>CAUYUJ010014345.1:262500-337500 GCA_963575745.1 Prorocentrum cordatum | reverse complement strand
TACGCCACGACTGCGGGGTCACCCGCTGGTCCTGGCGAGCCAAATCCCTGGGCTGACCCAGCCGATATGCCCAACGAGGCCACTGCCCTTTTAGGGCAGACCGGCCAGGTATCGGCAGAGGCAGCTGAGGCAAACGCCTGGTCGAACTACTCGCCAGGCGCCGCCTACACTGCAAGCCCGCCCTCGGGCACAACCCTCTGGGGCCAAGCGGAGTCATCCGCTCAAGGGTCTCAGCCACCCTCACCGTTTGAATCTGGCACTGACACGGATACCTCATCTGACGATGAGCACAATGGCATAGTCTCTGCTGGTAATGACTACCCAGCGGATGACACTCACCTCTCTGAACAACAAAGAGCGGAAGCCGCCTTTATGGCTTATCGCAAATCAAAACGCCGTTGGAGGCGCTTTATGAAGAAACCAGTCAGAAAGGTGAGACGTGCAGTACGCCGACATTTCAAACGATTTGGAAAGGGTCGTGGCAAAGGGGGTCGCAGACGCCGTATGCATGGTAGGGGTATTACTGCTTTCCTCACGTCCTTAACTGATATGGCTTTTGAAGAAGTTCTTATCGGAGGCAAAGGTCGGGGTCACAGGCGGACCTCCGGTAAGGGAAAGGGGCGGAGGGGCAACCCTAGGGACGCTTCTGGTAATACTATGAAGTGTCATACATGCGGTAGCACAGAGCATTTGCGCGATCAATGCCCGAAGGGGAAAGGAAAGGGATCTGTACACTTGGCTCAAAATTCTTTTATGGATGACATAGATTACATTGACTACGAGTTTTACGTCAATCCAGAAGCGGCTCCCGCTGCGGGCTCCTCCACGTATTACGTGATGGCCCGCTATGCTGAAGCAACCGTGGCCCTGGAAGACTACGCAGTGACCCTCTTCGACGAGTTCCACGGCTGGGACGAGGTCGATGAGATTGCGTACAATGCTTGGTTCGGTCTTCCAGCGGGGCCACCCGCCGGTGACGAGGTCTCCGAAGCCGAGACTGTCCCGGCAACAGAGGAAGAACTCACCGCCGCGCTGGCCCCACAAGTGATTGGCATGCCGTTGCTGCCAAATCCGTCGTGGGCTGGCTCGGAGATGGGAGACGCCGATGACGAAATGCGGGGCCATCCCGCGTATTCCGACTCCGAAGAATCCGAAGAAGATTATAACGACATGCTCCAAGAGCAGGTTTCAGAAGCAATCCGACTCTTGAGTGCGCCAGCACAGCAGCAGATGACGATGAACGAACTGCTGTCGCACCCAGGAGTTGCCCGTCTACGTCCATACTTGGATTCGAACATGTCAGCATCTCAGATGCTTACAGCACTCCAAGCTCTAGCGGGGTCACCCGCCGAAGAGATGCTAGACACAACAGCGGGGCCACCCGCTTGGTCTATGGATGTATTCATGCAAGGTTGCGATCAAATGAACATTAACGACCTCTCGATGGAGCAGTTAAATGACATCGGATACTTCAGAAGCCCGTATCAAAACGTGTTCATGGTCCAGGACAGCTCAGAGGACTCGGAGGACATGCGGTACGCCAAGAGGGACAGGCGACCGTCGCCTCCCCGAGACTCAGAGCATGACGATCAAAGGCCAGTGACACGTGGTAGTGCGTCAGCGGGGCCAGCCCGCGGAAGGAGCCGCTCAGCTCCTAGACGCCCTACGCATGATGAATCGGGCTATCCATACAGCACTGAGCACTCCGTTGGAGTATCTGCTCAGCAGGTGCCGGATTGGTACATCAGATGGTACCCCGGCTACTCTATGGATACTCTTCGGCACTGGTATTCTAAGGAATACTGTACCAAAAGGGGCGAGACTGGCGCGATAATCCGTACCAAGGGCGGCAAGACCAAGACGCCAGAGGCCTGGGACAAAAGGGCGAAGAAGCAGGAGATCATCACTGACCGCAAAACGTACAGAAAGCAAGTATGTCAGTGTGAGCCCTTTAAAGGCCACATGCGCAGGTGTCCGATGGACCGCCCCTCCAGGAGCCCTCACCATGGAGAGACCCCGTGGAATTGGTCTCATGGAGACGACGCGGGTAACGTCCATGATCCGAACAAAGAGGTTCCTGGAGGAGGAAAGCGTATCACAGAGGCCGATCGCGTCCCTATGACCGAAGAGGTGGCCAACACCGTCAAGGAAAATTGGGCAAAGCTTCCCAATGACCACCGCCTCAAGGAATGGAACCGCCGATTCCATAAGGAAGCGGGGTCACCCGCAGAATCCAGTAAGGAAGCGGGGTCACCCGCAGAATCCAGTAAGGAAGCGGGGTCACCCGCAGAATCCAGCAAGGAAGCGGGGTCACCCGCAGAAGCAGCACCAGCCGCTGGATCTGCGGACGAGTGGATAGACGTTGTCTCTGCTGCCGGGTCCGCCGCCGGCACTGACCGCACCGAGCTAAATGAAGAGTGGGCGGCGGAAGACGGCTCAGAGAATCCATTCCCTGACGGAAGCGCCTGCTGGTACTACAGTTCTTCGGCGCAGAAGTGGTTTTGCACGAGGGTAATCTACCGCCATGAGAATGGCAAGTACAAGCTGGCCATAAAAGGTACTGCCGACATCGACCAGATGAGGCAGGTCATCCATGGTCATGGCCAGCCAGAAGGCCCTCCTAGAGACCCTCCTGGTCCACAACCGGGCAGGGGCAGCAGACCACCTCCAAGACCTGAAGCCGACTCCTCGTCTTCACCGACTCCGGCAAAAAGGCACCCGTCCAAGAGCCCCGAAGGCACACAGGGGCGGGCGAAGGCCAGAGGGATCGCCAAGACGGACGACCCTGAGCCGGTGAATCCTCCCGGTCTGTCCGTGACGGAGAGGAGGAAGGCTTTTGCTGGACCATCGACCCCGATGCCGCCGGCGACCCAAGGCGATGTCAAGGACGAAGCTCGCGACAAGCCTAAGGCAGCGTTCCGAGGTGACTGGACTCCAACACTGCATCAGCCACGCCTTGCACCACGACCAGGTTCGGCACGAATGAAAGCGCAGCCGAAGCCCGAAGCTGGGATGAGGTCGGTGCGGGCAGAAGCGGCCGCCAAGGCTAAGGAGGACAAGGGCTCTGCGGGGCCACCCGCTAAAGCGGCGCCAGCCGTAACAGCGGGGACACCCGCAGAAGGCACTCTCTCCAGAGAAGAACGCTTCAGAGTCCTCAAAGAGTTTGGCGACCAACAGAAACTGACTGATGATGCAGCTGCTGACAAAGGTCGCCAGAACCCTGGCGCGGAGTCATCTGCAGGAGCTGCCTCGTCAGCCGCAGGTTCTGCAGGGCCACCCGTTAAAGCGGCGCCAGCTGCATTAGCGGGGTCACCCGCCAAAGCGCCGCCGGCTGCACTAGCGGGGTCACCCGCAAGCTGGCAGCCAATAATGTCTGTTCTGAGGGTCATTCCTTTGGAATGCAAGTTGTATTGGCAAGGCATTGTAGACAAAGGCCCGAGGCAGCCCATCAACCCACGAGTCACTCCAGACGACACGGACCGATATGAAGTCATTAATTGTCCGGTTCGTCGTAATTTCAAGTGCCACAACGACTGGGAGCGCGAACAGCAGAAAGTGGGAAACATGCTGCGAGACAGGCCGCCACTACGCGCTGCGCAGCATAAAGAAGCACTCCTGAAGGTCATGACACAGAACGGCATGGATCCAACCTTGCCGAGTAAAGAGCAGATGACCAAGGTGTCGATGTGGTTTTCAACGGCTCTACGCCACAGTCCATATTACAAGGACAAACATAATCGATACTTCGAAAAGGTCAGCACTTTTGATCCATACGACGGCTGGGTTGTCGTTGATGATCTGCTGACAAACTGGACTGAAAATGATCAGTATAAGCACTATCGTGAAATGCACGAGGTGCTGATCAAAGGCAGGCCCCACACGTCATTCGTGTATTGGGTGCTGCTAAACTGCTGTGAGATGGTTGACCATCACGGCATGCAGAAGGGCAGGCTCCAGATGAAGTGCGTTGATGACAGTATGCTGCTGCCTCCCAGGTTTCGACCAACGGCACGCAGGCCACAGTACTTCATCAGAGCCACGAACGGCCACAGCAGTCCAGGCATCCACTGTCCCGAGTCGCTCTACAAGCCGATCACAACATGGATGAAAGAACCAGACGACCCAGTATATTTCATCCACGGGACGCAGTGGGAGTATGTCAAGGACATCCTTGCTAATGGCCTGTCATGCCTCGCACAGGACAACCCGAAGAGGAAGGGGGGGCGCCAATTTGTGCATGGCTGCCCCTACCTCCCGGGCGACCCGAGGATTCAATCGGGCATCCGTCCTGACTCGGAGGTGCTCATATTCTGCAGCATCAACAAGATGCTGTCCAGTGGCTTCTCTCTATGGAGATCAGCAAATGACATAGTCATGACACGGGGCCACGATGGACGTATACCGCCCGATCATATTCTCCAGATAGTGAGCATTGCGAAGTATCGGGTCGGCGAAGCCTGGACCAATCCGCTGTTTTATGACAAGACGCGGAGGCGGGGCCAACCCGCGGACAGGATTCGCACTGATGACTACCTGCCACTTAAAATGTGTGACAGAACTGTGGCGGTAATGGAAGATCATGCCATGTACCTCAAGGGCTGGGCTAAGACGGACGGTCGCCCATTCAATTTGGTCATGACCGAGCAAGATGTTGCTCCACGACCGTACGACACACAGACAGTCCTCATGATGAATGCCCAGGAGGACGAGGTCATGCCTGAGGCGGGGCCACCCGCAGGAGCGGGGGCACCCGCGGTAGGCACCTCGGACGGTTCATGGCAGCAAATAGTCACACCGGTGGCGACGGTAGCATCTCCTTGGAGGCCGGACCAGCAGTCCTGGGTCCAAGCTCTCAACAGCCATTTGACATCAGCCGACGTTTCTGGACTGACCGATCAGCTATACCGTGCTGACCCGTGGGCGGTGCATGCAGGTATCCAAGATGCACAGCAGAGGAACCTGCGCCCTCCTGCGGGGCCACCAGGCGTCCTAGGACCACAACCACAACGCCCTCCACAGCAAGCTGGAGTTGCGAGGTTTGCTCCTATGGGCGGCTCAGATGGTGGCTCGCCGTTTCGGACTCCGCCGTCTGAAACGAGCGAGAACAGCCTGTGGCAACGACTCCAGGCGATTCGCGGAAATCCGGCGCTCGCAGCAGCACTCCAGGCGACCACTCCCTTTGGCACTCCGAGGGGTAGTGAAGGAGGAGTGGCTGCGGGGACACCCGCCGAGCGAACGCCTGCGGAGTCATCCGCACACGCGGGGCCACCCGCTGACGGACAGCAAGGCTCAGACTACGAACGTCGGGCAGCCAATTTGAGAGCACAGGCTACCTTCTTGCAGCAACAAGCTGATAGAGTGCCCAGCCTGTTGCGGAACCGCAACATAGATGTTACGAATCATGGCGACTTTCGGCCTCTCTGGAGCTGGACTTCTGATGACGCTCCAAATGCTGATCCCACGAATCCATATCGACAGGTGTTTATTCCAGGAATAGCATCACACCCAATATATGGATGGGATAATCATGGACCAGCAGAGGCACAGGCCATGGATGCGCCGATGTACCCGGAGTACTACGCGCAGGTGAATAACACTCCTATGATTGCGGGGCCACCTGCGAACGAATACACTCGGAATCTGGCCAATGAGATGTTTCGTTTGCAGTATACACGAGCAGTCGATGCGCAGTCTATGCCGCACTACGCCTACATGCCTACGCCGACGGACCCCGAGACCGTAGTTCAGCCAGCTGGTCTCGCGGTGCCAGCCGCTCTGGGCAGCATGCCAGACTATATTCGCGACGTGCACAACACGCAGCAAGCGATACTGGCATCTAGGCAGCAGGCTCGGGACAACGCTAGGCTGCGCCAACAGCGCGCGATCCAGAGAAGGATCGAGCGTGATAACCAAGCGGGGACACCCGCAGGCGCGGGGCCACCCGCTGAACAGACAGATAGACTGCCACCACCGACGCCATATCGGGAGGGTGAAACTACCTTCGAGCGTCAGGCTCGGACACGCCCTGACGTGCCTACTCCAGTCATTTCAGACTACAACTTCACACAGTGCCCAATCTGTATGGACCCCTACGAGATGGGCACCACGGTGTGGAGACTGGCGTGTGGGCACTTCTTCCACGATATATGCTGGGATCGTGTTGCACAGCAGCACGTCCGCAATCAGCGACCAGGTGCGCCAAACGAGGCACCCTGCGCTGTATGTCGTGGGCCGGGCATAATCACAGCACACTTTCCGTATGCTGGACAGCGCGACGCTGAGTCGGAACAGGCGCGCCAGCAGGAAAGATACGTGGTGGATGCTCGGGAACTGCGTCGGCTGCGGGAAGCAGTGGAGGCGCTAGAGGCTCGAGCCGCAGCGCCAGAGCAAGGCATCCAGATGCCGATCCTGCCTACGCTTCGAGCACAGGGGCCCCCAGCAGCGGGGTCACCCGCCGAAGCGACTCCCGCCGCCACAGCGGGGCCACCCGCCGAAGCGGCTCCTGCCGCCAAAGCGGGGTCACCCGCAATTGGACCTCCGAATCCGGGATTCCTGAGGGCAATGGAGGCCAATATTAGGCGGAGTGGCAGGAGCGGAGGCGGATCCAGAACCTTACGTGTAGAGAGTCCGGTAAGCGCTAGAAGCCGGGCCAGTGCTGAGAGCGCGGAGGCAGCCCAATTCCACAATACCTTCATGATCAACACGGAAGGGCTGACCTACACACGTGACGTCACGGATACGCTTCCGCCAGGAGGTGAGTGGACCTCCACACTCTCTGCGAATTATTGGGTTCTCGAACAGGAACCAATTACCGTGGAGGAGCGCCGCCAATATGAGCAAATATGGTGCACCGAGCTAACAATGAGCCAGTGGGTGCTGGAACAACGCCTACTGAAAGGCACGCTCGGTTCACAGATTACGTACCATACTGATGACCATGGTACGATGGCTCTGGCGGCGCGGACAGGGACATTCTTCCCCGACGAAGACGGAATGCCCTGCATATCGTTCATGCTAGACATTGGCTCCAACGTGAACATCATCGGAGCTAATACAGCACGAACCTTCCAGGAGGTTATGGCCAGGTACAATCACAGACCGGCCATATGCACACTGAGCAAAACCCTCTACATCAACGGTGTCGGTGAGGGTGCTGCGATCTGTCGGAAAATGGGCAACTTCAAGATCGGGGTGCAATACGCCAATGAGGCAAGCCCCCGCATCGAGGAGTATGCTTCCAACATCGCAGAGGGCTCAGGTGCAAACCTCCCAGCCATCTGGGGCCTGGGCGCCATGGAAGCACGTGACACAATCATCGTGCTGAAGCCAGGCTTCCAGAAGGTTATCTTCCCCAGCGGAGATTATACTCTTAAGCTGGGGAAGGGCGCCAAGGTCCTGAGGGCGAAGAAAACCCCCTCAGGACATCTAGCCATTCCATGCGGGTTGTATGACGGGGCTAAAAGCCAGACGGTCACGAACACCTTTACAATCCGCAGTAGTCGTGATGGCTACACCGAGACGGAGAACGACGAGGACTCCGTCAATGCGGGGTCACCCGCCGGGATTAGTGCGGGGCCACCCGCCGAGACCACAGCGGGGCAACCCGCAATGGGACAGTCCCTGACCGTTACGACTGATGCATACATTGTCGAGCCGTATCTCGACAAGCAGCTCCTGGAAGACACGACCCGTGCGATCGTGGACAGGACGCTGAACAGCTGGTGGGAAGGCCAACAGTGTCCTGAAGGGACCTGGCCACACATGAAGGATGCCCTGAAGTCTAAGATATTCTGGGCAGTCCAGGAGGCGGTGAATAAGTGGACGCCTGAGAACCAAGCGGGGTCACCCGCGACACCGCCACCACCACCAAGCTGCACGGGCGGAGGTTCGTCGGACTCTGCGGGGCCAACCCGCGTGGAGACTGTGAGCGTAGCCGCACCAGTGACTCCTGCGGAGCCATCCGCTAACAGCATGCCCCTCTGACGGGGGCAGGCGGGCGCGCCGGCGGCGCTCGCTTGCGAAGAGAAGCCGAATACCGGCCTCCTCGCGACATACGTTGGCCGCGCTGAGGCCCGAGAAGAAAAATATCATTCAAAATGCCTCGTCATCGAAGATATTCGCACAGCTTGCGCTGAACTCCGAACCCGTGGATATATATGCGACCGGATTACCCATAATGAGGTAATGACTTCAACTGGAACACAGTATTTGGGAAATTTGTTGGCAGGAGACTACAATATGTTGTGGGTGGCCACACCCTCTGATTGGTACGTTCGTACTCCAGGAAAGAGGGCGGGACCACATTATCAACGTATACAAAATCTCCTGATCAAAGCGCGTGCTCTGAGAATGCAGATAGTTATCCTGGGGCCACCCGGGTATTTCTGGAAACAGGGTCCGATCAAAGATGTTATCGAAGATTTGAAGCTAAGCGTTATACGAATCAGACTCTGTCATTTCGGTATTAAGTTTGACCGATCCAGTAAACATCCCAGTGGTTCTTATATACAAGTTGCTACATCTTGTCCTCATATACCGATAAACTTATGGAAATGTACTTGTGGATCACACAGGGAGCATGATTTGGATTGGTATGGCCAAGATCAGCAACGTGCCGAGTTTCGGTATAAAACTTTGGCTATTATTATTGCACGCTTCCTTGATCAACTCGATAAAGCCAACATGATCAGGAATGAGCGGAGTGCGGTACACCTCAGTGTGTGTACACGCGTTGACAAAAAGGTCAGACACTACGTTCAATGTCCACAGAAGGGCCCTCAATGGGACCATGTGGTTCGTAGGGTCACGACCGACCTGGACACGAACAAGATCGTTCAAGACATTAGAATCCAGGATCAGCCAACTGGGTACAATTATGTAGCTCCATTACCTGATGGGGTTACAAACATCAGTACTCGGCTTTACTGGGAGCCTCCGGCTCCAGTTCTTCATGGCAATGGTCAGTCGCGAAGGCCACGCCCAAAGCGTGTGACGATCGTCGATGACGATCGATCTCCTCCCCCTTCGATTGAGCGTTGCCAAACGCGACCCACCAACAACCTTCCTGAAATTCCGCCATTCCCTGATTTTACAGCGGATTCCTCCGCAGCGGATCTCTCCGCGGAAACTGCGTTGCCCACTGATGCCAGGATAAAACAGAAAGAAAAGCAGAAAGCTGACAAAGAAGCCGGCATCAAACCGAAGAAAGTCCCGAAGAAAGTGGAAGACGGTAACGACGACTGTGGAGAGGACCTCAAAGGGCTTGACTGCTCCACATATTTCAACGACGTTCCTCTTGACGACTCGGACTCGGACAGCGAATCAGAGGACATCTTCATGATGTTACCGGCGGGGCAACCCGCTGACTCACATGCTGATGTCTTCTCGATAGTCCAGTCGTTATGCTACGGCAGAAACAATCAAGTGGACATGCTTGAATTATGTGGGGGCAAGGGTGGTATATCCATATTAGCCTTCAAGAGGGGACTCTCGTCAGGCGGGAACCTTGACAAGATATCTATGGTTGACCTTGGAAACTCGGAAGTACAAAGAGCAGTCCTCCACTACCTCAAGACTTGCTTTGTCAAGATCACGATTCTGCAGCCAAGTTGCAGAACTACTGGACTCCCTTCCTACTTCAACGCGCAGGTCAATCATGATACGTGGCTTAAACACCACAAAGAGGACCTGCCTCACATCACGTTCTGTGGAACAGTTGCTCTATTACAAGACGACCTAAGACGTTTCTTTCTCAGGGAACAACCAATGGGCACGTGGGTGGATGAGATCCAGCCATGGAAAGAACTGGCACAACGCAAGGTCACTTGCCAAACAATCATTGATCAGTGTACGACTGGTCTCAAAGATTCATTTGGACAATACATCCGCAAGCCAACACAGATAATGGCAAATAAAGAAGAGTTGTTGGCACCTTTCAAAGGCAAGCGTTGTCCAGGAAATCATGTGCACGCCAATGCTTGTAACAAAGAGCTAGCAAGGGCGGCACAGTATACCTACAGAATGCAGTCACTGATCGTTGATGCGGTGCAAATCGCCAAAGACCTGTTTGCTTACGGTCGCGATCCATTCGCGAATCGTGAACGCAGCTATGCGTTCGTAACAAACAGTGCTGGCTACGACTTGGACGACCCAACAATCCGGAGACACCCAAACGGAGAAATCTGTCGACCACCACCTGGCGGTCTTGGGTGCCCTGGCTGTGTGGACAACAACTACAAGCAATCACCAAAGCACAGTAGGGATCCGAAGATGTGTCGGTGGTATGATGTTGAACCGTATTACTGGGACTGTCCAAGTTGTAAGAAGGAATATCAGAAGAGCAATCCTCACCACACCAAGATATCTGGCCAATGCAGATTCGCCGAAAAATGGAAGCTGCCAGATAACTTTGGCCAGCCGCGCCCGGCGGGCAAGCCGCCCCTGCGGCGCCAGCCGCGGAAGCGGCTCCAGCCGCAGAAGCGGCGCCAGCCGCAAAAGCGGCGCCGGCCGCGAGAGCGCGCATACGCGCGCCTAGGCCGCCACGGCCTGGTGAGGGCGACCCAACCGCAGGCGCCAGCAGCCATGACATCACCAGAGCTGACGGGGCTACTGGTGGCAACAGTGGTGCTGGCAGTTCTGACGATCACCGTAGACTGCCACAAGTTGCAGCAAGGCGCGGACGCATGGAGGGAGGAGATCCTCCACCACCGCCGCAGCCTCAAGCAGAGCCGAGGCCAAGGCCAAGGCTCCCTGATTGGACTCGCTTCGACGTTCAGCTCAGCCTCCAAAACCTGCGCAGCTTCGACCCAGCTGTAGTGCAGCGAGAACTCCGCAAACTCCACCTGAGATGGTTTCATGCTAAGGAGCCAAAAATGCGGATGATTCTAACCAAGGTTGGTCTGGGTGAATCCCGTTTGAGTCTGATCAAAGGCATTTGTGACTCGTGTAGGGAATGTCGAGCCTGGGACAAACCAGGCAACACGGTGATGCCTTCTGTGTCACTGCCAGGACGTTTCAACGAGGAAGTCGAATGTGATCTCTTCTTTTATAAACAGGAACATATTGTTTTTCACATCATCGACCGTTGTATTCGCTGGGCAGCTGGCACAGAGATTCCTGATAAAGCTATGCATACTGTTCTCGATGCCTATCATACGACTTGGATGCAGCATGGCCCTGCTAAAATCTTATACTCCGATGGGGAAGGAGCACTGAATAATGATACGGCAAAGGCCATCCTTAAGGCTAAGGGAACAGAGCTTCGTATTCGAGCGCGTGGCCAACACGCTACAACTATCGAAGCTAGGAACGGCATCCTGCGACACCTCCTACACGTGATGGGAGAAGAATTGAATAGATTAAATATCCCTCTCAATTTCACTCGTCTCTTACATGAAGCCTTGTTTGCCAGCAACGCATTTACCTTCTACAATGAAGTGTCTCCGTACAATGCGCTGTATGGTAGACAGCCAGCTATGCTTCCTGATTTCCCTGTCTTGGATCATGATCAGCCCACTGAATCATCAGATCACTCAAGGGAGGAAACAATCAGGAGGGTTAGTCTGGAGGCAATCACGCAGGCCACTGCGGTTGCCAAGACGAACAGGGCTCTCCGTACAAAGACTACTGCTACGGGTGAATTTCACTATAAAGAGGGAGATCTCGTGGACTATCATCGCCCGACCACCACGAAAGACGACTGGGGTGGATGGAGTGGTCCATACCCGGTCATCCGCAACGAACCTGACCGAGGCCAGGTCATCGTGAAGGTCGGCAATCGCGAAGTACGAGTACAGTATCCTGACACACGACACACACTGTACATCGAAGCACTTATGGTCCGCGAGATAGGATCGGACAATACGGCCCTTCGAACAGTATTGGCCTTTATTGCCGGTCTGCCAGCGGGGAAACCCGCCATGACTTTCGGATATCTACCAACGAAACAGGGTCGGCTGCAGATGACTGCTGCGAGCCGACTTTCACCTAAGGTGCACTTGGCTCTTCAGTACCTCATACGCAACTACTTTCGTATTGAAAACGTTGTTGCTGTACGACTCGCCAAGAGCCTGACGAAGCTGCCTGCCGCACCCTATGCAGACAGCTGTACACTAGTGCACTATGATAACGATGTGACCCCTGGGTTTCATTACTATGAAGCTGATGGCACTGCCTTGAACATCTATGACATCACAGGATCCACACACTCACGCATCATCCAGTGTCTTAAATCCAGGAAGCCTTCTGCTGGGTTTGACCAAGACCTCACTAAGTTTGAGGAACTCGCTGACGGTCCACCACCGAGCGAATCACCTCCAGCAGCTGCTCCTGAGGAGCCTCCTACGGACAACGATGGTCGACTCCCGACCATCATAGAGGAGACAGAAGAAGATCTGGATGCTTTTGTCTTGAAGTCGTGGTATGCTGAACTGATGGATGACAGAACACTCCTTGAAGCTGACACAGAGGAAGTCATGCATACAGTTCCTACATACATGACAGACACACAGTGTGTGTTAGTCTCTACGACCTGTGAAGACGTGCAAGGCCACTTGCCGGAGCGGGGTCACCCGCCAGGATACGACATGGACACTTCTTACTACGTTCCTTTATGCTCCACGGAACCGGATAGCAAATATGATCTGGACTCCGATGAGCACGGGAAGTATATCGAGCTCTGCTTCACTGCAGACATGTCCAAAGTCGTCCTGTCCGAGCAGCAACACCGACTGTTGGATGACAGCAGCGTCACAACTATGCGAGTATACGTTAGCGCTGCCTCCAAACGTGCCGTGGTCGTCAAGGAAGACGATCTACTCACGAAGGCCGACATCCAAGCAAATCCGGTCAAAGTTTCCAAAGCCCTCTACACAGAACTGAAGACTTGGCTTGACAACAAATGCTTCCAGATGACTGACTTAAGCAAGGCGTCTAACATCATGACGTCACGCTACGTATACAAATGGAAGTTTGTCAAGAACGAAAAGGGCGAAATGGAAAGGACGATCCGGTTACGCTTGGTACTCCGTGGCTTCATGGACCTCGAAGCCTTTGATGTCGAAACCTTCTCTGGCACGGCAAGGAGGTCAAGCCAGAGACTGCTCGCAAGTTCTGCTGCATGCAACAAAGCTTGGATCATCGCTTCCCTGGACATCAACATGGCTTTCTTGAAGGGACTGACCTATGGCGAGCTCGCCGCGGCAACGGGCGAGAAAGAACGTGTGGTGTGTTTCACACTACCACCTGGGTCAGCAGCTGTCCTTCGCACACTGCCAGGCTTTGAGTCATATGACGAATCAAAGCATTGTCTCCGGTGTCTGAAACCGGGGACGGGCACGAAGGATGCTCCCAGGGCATTCTCGCTGAAACTCAGGTCCATCACTAGGAGCTTTGGGCTACAACCTACTTCATACGACGAAGAGTTCGAGATGAGCCCAAACCTCTTGACAGCCAAGCACGTTGATGACATCAATATGACTGGGAAGGAAGAGGCTATCGACAAGTATGTCAAGTGTGTTGAAGATACGTTTGGGAAGTGCAAACTGAACAAGCACACATACACGAACTGTGCTGTTCGGTACAACAAGACCGATGATGGGAGCGTCACTCTCGACCAGGACGAATACATCAAACAGCTTCGTCCTATCACACATCCAGAACTCACAGGAGCTGATCCTGAAAGCAAGGCGACGAAGACAATTTCTGATATGTTCGTCAGTCTTCGTGGCGCTCTAGCCTATGCGTTGATCACGCAGGTATGGCTAATGGTCTATGTTGTCTCACTACAACGTATCCAAGAACCGACAAACATCCAGGTACGACGACTAAACGCGGTTACCAGAAAATTGCAGGCAGGTCCGAAGAAGATCGTGTATCATGCTATGACTCCAACAGGAGAAGTCGACCTGCATAGCGATTCTGGCTATCGTCGTCTCAACGGAGATGAAGACGACGAAGTCAAAGGCTATGGTATCCGCGGGGCTAACCTGCTGAGGCGTGGCCACACGCAAGCGGGGAAACCCGTCGTGCACCTGGTGGACGCATACTGCAAGTCTCATCGACTGCAAGTGCGTTCGAGCTACTCTGCGGAAACACTGGCAGCAGCCCACAACTTGGAAGACTGCTACCCGACCATTGTAACGCTCCACGAGCTACACTCGGGACCATTGACCCCCACACAGTTGAAGAACATATTGGAAATGGGTGGTCTATGTATCAAAGTCACTCTGACTATTGATGCCGAGTCTGTCTTCAAATCTTTGTCTAGCAAGGATCTGAAGAAGCCCACAGAGTGTACTCTGCTTGGGCACATCAGCTGGATTCGCCAGATGATGGAACGTGGAATCGTGGAAAGCGTCCAATGGTGTGACACGCGGGATATGACTGCCGATGGTCATACCAAAGGTAGCATTGACCGCGCGTTGCTCCTACAAGTAATGGCCGGCCAGCAATCCTTCAAGCACGAGCTGAAGAAACATACGCCGTATAGGGCGGGCAGGTCGTCTCAGGACGGCCCTGCCTCCCGAGCCAGCGGGGAAACCCGCGGGCAGGTGCGCTTTAGCAGCGAGGAAACTCGCCGGTAGCGAGGCTACTCGCGCGCCCTTTCCTTGTAGGCAGCCGCTGCTGCTTAGCACTGTTTTTCCGCATAATGTAGAAGTGCGGTACCTGCTCGTCTCCTCCCCCTCCGACTTTAAACGGAGAAGGTTAAAGGCGAGGTATAAATCGAGCATGTACCGCTGCCGTGCCTGGCTCAAGCCGGGCCCGGCCTGATATGTGACTGTGCCTCACCGAGGCGCACGACTTGCATCAGAGATCGGAAAATACCTTTTCCATTGACGATGCCCATCCTATCCTTTACTCCAGATCCCATGCTTCGTCTCGCTCTCTTGCTCATGCGATATGAGCCAAAGCCTGGGATATGGGAGCGCCTAAGGCGGACTACATACCTAAGCTTACCAGCCTGTTTTCGACTCGGGAAGCCCCCAGGAGGCCACACAAGAGTGCCCCAAGAGGCTCCCAAGAGGCTTCCTCCTCCTCCTCCTCCTCCTCCTCCTCCTTCTCCTCCTCCTTGTCATCCTCTTCCTCCCTCTCCTGATCCTCCCCCTCAGCCTCCCCCAAGTGTTCCCCGAAGAATTTCCGGAGCGGCTGGGGGAATACATAATCAGATAGCTTGGCCAAGCTGGGGCCCAACGTTTGGCCACATAGGCGCTTCTCAAAAAGGCTGGGGGCGGCGGTGATTCGCCGTAGGCGTCTTGGATCCGCCGCCCCCTGTGCTTGCCACAGGGTTGGACGGCGTGCCAGACATTTTGCTGAGATTCTGATTTTCAAACCCTTCCCAGTGGCCTTCGGCCCAGACCGCCTGCCCCTCGGAAGGACCAGAAGGTGTGGCCCACATCGCCACCAAGACGGCCCAAACGGCCCAATATGGTCACCAAGATGCCTCCAAGGCGGCTAGGATCGCTCCAAGAGAGCCCAAGACGGCTCCAATATGTCTCCAAGACGGCCCAAGATGCACCCGAGGCGTCCTCCGTAGCCATTTTGGCTCAAGCCGTTCTGGCTCACGCCAGTCTGGTTCGATCATATCGGCCCCAGCTGCTTTGACTCCCCGCCCGCAGCCTCTTTACTCAAAGGGATGATACACGGCGGCGGCGGCTTTGGTAGCGGCGGCGTGGGTATGGGTTACGGCGGCGCATACGGCGGCGACGCGGGCTGCTGTGGCGGTGGCGGCGCGGGTTACGGTGGTGCGTACGGCGCCGACGCGGGTTGCTGCGGCGGCTCGGCGGGCTACGGCTACGGCGGCGCCTCCGGCTTCGGCCTCGCGGGTGGCGTGCCGCCACAAACTCAGACCTACGTGGGGCCTGGTGGTGACTACGTGCAGGAGACGACGTACAAGTACGTTGGCATGGGGGCGGGCGGCCCGCAGGCAGTCTCGGAGACAGTCATCTCGAGTATATTGCCCCTGCGTCCGCGTGGCCCCAACTGCTGTTGCCTCTGCCTGATCCCCTTGCTACTGTCGCTGCTGTTGCTCCCACTGCTCGGCTGGTTCCTGATGGGCTCAACCAGCACGACGACGACCACGATTCTCACCACTACTCCACCACCGCCAATGCTGGCGGCGCCGCCAACGCCTCCGCCTGACGCTCCGACGACCAAGAAGACCACCACGGAGGCTCCGCCTCCGCCCCCGCCCCCGCCGCCTCCGCCTCCGCCCCCGCCGCCCCCCCCGCCCCCGCCGCCCCCGCCGGAGCCGGTGACGACCACGGAGAAAAAGGTCGACTGCGCGGAGGGCGATCCGCAGTCCTGGGAGGTGTCCAAGAAGGTCACGTGCTGCTTGCAGGCTGGCAGGGGGTGCCCTACGACGCCGCCGCCCCCGCCGCCGCCGCCGCCCCCGCCGCCCCCGCCGCCAGCGCCAGTGGCGCCGCCCCCGCCGCCCCCGCCGCCCCCGCCACCGCCTGCGCCTGTGGCGCCGCCTCCGCCCCCGCCAGCTCCTGTGGCCCCGCCTCCGCCGGCCACGACGTCGTCCTGTCCGTACGATTGCAACGCCGGGTACTCGAATTGGGAAGCGGGGTGGTCTGCGGACAAGAAAGAGTGGTGCTGCGCCAACAAGCACATGGGGTGCGTAGAGACGACGTCCAAGCCGTTCGACTGCGAAGCCGGGTACTCGAACTGGCAGGCGGGCTGGGCAGAAGACAAGAAGTCGTGGTGCTGCGACAATGAGCAGAAGGGATGCCCGGAGACGACGCCGCCGCCGGCCCCGCCCTCTGAGCCGTATGATTGCAACGCCGGTTACTCGAATTGGGAAGCTGGCTGGTCGGCGGACAAGAAGGAGTGGTGCTGTTCGGAGAAGCAGATGGGTTGCGGCGAGGCCGCATCCAAGCCTTACGATTGTGACGCAGGTTATTCCAACTGGGAGGCTGGATGGAGCGAAGACAAGAAAGACTGGTGCTGCACCAACGAGAAGAAGGGCTGCCCGAAGTGAGCTTGCAGAGGTAGCAGGTTATCCACGTAGAGCCGTGCTCGGACCATGCGCAGTCCAAACGTAGGATCTGGGAAGTCTATTTGGGCGTGGTGAGGTGTCCTGGCGACTCGCACGCTACGTCACTATTGTCATTTTCGAGGGATTTGAGCAGAGTCGCTGCTCAAGGTATATCCCATTACTCCTCTCGCTAGGCAAAGCTACTGCGAGATGTGAGTATGAGAATTGTTGTGCCAGATCTGATCAATATCGACATTTACCTCCGAGATGTGATGGTAACCAGGGCCTCGAGATAAAAAAAAAAAAAAAATTGCACCCGAGGCGTCCAAGATGGCCCCAAGATGGCCCAGGACGGCCCCAAAGGCCCCCAGGAGGCTTTTAATGCAGTCCAAGAAGCCTCCAAAGGGATCTGCAGGAAGGCCCGAAGAGGCCAAGACAGCTGATTTCCCGTGGGCTCTTGATGGATTTTGACGTTTTCGGCCTGCCGACGGCCCAATGCCGCCGAAGAGACCCCCAAGATGGCCCCAAGAGCGCCCAAGAGGCCTCCAAGACGGCCCCATGACGGCCTCCAGACGGTCCAAGAGGCCCCCAAGGCGCCTCCAAGACGGCCCACGAGAATTCCAAGGCGCCCACGATGGCCTTCAAGACGGCTCCAAAACGTCCAAGATGGCAACGATACGATTCGACATAGCCCCAGGATGTCCCAAGACAGCCACAGAGGGCCCCAAGGGCCCCAAGGGGATGCAAGGGGCCTCCTAGACAGTCTAGGAAGTCTTCAAGAGGACCTCCAGGAGAGCCCGAAATGCCCAAATGGTTGTATATATTCCCTTCAATTGTTGAATAATTTGGGCGCGTTTTCTTTTTCGGCTGTCCGACGGCCCAAGATGTCCACAAGATGGTCCCAAGACGGCCCAAGCTGACTTCAAGATGGCCCCAAAAGGGCCCCAAAGGGCGAGGAAACAGTCCAAGAGGAAGAGCAAGAGGAAAGGACGGAATCAGAGGCCCGAAGCGGCTCCGAGAAGCCTGCAGCTCAGCGCGGGCTCGTCTGCGGACGCCCTTGCCCCCCCCAGGAAAAACATATCACCCCGAGGCCCGGTGATGTTTTGTGGGGCCGCCATCTCAAAGCCCCACGGCCAGCTTTTGGGTCGAGGAGGAGGAGGGGCAGGAGGACGAGGAGGTGATCAACAGGAACCAGAGGAGCAGGAGCAGCAGGAGGACGAGGAGTTTGAGCAAGGGGTCAAGGACGGAATGATAGGCCAGAAGCGGCTCCGCCATCGTCGTGGTCGTCGTCGTCGTCGTCGTCGTCGTCGTCGTCGTCGTCGTCGTCGTCGTCGTCGTCGTCGTCGTTGTCGTTGTCGTCGCCGTCCATAAGATGGCCCCGAGAGGGCCCTAAGAGGGCCCCAAGAGAGCCCCAAGAGGGCTCCGAGAGGGCCCCAAGAGGGCCCCAGGAGTTGTGCAACAACCCAGCGGCCGCTGGTACATAACTCCTGGGGCCCTCTTGGGGCCCTTTGAGGGCCCTCTTGGAGCCCTCCTGGGCCCCTGGTTGGCCCATGAGAGGGCTCCAAGAGGGCCCTAAGAGGGCCCCAAGAGGGCCCCAAAAGGGCCCCAAGAGGGCCCCAAGAGGGCGCCAAGAGGGCCCCAAGAAGGCCCCAGGAATTATGTACCAATCCAGCGGCCGCTGGTACAGAACTCCTGAACCCTCTTGGGACCCTCTGAGGGCCCTCTCGGAGCCCTCTCGGACCCCTGGTTGGCCCTGTAGGGCCCCAAGAGGGCCCCAAGAGGGCCCCAAGAGGGCCCCAAGAGGGCCCCAAGAGGGCGCCAAGAGGGCGCCAAGAGGGCTCCAAGAAGGCCCCAGGAATTATGTACCAACCCAGCGGCCGGTGGTACAGAACTCCTGGGGCCCTCCTCCTCCTCATCGGCGACGACGACGACGAGGAGGTGTAAACGTACCCTTACCCAGCCCCTGCAGGACCAGGCAGCGATACTTGGACCAAATTTCCTGGCCCCTGTTTCGACCCCAGAGCTCTCGACCCCGTCCAGGAGCTCCCGACCCCAACCCGGAGCTTTCGGCCCCATCCTGGAGCTCTCGACCCGCAGACGACGGCGACGACGACGACCACGACGACGCCTCGAACTGGAGTGGTAAGTTTTGCTGCTGCTTTTCCCCAGGGGTTTGGAGCCCTCGGGGCCCAGGGGGGCCCCGAAACCGATCCGAAGCCTCAAATTTTTCCGGCCCGCGACCGACGACCGGCGACAACGACGACGACGACGACGACGGGCATAAGTTATTTGGCGCCCCCCCTTGGGAGCATCGGGTAACTGGGGGGTGCGCTCCACACCCCCCACTTACCCGGTGTCCCCCAGGGGACATCGGGTAACTCGACCTTGCAGGGGGGGGTGTTAGGCACGGGTTACCCGGTGGCGAGGGGGGGGCATCGGGTAACTCGACTTTGCACGGGGGGGAGTCGGGCATGAGTTACCCGGTGTCCCCTGGGGGACATCGGGTAAGCGGGGGGTGCGCTCCACACACCCCACTTACCCGGTGTCCCCCGAGGGGCGTCGAGTAAGTCGACCTTGCAAGGGGCGCATTCGGCATTATTCAGTAAACCGGTGGACCCCCATGGGACATCGGAGTTACCCGGTGGTCCCCGTGGGACATCGGCCCGTGGGACATCGGAGTTACCCGGTGTCCCCCGGGGGACATCGGGTAACTCGACATTGCAAGGGGGGTCTGGGCATGGTTACCCGGTGGCCTCCCGTGGGACATCGGAGTTACCCGGTGTCCCCCGTGGGACATCGGAGTTACCCGGTGGTCCCCGTGGGACATCGGCCCGTGGGACATCGGAGTTACCCGGTGTCCCCCGTGGGACATCGGAGTTACCCGGTGGTCCCCGTGGGACATCGGCCCGTGGGACATCGGAGTTACCCGGTGTCCCCCGTGGGACATCGGAGTTACCCGGTGGTCCCCGTGGGACATCGGCCCGTGGGACATCGGAGTTACCCGGTGTCCCCCGGGGGACATCGGGTAACTCGACCTTGCAAGGGGGGGTCTGGGCACGATTTACCTGGTGCCCCCCCGTGGGACATCGGAGTTACCCGGTGTCCCCGTGGGACATCGGAGTTACCCGGTGGTCCCCGTGGGACATCGGCCCGTGGGACATCGGAGTTACCCGGTGTCCCCCGTGGGACGTCGGAATTACCCGGTGGTCCCCGTGGGACATCGGCCCGTGGGACATCGGAGTTACCCGGTATCCCCCGTGGGACATCGGAGTTACCCGGTGGTCCCCGTGGGACATCGGCCCATAAGATGGCTCCAAGGGGTCCCTAAGACTGGGCTGGTACATAACTCCTAGGGCCCTGTTGGGGCCCTCTGAGTGCCCTCTTGGAGCCCTCTTGGGCCCCTGGTTGGCCCTAGGAGGGCCCCAAGAAGGCCCCAGGAATTATGTACCAATCCAGCGGCCGCTGGTACATAATTCCTGGGGCCCTCTTGGGGCCCTCTGAGGGCCCTCTTGGAACCCTCTTGGGCCCCTGGTTGGCCCTAAGAGGGCCCCAAGAAGGCCCCAGGAATTATGTACCAACCCAGCGGCCGCTGGTACATCACTCTTGGGGCCCTCTTGGGGCCCTCTGAGGGCCCTCTTGGAGCCCTCTTGGGGCCCGGGTTGGCCCTAAGAGGGCCCCAAGAGGGCCCCAAGAGGGCTCCAAGAGGGCCCCAGGAATTATGTACCAACCCAGCGGCCGCTGGTACATAACTCCTGAACCCTCTTGGGGCCCTCTTGGAGCCCTCTTGGGCCCCTTGTTGGCCCACATGATGGCTCCAAGAAGGCCCTAAGAGGGCCCCCAAACGGGCCCAAGAGGGGCCCAAGAGAGGCCTCAGAAACCGCTAGTAGGTGTCATCGATCAGCGCGTCTGGATGAGACTTCTCAGTGGTCTCTGGGGCGCGTCTTGGAGCCCTCTTGGCGCCCTCTGGAGCCCCCTGGGTGCTCCCAAAAAGGTTCCAAGGGACATCCGAAGGGGTGGAGGGGGAGTTGGACGGGGAGTGGAGGGGGAGGTGGAGGGGGGGCTGAGGTGGGTGGTGGAGGAGGGGGTGGAGGGGGGGTGGGGGGGTTGGTGGAGGGGGAAGGGAGAGGGAGAGGGAGAGGGGTTTGATTAGGAAACTGGAAGAGGTTTGACGACCACGACGACGACGACGACGATGACGACGACGACGATGACGGCGACAACCACGATGACGAGTGGGCGCCTTGGAGTTCTCGTGGGCCGTCTTGGAGGCGCCTTGGGGGCCTTTTGGACCGTCTGGAGGCCGTCGTGGGGCCGTCTTGGAGGCCTCTTGGGCGCTCTTGGGGCCATCTTGGGGGTCTCTTCGGCGGCACTGGGCCGTCGGCAGGCCGAAAACGTTAAAATCCATCAAGAGCCCACGGGAAATCAGCTGTCTTGGCCTCTTCGGGCCTTCCTGCAGGTCCCCTTGGAGGCTTCTTGGACTGCATTAAAAGCCTCTTGGGGGCCTTTGGGGCCGTCCTGGGCCATCTTGGGGCCATCTTGGAACGCCTCGGTTGCATCTTGGGCCGTCTTGGAAACATATTGGGGCCGTCTTGGGCTCTCTTGGAGCGATCCTAGCCGCCTTGGAGGCATCTTGGTGGCCATCTTGGGCCATTTGGGCCGTCTTAGTGGCGATGTGGCCACACCTTCTGGTCCTTCCGAGGGCAGGCGGTCTGGGCCGAAGGCCACTGGGAAGGGTTTGAAAATAAGAAGAGCAGCAAAATGTCTGGCACGCCGTCCACCCCTGTGGCAAGCACAGGGGGCGGCGGATCCAAGACGCCTACGGCGAATCACCGCCGCCCCCAGCCTTTTTGAGAAGCGCCTATGTGGCCAAACGTTGGGCCCCAGCTTGGCCAAGCTATCTGATTATGTATTCCCCCAGCCGCTCCGGAAACTCTTCGGGGAACACTTGGGGGAGGCTGAGGGGGAGGATCAGGAGAGGGAGGAGGAGGGAGGAGGAGGAGGAGGAGGAGGAGGAGGAGGAGGCCTCTTGGGAGCCTCTTTGGGCACTCTTGTGGGGCCTCCTGGAGGCTTCCCGGGGGCCTCTTGGAAGCCTCTTGGGGGCCTCCTTAGGCCTCTTGGGGGCCGTGGGGGCGTCTTGGGGGCCTCTCCTTGGCCGTCTTGAAGCGTTCCTGGCCCGTCTGACGGGTCTGACGCCGTCGGAAGCCATCTTGGGGGCCTCTTTGAACCGATGTGGGGTCCTCTTGAGGCGCTTCAGGGCCGTCTTGGAGGCCATCTTGGGCGTCTTAGAGGCCTCTTGGGGAGGAGGAGGGGGAGGAGGAGGAGGAGGAGGAGGAGGAGGAAGAGGAGGAGGAAGAGGAGGGGGAGGGGGAGGAGCAGGAGGAGGAGGAGGAGGAGGAGGAGGTTGAGGAGGAGGAGGAGGAGGAGGAGGAACAGGAGGAAGAGGAAGAAAAGGACCTGGAAAAGCAGGCGAAGAGGGAGTAGGAAGAGAAATAGGGAGGAGGACCAGGAGAAGGAGGCAGGGGGTAGGAGCGAGGAGACACAGTCGGACAGCGAGAGACAAAGTCGGAGCAACCCCAAACCCCCAGAGTCTGGGGGCGCCCAAGAGTCTGAGCAGCACCTTTTTCAGATGGTGTGGTGTTCGATATATCAAAAGAAATGCCATCAACATAAACTTTTTGCGCTCCGTGCGGATTTCTTGGATCCGCGCTGGGCCCCCCAGTGGCGCCTCCGGCGCCGCTTCCGATGCGCTCCGCGCGCCAGGGAGGGGGGTCAGCGCAGATCCAAGAAATCCGCGCGGAGCGCTAAAAGTTTATATTTATGGGTTTTGTTGTTCTTCTTCTTCTTCTTCTTCTTCTAATATCGACTGCGTGGTGACGCAGCCCGATCCGACGCACACTCCGATGCGATCCGATTTTGCGATTTTTGGTGCTGGCGGTTCTCGAGAGGCTGCTGTCGCTCGGGTCCCCCGTGGACGCGCGGGACTGGAACCGATGGTCGGCGATCTTCTTCGCGATCGCGGGCGGCGCAGGCCGAAGGAGAACAAGCACGACATAGACTTAGCCTTAAGTCGGGCCTGTCCCTCTACAGGAGACATAGCCAACAATAGTCGAAAAATAGTATGGGGACGATTCTTTTGTTTTGACTTTTTTGATTTTTCTATCATTTGAAAGAACAGTTGTCCCCAAAAATCCGCCTGTAGGAGGACATGCCCGACTTTACCATGACCGTGCGGAGGTCAGCGCGGTTTTCTTGGATCGGCGCTGGGCCCGTTCCCTTCCTGGCGCGCGGGGCGCGACAGAGGCAGTGCCAGGGGCACCGCCAGGGGAGCCCAGCGCCGATCCAAGAAGACCGCGCGGAGCTCCGAACGTTTCCGGTCCTGCCGCTGTTCTCTCCCTCCAGCAGGGGCGGTGGTGGACCTGCTCCTCCGCAGGGGCTGCGCCCTCAACGCCCGGGACCGCTGGGGGCGCACGACGCTCAGCTGGGCGTGCGAGAGGGGCGCCGAGGGCATCGTGGGGCAGCTGCTGGCGGCCCGTGCGGCGTGCGGGGAGCGCCTGCAGGCCCGGGCGGCGGACAAGTGGGGCACCGACTGGCGCCCAGAGGCTCGAGGGACGGTGAGAACGGCATGCCCGTGGATCGGCGCGGGGGTGTCAGCTTGGTGCAGGCGGGTTATCGCTGGGCCAACCTGGCTGCCAAGTGGGGATGCGCGTGCCACCAGCCACGTGGGGTGTGAACGGCCTGGGCTTGGTGGGGCCCGCCCACTTCCAGTATTGGGAGCCCAGTGTTTATGCCAGACGGAACTCACCTTGGCGTTCCCTGAGCAACCGCCGCGCCGATCCTGCCGTTTCGGAGGTCCGCGCGGATTTCTTGGATGTGCGCTGGGCCCCGCCCCATACGTGCCCGCGTGGTGGAAAGATCACAGCGGCAGGCTTTTGACATCTTCGGCTTCCAGGGGCCCTCGCCGGAACCCGGGACCGTCAATACACGATCCGGGATGAATAACCCACCCTGGGGAGAGATTCGGGACTTCAGGGGATCGGGTCGGACGAAAGGGGGGGATTGGGAAAGGGGGGGTTACGAAATTTGCTGCATGCAGCTGGTTTCGGCCTCACCGAGGGGCCCATTCCTCGATACATGGCCGCCTCCGGCGCCAGGAGGCGCCAGGAAAATCAGCTACGTGAGCTGATTCTCAACCCCCCCCTTTGCTATCCCCCCCTTTCGGCCGACCCGAGGGGACCTCGTCTGGAACAAATCAAGACATCGGATGTCTGGGGCTGGCGGCGCCGCGCGCTAGGCCTGGCGCCGAGGCAGGAACTCCGCGTGGGCCTCCGAGAGCTTGTGCCCGGACGTTTCTTCTTCCGCCTCCCCCGAGACCCGTCGTCGCGAAGAATTGAGACGTCACGGAACAATCACGACCAAAGTCCCAGACCCCATCCTTCTGCGCCACTCTTCGAGCCGCGTCGAGCTGTGAGGGCCCGGGGGCCCGAAGCCCGGACCATGCGGGGCTTTGTGGGGCAAGGAGCGGCACAGTTGTGAAACGCCCGTTGTGAAGAAATTGCGACGCCAGGATCCCAGAGGTGGAGGGTTTCTCCAAAGGGCTTAGGCGACCCGTCCTCCTCCACCTCCTCCTCCTTTTCCTCCTCCTCCTGCTACTCCTCCTCCTCCCCCCTCCTCCTCCGCCTCCTCCTCCTCCCCTCTTCTCCTGCTCCTCCTCCTCCTCCTCCTCCTCCTCCTCCTCCTCCTCCTCCTCCTCCTCCTCCTCCTCCTCGGGTCGCCTACGGCCCCGGGGGAAACCGTGCGCTCAGAGAAGTTTGTGTGCTTTCTCCGTTTTGTTTGTCTTCCGCCTCCAGAGGTGCACCACGCGTGTGCGCACCCGGCGTGCCTGGCGCTGCTGCTTGGGTCCTCGGGCGGGGCCCGAGCGTTCCGGAACGCTCTCAGTGAACAGGAGGGAAGCGACCCCAGTCCCCACAACAGTGGATTTTACATGCCAGCGTTTTACAAGTATGGCGGATGCGCGTAAGTGGAGGCGCCTTGTAAGCGAGGCCATTGCCAGCTGCCGCAGGAGGTGCCCCGCGCGCGCGGTCTAGTTGGTCAAAAGTTTCTCGCGCGGGGGGCGGGGGTCGTTTTCCATGCGTTCACTCAGAGCGTGCCGCGGCGCCCGATACATCCTCCAGAAGCGCCAGATCTCAGAGATCGCCGATTCATTCCAGAGGCTTGCGCCATTCCGCCGACACCCAGGAGAGGCGGGGTGTCCACGCTTGAGGCGTCGTGGGCTTCTTGGGCAACATCGGGCGACTCTTGTGGGCGTCTCGGGAGCTGCTCGGGGGCCCGGGGGGGCCTCTTGGAGGCAGTACCGAAGCGTCTTCGGGGCCCCCCCGATTTACCCCCTGTCCGATTTTGTCCCCGTCCCCGCTTCCTCTTAGTCGGCGGCGAGCGAGGGTGGGAAGTGAGAAGGAGAAGGCCTTCTCAGAAGGCTCAGAAGTCCCCCCAAGCTTCCGAGAAGGTTCCAGAGCCTCCCCTGGTGACACAAACAAGAAACTTCTGAGAAGGCCGGATGGCTCTTGAGAGGTCCCGCCGCCTTCTGGGAAGGCCTTCTCCTTCTCTCACTTCCCCCCCTCGCTCACCACCGAGTTTGGTTTTTGGCTCACATCTCGGGTCTCCGGCGGCCGTTCGGGACGATCCGGGCACCCCCGGAACGCCTTCGGCGAGGCGCAGCTGCTGGCAAGCCTCCCGAGGCTGGAAAACCGCCGAGACCGCCGAGAACGTCCGAAAAGCCTCGAAGCCCGCACCCGAAACTCCCCGAACCCGAGCCGCCGACATCTACTTCCCCCCCCCTCGCTCGCCGCCGAGAGAGGGGGTCGGGGATCGAGGGTTCGAGGAGCGGAGGGGACGGGGGAGGAGGGCCAGGGATCGAGGAGCGCAGGGGGCGAGCAGCGAGGATCGAGGATCGAGGAGGATCGAGCATCGGGGATCGAGGATAAAGGATCGAGGAGGATCGGGGATCGAGGATCGAGGATCGAGGAGGACCGAGGATCGAGGAGGACCGAGGATCGAGGGGGGGAGACGACATCCATACATGTCCACTTCCCCCCCTGGCTCGCCGCTGACTTAGGTCCCGCGCGTCCCTCGCCAGCGACCTCCGCGGCCGCTCGCCGCTGCACGCTGCGGTCGCGGCCGGTCGCCCGGAGAGCGCGCAGCTGCTGCTGGCCGCGGGGTGCCAGCCCGACGCGGCCGCGGCGGCGCTCGCGCGCGAGGACGGCCGCTTCCCGCTGGTGGCCGGGACGCCGCCGCCGCCAGGCCGGCGCAGCGGTCAGATCATCGAGAATTGAGAAACCCCTGACCCGAAGACCACAGTGAAGCCGCGGCCTCACTGATGTTCCCGTCGTCGCATTAGGGATAATTATAGTTCGCCGCCCACCAGACCACCCCAACCCAGCCCGACGGCCCCAATTTGCACTGCATTCCCAGTGGGGGGGGTGCCATGGAACATTGAAAAAACACATGTGGAGCGCATACCCCCCCAACCCGAAATTCGGGTCTTCGGGTTAGGTTGTGGTGGTCTTGTAGGTAGTCAAGCCTCGAGAATAAAAGGACTTCTAACCCTAATAGCACAGGGAGGACGTGGCCTCACTGAGGTCCCCGTCTCTTTGCATCAGGGACAATGCTTCTGGGCGGTTTGGCTTTATACATCTGCAGAAAGAGCCCCGATCCCTACTCTGGGTTTCTCAATACGCGTGGGGGGTACCCGCCCGACGGGGGTAAGCCTCGCCTCGTCGTCGCGCCGCGACGGGGGTCGGAGCGTCTTCGGCGCGCGGTGGCTACCCGCGATGGGGGTCGATGTGGGGCCGCCGGCGGGGGTGACGCCCTTTCGACGCTTGTTAAGAAACTCGGAGTACTGTTTTTGGGCCCTCCTTACTTAGAGGTCCCCTCCCAAAGGATCAGGGGCTTTTTTTGGTTCATCACCAGGGGAAGACCAGGGGAAGAACAGAGAAGTACCGATGCCGCCGTCCTTCTGCCGTCTTCGCCTCCTGGGGCCTCCGGGGAGGCCCTCGTCGCCACGGCCGTAGTCGCCTCGCCCGGGAGATGCCTGGGAGAGGCCCAGGGCGGCAGCAGTATGGTT
Source organism: Prorocentrum cordatum (assembly GCA_963575745.1). Taxonomy (NCBI): domain Eukaryota; class Dinophyceae; order Prorocentrales; family Prorocentraceae; genus Prorocentrum; species Prorocentrum cordatum. The sequence continues at coordinate 310,408 of CAUYUJ010014345.1, read as the reverse complement.
GGGTCGGGCACGTCCCTCTACAGGGGGAATATTCGAAAATGGTAGAAACAATTGTCTGGGGACGATCTTCCGACTATTGTTGACCATCTTTGAACATTTATGGTATATCTTTCCTGATTTCTTTGAAGAGCCGCCTGAGGAGGACATGCCCGACCCAAGAGTACGGGTACCTTTTGGCTTCCCGAGGCCCCGGCGGCGCTCCCGACGAGCGGCCGGCGAGAAGGCGTTCGAGGTTGAAGTCGGCGACGCGGAAGCACCGATGGGCACGGCAACGCCATTGGACCCGACGGGATTCCACTTGGAACGAGTGGTGCCGCGGTCGGTTCGAGGTGGAACGATCGCCGCGGTGTCAGAAACCTCTGCGCGCGCCGATGCCGCGCGAGCCTACCTTGGCAGTATCTCGGCGGCGAGCGAGGGGGGGAAGTGAGAGGGAGAAGGCCTTCTCAGAAGGCGGCGGGACTTCTCAGAAGCCCTCGCGGCTTCTGAGAAGTTTTTCCTGTGCCTTCGGGGAAGGCTCATAGAACTTCTCAGAAGGCCGGAAGACTTCCGAGCCTTTGAGAAGGCCTTCTCCTCCTCACTTTCTCCCGCGCTCGCCGCCGGGTATCGGTGCTGTTTGGTTTCCCCAGGCGTCAGCGGCAACGATAGGGGGGGATAGGCATAGGGGGGTCTGTATCGACCCCCAATCGCCCATTGATCGCCGATGGGGGCCCGATAGCCCCAAGCTGCCCAGGAAGGTGCGGATTCACTATCGGGGGCCTATCGGCGATGTATCGCCGATTCCAGGTCGATGCTTCCCCCTGTGCCAGTCCCCCCTATCGTTGTCACTCAAGGCGGCGCTCCCGACGAGCGTCCGCAGGAGGGCACCCTGCTCTTCGGCATCCCGCCCTGGCAGCCGGCGGAGGTGCGGCGGGCTGTGCGCGGCGCTTGCGGCGGCCGCGCCCGCGTGCGGGTCGCGTCCTCCGGCCAGGCGGCCGGGGGCTAACATTAAATCGGGCCTGTCTTTCTACAGGAGGAGTATTCAAAAATAGTCAAACAATGGTCTGGGGACGATTTTCCGAGTGAATGTTGACTATTTTGGGGTATTTTTCGGTATCTTAATTTTCGTCCAAAATCGGCCTGTAGGGGGACATGCCCGACCTAAGGCTAACAACGATACCGATGCCGCTGCCTGGCTCACCGCGGGGCTTTCTCATTGAGGACAAAAAGAATGCCTAACCCTCACGACACGAGGAGGACGTGGCCTCACGGAGGTCCCCGTCTTCGCACTGGGGATGGTACATTTGGGCAGTTTGGTTCGATACATGTGCACAACAAAAAAACCCTGTACCTGATGTTCCAGGACCTCCTAACTTAGGCCCCCTCCAAAAGGGTTAGGGGTCCTTTTGTGCCTAATCACTTGCGGCCACGCGCAGAAGGGGGGCAAGGGGCTTCGTCTTGCCAAGTCCCGCGCAGCCCGGTCCTGCCAAGGCCCGACAAAGGGCGAGAGGGGAAAGTGGGGGGGGGCGGGGTGCGGCCACGCGCAGAGGGGGGGTACGGGGGGAGGGGGGGAAGGCTGGAGGGTTTCTCCGAAGGGCTTAGGCGACCCGTCTTCCTCCTCCTCCTCCTCCTCCTCTTTCTCCTCCTCCTCCTCCTTTTCCTACTCCTCTTCCATCTCCTCCTCCTCCTCCTCTTCCTCCTCATCCTCCTCCATCTCCTCCTCCCCCTCCTCCACCTCCTCCTCCTCTTCCTCCTCGGGTCGCCTGCGGCCCCTGGGGAAACCGTGCAGGTACAGGGGGAGGGGGGGGACGGCTTCTTAGAGGCACCCCTGCCTCTCAGAAGGCGCGGGCCTTGTCTGTAGATGTAGGGCCATCCCCTTCTAAGAAGCAGCATCCTCCGAAGCAGCCTCCCCCCCTCCCCCTGCCCCACTTATGCGCGCAAAAGACAAAAAGCTATACCGATGCCGCTGCTTTCGGGAAGACGTAAGATTCGAGTACGCCAGAATTCGGGTTCGCCGACTCTTTTTGACGAGCCCGCCCTTGATTTTGACGGCCCAGTTTTCGTTGGATGTCTGCAGCGGAAGCTCGCGTCAAGTTTCAGAGCGGGCCTCGTCATTTTCCTGACGGCACCCTCGGGCCAACCCGAGTCTCCCAAACACGAGTCTTGCGTTCTCCCCGATACTTGGATCACCGCGGGGTTTGTTAAGAGACTTTTTTCCCAACCATCCTGTTGTGTTGGGTCCTCGTTTTGAAGAGAAAGCGCCCCTGGTTCCCGCTCCTCCTCCTCCCCCTCCCCCTCCCGTTGCCTCCATTTCGGCGCACCACTCACACGTTTCGTGGCCCCGTAAGGTGCTCTATCGAAGGCCCCAGTGGCAGGGCCCGCATGCAGTTCCAGCCCCATTTCGGCGCGCCCCTCACACGTTTCGTGGCCCCATAGGGTGCTCCGCCGAAGGCCCCAGTGGCATGGTCCGCATGCAGTTCCACCTCCATTTCGGCGCACCCCTCACACGTTTCGTGGCCCCGTAGTGTGCTTTACCGAAGGCCCCAGTGGCAGGGTCCGCATGCAGTTCCACCCCCCCCTTCGGCGTTCCACCCCCATTTCGGCGCACCCCTCACACGTTCCGTGGCCCCATAGGGTGCTCCGCCGAAGGCACCAGCGGCAGGTCCGCATGCAAGTTCACCCCCATTCGGCGCACCCCTCGCACGTTTGGTGGCCCCATAGTGTGATTTAACGAAGGCCCCAGTGGTAGGGTCCGCGTGCAGTTCCACCCCCATGTCGGCGCACCCCTCAGACGTTCCGTGGCCCCATAGCCACCGAAGGCCCTAGTGGCAGCGCCCGCAAGCAGTTCCACCCTTCATTTCGGCGCACTCTTTACATATTGCGTGGCCGCATAGGGAGCTCCGCCAAATGTCACAGTGGCAGCGCCCGCATGGTGTTCACCCTGTATTTCTGCGCACCCCTCAGACGTTTCGTGGCCTCACATGGGACTCCATCGACGGCTCCTGTGGCAGCGTCCGCATGGCGTACCCGTGCCAATTTTGGCACACCAGTCACGCGCGTCGTGGCCCCAGAGAGAGGTTCACCGAGGACGATACCCACAACTGCGTTACTCACAACTGCACATGGTTGGGTCTTTTGCCAGGATAGTTTCAGGGTGCGGCGGTAACCCAAGGTTATCGGGCACGCCCGCCCTTCTCTTCTCCTCCGGATGACCGGACTTTGTCGGTTGCGCAAGTCGGAATGGTTAATTCAGTAGGTCTTGGTGAGCGCGGGCATGTGTGGGGCTTCGGTTAGCGGCCATCATCTCCCAGTCTCCCCACCGGATAACCCAGGATATCGCCGACTTTTCAAACATTGTCTCTAATGGGATAGGGGGGTTCTAAGTGCACGCTAAGGTGGGTTAGGTTTGGCCTACGTAACCTATTTGATATACGGGTTTTGAACGGTTTACGTGGGTTTGGGGAGTGAGTGTCTGGGTTAAGTGGGCGTAGCCCACTTAGCGGAGTTACCTTATCCCTTAGCATCGGGCACTTGCAACCCACTTGCAAGTTAGATTAGGCCAGATATAACCTGCCCTAGCATCCACTCATCAGCGCCCCTACCCCCTTAGCACCGCCCCTGGTGATTCATGTACCTCTCCCTCGTCGCCACGGCCCAGACCCCCTCGCGTCGTGAAAGACACGACGGGAGGTTTTGGGCGACTCTCTGCCTCTCAGGGCCCTCGCTGGGCCCCAGGACCCTCAAAAATGGCTCGGGATGAAAAACAGGTCCCTGAGAAGGATTCCAGACTTCTGGGGGTCTAGTAGACCCCCAGAGGTCTAGTAGACCCCGAGAGGTTTAAAGCGGTCGACGCGAAACCAGTGTTGAAATCGGGGTGCATCGCACTTGCGGCTAATCGTAGATGACATCGCTATTTTCAGCATTTGCACCGCACCCCTTTATACCCTTTGCGACCTCCAAATCTACGTTGCGAAAGACAATCGCGTCACCAGGGGTCTGCGGCGAGATTCGCTTCGAAATCCTGGTCCGAGCGCGTCACAGGAGAAGTCAGAGGAGCAGTGGCTTTGGTATCGTCCTACTCCAAACCTCGAGATCCGAAGCCGCGAGAGAATAGCAACCTGGTCAAAAAGCACGGCTGAAGCCCTACCCATTGTTCATGTTTGATTTTTCGAAAGTTCTTTGATTTTTCGGGGGGCCAAGGTCCTTTCATTTCTAATTGTTCTACCCTGGGCCTCGTCCTTGCCACTAGGGGGTCAGGAACAATCAGAAACGAGCACAATTAGAGATGAGCACGATCAGACATGAACGACGTGTGGACCTCATCGTTCTGCGCTGTCCTTCGAGCCCGATCGGTCTGAGGGCCCCGTCGGGCTCGCAACTGGGGCGGAACCCCCTGGTGCGACAGACCCGGAGGATGACCAACGAAGACACCGGTGGCTCCTCCTGCCCGGCCCACGTCCGCTCAACGTCGGCCCCCGGACCCCTCCCGGGGTCCATCCTGGCCCGCTTGCTCGAGGAGGGCCCAGCCGGGGCGACCGTGACGAGGACCCTCCATGAGACTGTTTTTTGTTAGGTTCAAAGGATAAACCGGGGTATCGGACTTGCCCCTCCTCCTCCTCCTCCGCCTCCTCCTCCTCTTCCTCCTCCTCCTCCTCCTCCTTTTCTTCTTCCTCCTCCTCCTCCTCCTCCTCCTCCTCCTCCTCCTCAGTAGCCATTTTGGCTCAAGTTTCCAGGTTCCCCACGGGACCAAGTGGATACCGCTAGTTCCCGACAGTGCCAGGACCTTGTGTCCGACAGTTTTTCGTTCACACCAGCTGGTCCGCCCTAGCCTGGTGTCTGCCTCCCGCTGCCCGCGGGTGAGCAGGCTTTCCACGATACCGCCCTCCATAGGGCTTCGTGCGGCATGGGCGGCGCTGGTACTGATGAGTGGGAGCGTCGCTCCTGGGTGCAAGCAGCGCGGCCCCGCTGTTGGGGAGGACGGAGCCCAGTTGGGGCAGGTTCGGCCGCTTGGTGTGAGGAGCGGGACGGCAAACACGACAAATGCAGTGAAGAATGGAAGACGGTGGCGAGCCCCAAAGGAGAAATTCTATGCCACCATTGCGGTTGCCGACAGAACCCCAAGGGCGCGATGCATTGCAAGCACTGCGGCCAGAAACTCGGAACCCGTCCCCATCTGCCCGAGGTGCCTGAGGCTAGCCTTCGTTGGGAGGAGGAGGTTGGCAAGGGTGCTGGAAAAGTGGGGAAGAAAGGGAAGGGTGGCAAAGGTGGTGATCCGCGGAAGGGGAAAGGACCTGGGGGCTCTTCTACGGCCCGCCCCCCGGAGCCCATCCCTGAGATACCTCAGTCCAAGGCGCTCGAGCTGCAGCGTCTGGTTCAAGCGGCTGGCGACTCTGAAGGGGAGGCGCGCTATGCCGCGCTGGCGAAGCGTACAGCCCCGCCGCCCAGGCCGCCAGGACGCCAGAGGCTCATCGAGGCGGAGCAGAAGCAGGAGAAGCTGGAGAAGAATCTCAACGCTAAGTTTGAGAAGCTGCAGCGCTGGATGGCAGCCACAGAGGAGCTCGCGATCACGGTCAAGGAGATGCAAAGTGAATTACAACGGGCTGATGCTGAGGTCGCCGCCACGCTCGCGGAGCTCCAGAGCCAGCACAATGTGCAGCACGAAGCTGTGGAGTCCAACCCGCTCATCAGCCACTGCAAGCTCATCCAGGGAGAGGTGGGGTTGGCCTCTGTCATCTCAGTGGGCGACTCTCTTGATGTGAAGGCGGTCAAGGGCAACTATGAAGTTTCGGAAGAGGACCTTCGGGAGCTGGAAGACCGCATGAATCACACAGCACAGTAGATGCAGGAGGTGCTAACCATGGTCTTTCGGCAGGCGATGGACAAGGCGAACGAGTGCCAAGACAAGCACAAAGAGCACCTCAAGCGCCTGCAAGCGAAACGTCGTCGAGTCGATGCGTCGGAAGGTGGCGGAGCTGGGGTACCAGTTGAACCATCTCCTGCAGCGGCCCCTGGCCAAGGCGAACCCGCGGCGGCAGGGCAGTCAGAGACGCAGCCAGCAGACAAGCCTCCTCCCAAGTTGGATATTCGTGCTCGTGTGGCTGCTGACCCTGGTGTGCAGGCGGCAGGGAAGCCGGGGCTTTAGCCAGTCGGAGACCGCGAGTGCAACGTTGACTGGGACGACGCCATCGCCTTCGGCAACTCCATGTACCTGGTCCTCGCTCGGTGCCAGCCTTCCTGAGAAGGCGTTCCCCCTTGAGGGGAGGTGGCCTTGTCTGCGTGAACCCACCACAGGTGCGAGTTCTCAGCTGGCGGCCCCGCCGGAGGAGGCGGCGCGTCGATTGCAGCGGGTGGATCGTCGAGGCCCTCTACTTCGGTGGCTCCGTCAGCGTCGATGTCGGCAATGCCCTCCTCTTCGGTGTCGCTGTCGGCGTCAGTTTCGGCCACTACCTGTTTTGTCGGATCGGGGGTCGGGTGCTCGTCGAGCCCGATCCCCTCTGAGTTTAATTGCGAGGAAGCGGTGCCACTGCCTGGAGTGGCGCCGCGTCAGAATGTGGCCGTCAGGAGGTCAAGCCTGGCGGCCTACTCGTCCAAACCTTTTGCTGCGTGCAGGGAGAGAAACAATGCGTCAGGATGCTCGGGCCCTGTGGAGGGCACGATCGCTACGGATTTGTCAGAACGCGTCGACCAGGTGCTCCTCGAGCCTGGCCGTCTCAGAGTAGACTGCGAGAAGCTTTTGATATCGCCATTTGGTGCGGGAAGTCAGAACGCTGGTGGTGGGTGCTCTTCGAACCCGCCACCATCACGAGTAAGTTGCGAACAGCCCCAGGCTGCGTCTCGAGAGGTTGGCGCGTCCAAGCAGGTCCTCTCCCTTCAGGATTGTTTTCCTCTTGACGAAGCGGGCGCGCAAGGATCCTTCAGAGAAGGCACCATGAATGCGAATGCCTGGCCCAGGGCACGCAGCACTATGCCGCGGATCGGGCAGCAGTGCCAGATGCCCCATGCGCTGTGCATTCAGGAGACAGTACTTGACCACTCGGCCGAGGCAGGTGCGCACCAGTGGACCCGCGCATGTTCGCGGAAGCTTGCTCTTGGAACGTCTAAGCGTTCCTGGGTGTCAGCCAGGGCACTACCAGCGGGGGTGGGATTATCTGCAGCCATTGGGATAGGAGTGGCCATGATGGAGATACCAGAGAAGTGGGAGCACAGGGTTGTGATGAGGCGAATGATCCTGGGGGCCAACTTTTGGATCATCATCGGCTCAGTCTACGGGGTTCATTCGATCGGTCCCAAGGGAGAGAACCTGGAGCTGCTGGAGTTCCTCAGTGCCATACTGGGCGCCCAGCGCTTCCCCTTCCTCTTGGGGGGGCGATTGGAACCTGGGGCCAGAATGGCTGGATCTGGCGATGGCGACCATCTTCGCCCCTGGGCTGCACACCTGTATGGCAAGGAGTACGACTGCTTCATTGCCTCCCAGACCCTAGACGTTTTCCCGATGAAGGTAGAAGCTAGAGTGGATGCGCCGATTTCGCCACGCTGTTACGTGGAGATCATGATTGACGGTCTGAGGGGCGAGCCATTTGTCTGGGTAGAAGCTCGGCCGAGAGCCTTCCCACTGGCGGAGCAGGAGGCGAACCGGAAGGCTTGGGAAAAGGCCAAGGGCGTTGGAATCGTTGACCTCACCTTTGGGGCTGCGCCGCCCTTTTGTTCAGGTGTTGGTGGAGTGGCAGCTAGATGCGCCCTTCAGCTCGGTGGGAGATGCAGCAGCGCAGTGGTTCACGTCGGCCGAGAAGTACCTGGTGCAGCTTTTCGGGGTCCGTCTCTCAGACAGGCGTCTGTATGTTGGTAGAGCAAAAGGGGGTGTGCTGAAGAAGAATCGCATGGCGGGCTGCTCCACGTCCATCCTTGAGCGCCACGATGAACCAGGTCGCGGGTGAGCGCTCTCAGGCCTTGGGGTGCTTTGTGCGCGGCGTCCGCAGCTCCGTCAGGTTCGAAAGCAGGGCGACCTGAGCGCGTTGAGAGATGTGAGCAGAAGTTGACGGCCCTTGAGCTCCCAGATGCCATCTCGCAGCCCCCATCCCCGAAGGCGAAGGAGGTCCAGAAGTGGGCCGCCTTGGCCAAGAGAGGCGGTCAGCTGTCAGCCTGGTTTCGGACAGTGCTATCAGAGGAGGTGGAAGAGAGCAGGCGTCAGGGCTCTCAGGCCAGAAGTAAAGCCTGGCGTGAGTTCGGGGCGCCGGCAGCTGAAGGCTCTGGAAAGCTGACCCATGCGATTGCTCGGCCCGAAAGGCTGGAAGAGGCGCCAACTCTAGCCAAGGGTCAGTCAAGTGAGCTGATCGGAGCGGCAGCTATCGCTGGAGCTGTGGATCTCTGATGACAGGGTACAGGAGGCGGCGCCGTCCGACTGGAACTACTCGTGGGCGCTCGACCCGGTTTTGAGGACCAGATCATGCAGATGAGCCGCTCGTTCAGTCCATCTACTGGCCTGGGCTGGGGCAACTTCCACATGCGGTTGATTCGTTTTTTGGATGGTAAGTTTGTTCAGAGGCTGCAGGAGATTCTCACGCGCTGGGAGCGTAATCTTCAGTGTGAGCGGATGCGGGTAACGATCAGTGTCTTTCTTCCAAAACCAGATGGTGGAACCAGGCCCATCGGCCTTCTTTTTTTGTGGGCGCGTATTTGGAGCCGCGGGTTTGGAGGATTCGGTGGGCGCCGGATTCTTCTGGGGAAATGATGCATCAACCAGTTGCGACAACGCGGCATACCTGCATCACATGTTGGCGTGCCATGCAAGACGGGAGGGTTTGTCTGCGATGACTGCGTTCTACGACGCCCGCAAGTTCCACGAGAACGTTGGCCACCAACAGTTGAGAGAAGCAGCGGGGCCTTGCGGCTTTTACGGGGCCCTGCTCTAGGCGCTGCGCTGCCTCTACCGTGCGCCTCGCAGAGCAAGGTGGACGGGAGGGGCCGGCAGAGCCAGTTATCCGGACGGAACGATTGTGGCAGGATGCAGTGCAGCTGCGGGAGTTTCGAAGTTGATGACGTTATGCCTCCTCGAGCGCTTGGCAGTAGAAACGCCGCCGTTCCGAGCTCTAAACGTAGTGGGCGACTTGACGACGCGCGCCATTGGAGGGCCGCGGACAGCGGTCGCGGACACGATTGCCAACTTTGAGATTGTTACATCGGGGTTAGATCGAGGAAGCTGCCCATCAACTGGGACAGGACTACGTTCATGATGTCTGACCATGGCCAACTACCTGAATTGATGCAGGACTCCAGGTGGAGGCTTTCAGGCGACAAGCTTGCCATCGCCCGCCGCGACCTTGGCGGTGACTCGCTGGGCGGCAGAGCTCGACGAGATGGCGCGCAGGCGTCGAGGTGCACATCAGCGCGCAGTACTGGAGTGGCCCTGAGACAGGGCGGAGTGAAACACATAGCCTTGTCTATCGTGTAGGTGCGCTTGCTTAAGCCACGTGGGGGTCCCGTATTTTGGGCATTCCGCCGACCACCCTTCATAAGCTACGGGTTCAAGCTGCGAGATCCTGGGGGCCCCTCCTCCCTGGTACGTCCCTGGGCTTCAGGTTTCTCTCGGCCTCCCGCCTCTGGATCAGGGGCCCGCTGTTGGTGGCGGTGGCATCGGCTGTGACTTCGGTGGGCCCGCTCGATTTCCAAACAAGTATTGGAGTCCTGTGTTCAGGGCGCCCGGGCGGTCCAGGGGCGCGGGGCCCCCTGGGGTCAGGTCCGCCAGCCTGTTGCTGCTGCTGCGCTTTTCCTGCAGCTTTCTCGGGTCCACCGGGCGTTCGATGTTTCGAAGTTGGCCTTGGTGGGTGACCTCCAAAGAGAATGGTCGATCGATCGCTTCTCGCAGTTTTTTTGGTGGTTCTTCTGCGCGGCTCGATCGGGGCCGCTGAAACAATTCGACTTCGGTCGGTGGAGCGGCCCTGTGTTCTGGCGGCCCATTTACCAGCTCCTCGGGCGCAAAGGCTCGAAGGCTTGGACTAAAGCTCACAAGGCGGCACTCTCGGCGCTTGCAGCAAATGCATGCTGGTGCCAACGCAGAGTTTGCGGCGCAGCCCCGAGGCCCCCGACCAATGTCAGCTCTGCAGTGGCGGCAAGGTCACTCTGTACCACCGCAGGTTTCAATGTAGCTTTTGCTCGCTGGCGCTGCGGGAACTTGGATCCTGTCGTTGCGAAGGCTGCTCGACGAGTTGGACATCTTCCGACCTCGGTGGGGGGCTTTTTTTGTATATGTTTGTTTCCCAGCCCCGCGTCCTGGGTCAGGACCCCTCCCCGAGACCCCTTGCGCCCGCGCGCCCGACACTGGCAGTGGCCTCAAGATGGGCCCCTCTTCGTCCCTGAAGGGGCCCGCGTTTTCACGGATGGCTCGGGTTTTGATGGGGTGCTTCCAGGACTGTGGACCACGGGATGTGCAATCGTGGTGCTCGACAGCCAAGGTCGAACCTTCGCTGCGTTGTTTGGAGTTGTGCCCTCCCTCGAAGCACCAGAACAACTGGCGAGGGATGGGGCATATTTTGCGGTGCTGATGTTGTTTCGCAGGGTGGTCCTAGCTCAGAATGTTTCCCTCTATGTGGACTGTGCGGCCACGGTCTGCGGCCTCCGAAACCTCGCGGGGGCGGCTGGCGCCTCGTCGGCACGGGCTCACCGGTGGGCCGAGATGGGGGCCGTCTAGAAGGCATACAAGTTTTTTAAATCCCCTCGCACGCCTCGATGGTTGATGTGAGAGAAGGGCGTATCACGGACTTGCAGAGATTTTGGAACTCTGGGGCCGACCGTCTCGCAAAAGGAGGGAGCTGAGCCATTCCGTGCCTCCTTGAACGACAGACTCCGGATCAGAGGATATGGAGCTCGTGCGCCGCATTGGAATGTTCTGCGCCAGCCAGCAAGTGGAGCGCGGGGAATTGCACATGAATGATCACGTCGGATTGGGATGGCTAAGCTACGTCCCCCTGGATGCTGTTCCGGGGCTGCCCCTCCCTGGGGTCTCTGTGGCGGAGTCGGGGGCGTCTGGGGGCCCAGGGGTTCCTGGCCAGGCGGATGGGGCCTCCCGAGGCCCAGGGGTGCCCTAGCGATCGGCCTTAGGAGATCCCGCCCCCCCCCCCCCCCCCGACCTTGGGGGCCTGGTGCCGGCTGGGGCGCGCTTTGGAGCAGGGCGATGTGTATGAGTCGGATAGTCTCACGCTTCATGACGCGATGCTCTGTTGCACATCATGCGGAGACAAGGCACATTCCAGCACGAAATGGGGGCACCTGCGTTCGAGGTGTCGGCCCTTGGCCTCTGGGGGCCGCACCTTTTACTTAGGCAAGTGTCGTGCTGGACGATATCCAGCCCATCGGAAGTCACAGAGACTGACGATGGCGTATGTAGGGCACCCCTCCCCTGAAGTCAAGTGGGAGTGGGCGCCTTTTTTCCCCGCCTGGCCCCGGGGCCTGCAGGGCCCCCCGGGGGCGAGGGCGGCCGCTAGGTCCAGCGGCCGTGCGCGCGAGGCTCACGCCGTGGACCTCGCCAGGGGCCTCGCGCTGATCGGTCACGGCCGCGAGGACCTGGAGGCCCTGGGGCGGGGGGTGGAGGCCGGGCGGGCGCGCGGGGAGGGACCTGGGGGCGAGGATCTCCCCTGCGGCCCCGCCTAATTCGTTTTTTTTTTTTTTTTTTCTTTTTTATGCATGTCGAATGCGGGCGTGCCCTTTCGCGGTCGTGGGCGTCTTCCTCCTCCCCCTCCTCCTCCTCTTTCTCCTACTCCCCCTCCTCCTCTTCTTCCTCCTCCTCCTCCTCCTGCCCCCCCCCTCCTCCTCGTCCTCCTCCTCCTCCTCCCCTCCCCCTCCTCCTCTCTCCTCCTCCTCCTCCTCCTCCTCCTCCTCCCCTTTCTTCTCCTCTTCCCCTTCTACTCCTCCTACTCCGCTCCCTCGTCGTCGTCGTCGTCCTCCTCCTCCTCCTCCTTCTCCCCCCCCTCCTCCTCCTCGTCCTTCTCCTCCTCCTCCTCCTCCTGCTTCTCCTCCTCCTCCTCCTCCTCCTCCTCCTCCTCCTCCCCATAGGTGCCCTGGCTGAGGTGCCGCCCTTTCTCCGCGCCGAATGATCCCATCCTGCGGGCTCGCCGCCTGCGCACTCTTCCTGCCCCCCGCCCTTTTGCCGCCCCCCCCCCCCCCCACACTATCCCACATGGCATGGAGTTTTGTTGTGCGCAACGTGCGCTCGCTCGCGCAACGTGAGAGGGCGGGGGAGGTCAGCACAGCGCACGACACGAAGGACATGCAATTCATCGTGGGCACCAGGATGAGACGCAGATGCACGGACGATACATGCGCAAGTACTGTGGACCGCGCGCATCATATCCTCGATTGGGGTCACGGACGTCCCCCGTTCACAACAGCGCATGCAGGCGTGCAGATTCGGTTGCGCAGAAGATCTCTTCGCGCGCCCCATGTTCTCGCAGCGCACTCGCCACCTACGGCCTTGCAGGGCAGACTGGGGGCGGTCTTGTTGAGATCGGGGCGCTTTCATTTATTGTGCTTCGTAGTCTACTTTCCACCGCGACCTACGACTGCGCGGCGTAATCTAGTATATAATAAAACAGTGTATGCCATGATCGAATGGATGCGCAAGATTAGCTGCGAACAACCCAGTAGATGTTTAATTATCTTCGGCGGCGACGTAAATGGCCATTCAGGCGCGCCTCGCCCTGACCATGTAGTTGGCGCTATGAATCCGAGTGGCCCGCTCAACCCTGCGCCAGAGCATTACTGCGTGCACAAGCTCCGTGAATACATGGAAGACTTCGGCCTCTGCCTCGTCAATGCGTATATAGGTGGACAGGCGACCTTCTATGGACGGCGGTCTCAGAGCGGAATAGATTATTCTGGCGCCCCCTATTCGCGGTTGTCTCACGTTCGCAAATGCCGTATTCTAGAAAAGCAGGGTCGAGCACTACAGCTTGTTCCGGTCTGCCAGCGATGGGGCCGCTATCCTCTTCTTGTGCAGGTAGACTACACCCTTTCGTTCCCGCGTTCGCAGAGGAGGAAGAAGGAGGAGAGGTGGGGCATGGACAGGATGGTGGATGGAGTGGTGAAAGGGGCCTTGGCGAGGGCGGTCTTGAAGGAGGTAGAGGACGTGTGCTATAATACCTATCCCCAATGGAAGGCACTCGAGGGCAAGGCTACACCTGATCAAGCTTGGGAAGCACTCATATCTGCGATTCGACCATTAGCTCCTGGGTACTTTGCTCAGCGCGCTCAAGAACGCGATAGCGTATATACTCAGGCAAGACAAGCGCATCAATAACTTCTGCGTGAGCGTGCGCGCCTTCGACAACACATCGGCGCACTCACTGAGGAGCAGCCGCAGGGGCTCACCAGCGCGCAGCAGCAGCTTTTCAGGATCACTCGGCAGGTCAGGACTGAGAGGAAGAGGAAACAAGAGCTGAGGATGGAGGATCTATCTGAGCAGCTTCGAGAAGCCCTTCAACAGCAGCAGTGGAGTTATGCGCGTAGACTCACGCGGCGCTTAGCATGCACATCGGTGGGTCTTGGGAACAGGTTCTACAACGCACATATGTCGTATAGGCCCACGCGAGAGATATGGCGCGAGCATCTTGCACAGCCTGCACGAGAGGGTTCTAATCGTGCGAGATGGTAGAAGTAGCCAACTTCCCACCTGATCGACATGGGGAGGGCCTGGGCTATAACATGTATGAGACTGGCTTTAAGGATGAGGCCCTGAGCGGCCTCTCTGGAGTCCGCGCCGCTCTGCTTAGTCTGAAGTGCCGCAAGACGGTGCCGAGCTGGAGTCTCCCTCTCGAAATCCCTCGGATGCTGCCCCACCCCGCTCGGCGAGATCGCAGGTGCCGTGATCAACAGCAGGCGTTTTTTGTGCGGATATCCCTTCCACGAGTTGGTTTGAAAGACGCGCGAGGGGGATCTTGTGGGACGTCAGGGGCAGTTGTAAAGTATCCCTGGATTGGTTGAGGTCGTCAGGTTGCTGTCTCTCCAAGCCGACGGACAAAACGGACATGAAGGCATTGCGACTAGTACACCGAACCTGCCCGTTCAGCAAGGCGTTGTCTAAGTGCGTGGGTCTTCGTGGTGAGATATGTTATTCGGACAAACTGCACCCCCCCCCCCCCCCCCCCCCCGTATCTGCATGGTTCGGCATCGGAGGAGAGAGTCGGCAATCCGCATACAATTTATATTCAGTTGGCGACTGACACAGCGTAAGAAGTCACATTGTACCATTTTCTACGACCAGGCCAACGCGTTTGGCAGTATATCGGCTACCGCGTGTGATGACACAGACTATCTACATCTAGATCCAAGGGATGCGTTTATTGGGCATGCATGCGATCACAATAGGACTGTATCATTGGAGTGCGCGGATGGGGATGGACATTTTCGGGTGGGAGAAGGGGTTCTGCAAGGCCAGCAAGCAGCGCCTGCTAAATCTACGCGCACGTTCGGTAGATGCGTGCTCGCCCCGTGGCTTGACCTCCAGCACTCCAAAGTTGATGGGCAGCGCCTCATGCGTTCAGACCCCCACGGAGAAGGCCCAGAAGCAAAGGTTGACATCAGCACGACGGTATTCATGGATGATATAGTTCACAAGTGTGTGTCTCGGACAGCGGAAGGAATGGTCAAGGCTGTGAATGGTGCGAGCCAGGACTTAGACGAGTGCCTGTCTACAGTAGGGGGTGCACATAATACCAGCAAGCAAAATGTCGTTCCGCGATTTGTTGGAGTTGGAGCTCAGACGCAGTCGAGACGCTTCACATCTGCACAATGTACGCGTGATGTAGCCGGCCATGGTTGTCAGCATGCACCATCTCTTGGCATTCGCTTACATCATAATTCAACCACGTCACAACAGAGGCATGCAATTAAGACGCATAGGTATAGAGCCTGGTACTCCATGGGCAACCTTTGGTATCGTCCTCGAATTCCCAGGCATATCTTACTGATTGTGTTCCAGGCGAGGGTCCAGGGTGCGGCTTTGAGTGACGTGGGAGCTTTCATCCCCTTGGCGAGTGACTATGACATGATCGATGGGTTGTTGCTTATGTGGGGGAGGAAGCTTCTTAAGGGGGACGCTACGCTTAAACGAGCTCGGCCTGCTGGGGGCATTAAATGCACGGCGTTGCAAACACGACAGGTGTGGGGGGGGGGGGGCTGGGATTGATTCCATCCCAGCTGGAACTACGAATGCGACGGTTAACTTGGCTGCAGCAAATTACCCAATCTCGGCAAGAAAATCGACAACTTGTGGCGGCAATGTTTGGGCAACTTCCTGATGAACAGACCCCGACTGTAGTGGGTTGGCAGCTTCATCGAGACTCTGATGGTAAATGCCGAGGGAACCCCTGGGCCCTGCAGGCGGCGAACGACATGAGTTCGATTATTCACTTCGAAAAAGGCAAAGGGCTTTTAGACGAGATGGAGGGCAAGGTTTCCAAGGTATTCACTCCGCGGTTCAGTGAGAAGTTCCTCAAACTTAATGTCGCTAAACTACGTCAGCGCTTCCGGGGGGGAGTTCTTGATGCTCGTGGTCGGGCGCTACGTGAACCAAGGGATGTAAAGGATGAGCAGCTACCTGAACCGCCACCTGCACTTGTATGGGTATGTAATGAAACTACTAGTAGCGGGGCAGTATGTGGACTCACGTTTGATTTTCAAATTGCGCGGTACGCGCACATGCGTTTCACTAGAGAAGGTAGCCATGGTCATCGCGCATTAAGCCAGCACCTTACAATAACTAACCAATGCCCTTGGTGCATGAGTGTGCATGCCACGCGTGCTATATCCCAGCAGCATGTTCGGCGGCTATTCCTCAATCGTGCATGCCATTGCGATCGCAGCCCTGTGCGACATGAGGTAGTCCAGCCCTTATCGCTATCTTGCCCGGCCTGCGGTCTAGAACATATTTCGCTCGAGCAATTCCAGAGGCACATCAGAACGCACGTCGACCTGTCGAGCGCAGCTCAGTTCGTCTTCACTGTTGATGGCGCTGTGGGCGATGGCAGTCGACCAGGGCAAGCTCGCGGAGGCCAGGAAGCGGCTGGCGACGGACTATCCCAAGATCTCCTTCGGCGGCGGCTCCAACGGCGAGCGCCTTCCGCTCCAGAAGATGGGGCGACAGGGAGGCGACGCGGGCGCTGCGATGATGGCCGCGGACACCGACGAGTCAGATGGAGAGACAGCGACGTGCCTGATCAAACTCCAGGTCAACACGGCCCAACGCAACAGAGCGCTGGATGGGGTGTCTCTTATCGACGCAGCTTCTCCCGCAAGAGAACGAGTTGAACGCGGTGGCGATGGCGATCGAGCAGTACATGGGCGCGACCAAGACCAAGCCAGCGGATCATGGTCAGGGTCATCCAGGCCTAGTCTTGTGCATGGCTATGCTCGCGTCGCTGGTAGGCAATGCGTGGCTCCAGTAGCAGCAGGACGTTCAGAAGGAGCTGAAGGCCCTCATCGAATTCGTGAATGTGATCAAGACGCTGCCGATGGCGACGGCAGCAGAGTGCCTCAAGTACTGGAAGGTCAAGGCGGCATGGGCGGAGAAGGAGGTAGCCATCAAGGATCGCATGGTGCGGCGCACCTACTTCGTCAACGCGTGGACGACGCTGGGGGGCGGCAACCCCATGGTGCCGATCAACGGCATCATCGCGGCGCTCTTCGTCAAGATGGGCAGCCAGCCCACAATAGGACCGCCCCCCAAGGACGACGCAGGAGAGGAAGGTGCAAGGCAGTCTGGAGCGGCTCCTTCGCAGCTCCAGGCATCGCAAGTCATGAGTAGTGAGCAAAGTGAGAGGGGTGTGAGCGTGCAGGGTGCAGCTAGCAGTGTTGTGAGCAGTACTGCTGTAGGTCAGACTGTGCTTGAGCGCGGGCGCGTGAGGTTTCGGGGGGCTTGGAGGCCTCCCGAGCAGCCCGCCCAGAAGCGAGCAAGACAACGCAGGGGATAAGACCCTGGCGGTGTGCTGGTCCCCTAGCGTTGAGTTTCTGACGTTGGGTCAGAAACCGACCCCTTTCAGTCAAAAGGGGTAGGTTTATTGTGTCTCACTTTCCATAGCTGTTTCTGTGTCAAAATCCCATGACTCAGAGTATTGGGACATTAAGTGCATATGCATTATCTGTAATGTATCGTGCAATTCTTTTTGCCTGAATCAGTTTCGGTGGCGCCTACCCTCCCTCGTCCCTCTTGTCCTTCCTCCTCTCGGCCTTCCTTCTCCTGTACCTCCTCCTCGTAGGGGCCACCTTAACTCTGCCTTGAGTTCGTGTTGCTGTCTGATTTCGACCCGTCCGCTTCAGCCATGCGTCCTGGAGAGGGAGCCACGGGGGATGGCGATTGTTTGACATCGGCGGGGACACAGCGATCCCACGCCGCCCATCGGTCGCAGCTGATCCGTCGAACAGGATTCAGGACCAGTTGATGCTTCACCACCACCACCTCCTCATCCTCCTCCTGTTCTTCCGCAAGTAAACGATCTGAATGCCCCCCCCCCCCAGGAGAACTTAACCCTGCCAGTTGTGCAGGTCCGGGGTTGGGGGGGGCGCAGGCCTGTGCAAGGTTGCCCACGGCGCGAAGGTTAGGTCATCGGCCGGCCCCGGATACCCTGGGTTGTCGCCGATTCATAGAAAAAAACAGCCTCCAGGCGGCCCCAAGCAAAACGAACGCGCGCCACGGAAGGCTACCGCTGTCTCGCCTGGCCTTCCGACCCATTCGCCACCCGCCAGACCAACCCAGAACCCAGCCCGAAGGCTTCCATTTGCCCTCCATCTCCAGTGTGGGGGGTCGGGGAACACTGAACAAACGCGTGGGCCCCGTACCCCCCTCCCAACCCGAAAATCGGGTCAGATTTGGGTCTTCGGGTTGGGTTGGGGTGGTCTGGTAGGTAGTCACCCACGCGAGGCGGGCGTGTGCCTCGGGACCGCCGTGGTCGCCGCCCGTCTGGAGGTCGGGTCGCTGGCCCTGCGTGGCGACCGGGGCGAGGCGGTGGTCGGGGTGGCTGCGGCCTCGCCGCAGGGGCTGTCCGACCAGGCCTTCCCGCGGGCGCCCGCCGCCGTCCGCGGCGCCAGCCCCGGAGGCTCGTTTCGGGGGGCCTCCCGGGGGCCCGCCCGCGTTCGGGAGCTGTGGCCCAAGGTGTCGCTCCGGCAGTCTGTGGCCCACCACTCCTCGGAGCGGCACGCTGTCCACTCCGCGGTCCCCAGGCGTCCACGTGCCGAGCCTGCCTCGATCACCCGCTCCGCGGAGCGGAGCGACGCGCTCGCAAGGCATGTCGCGTCGCTGGGGCCGCCGCCGTGGCACGCTCACCAAAAACTCCCGACCGTAACTTTGAGATCATGGCGTCTCAATTTTTTGAGCTGGGCGTTCTCGCCCAGTTTCGAGCCCCAGGGCCCTCACATATCGATCAGGCTCGAACAACAATCACAGAACAGAAAGATGGGGTCGAGGGTTCCGGTCGTCATTTTTGTCGATTTTCTGTTGTCCGCTACTTCGGGTCTCGGGGCTCCTGGGGCCCACTTGGCGGATCTTAGACTCTGGCTCTAGCTCGACTTCATGTAACTCGACTCGTGTTCGACTCAAGTCGACGGACGCTCGGCGCAAGATCGACGCATGAGTGGGGCGAGTGGCTCCAGGAATTCGGTATCAAATCATGGAAGCCTGGTGTGCCCTCTTACTTCCGTCTTTAGCGTCGACTGACGTCGATTAGCGTCTGGGAGTCGATGAGATAACGCCGATGTAGCGTAGGTTGGCGTCGATTTAGTGCCGATGTAACGTCGATTTAGCGTCGAATCGCGTCGATTTAGCGTCGATGCGCGTCGATTTCGCAAGAGCCGGCAAGATGGTATGGGAGGCTCCCATGAGTTGTCACCAAATGGTGAAAAACGCCCAGATTTCACGGTCTTCACTCAGACCCTCGACGTCATGTTTTGTCGCTGCCTGGACCCTCGGAGGCCTCGACCTGACCCTCCTCCTCCTCCTCCTCGGCCTCGTCCTCCTCGTCCTCGTCCTCGTCCTCCTCCTCCTCCTCCTCCTCGTGCTCCTCCTCCTCCTCCTCCTCCTGGTCCTCCTCCTCCTCCTTTTCCTCCTCCTCCTCCTCCTCGTCCTCCTCCTCCTCCTCCTCCTCCCCAGGACCAGTTTTTCCTCCCAGATCGTCTGCGAACGGTCCTGGGGCCCAGCCGAGGGTCCTCGGAGGCCAGACGTGGCAGCCAAAAACACCTCCCGCCTGGATCCTGCCACGGCGCGAGAACGTCCGGGCAAGAAGCTCCCCCCAGCACGAGCATCTGGCCGTCCGGCTCACCGCGCCCCTGCCCCCCCGCTCGGGGGCTGCGAAAGGCGCACCTGGCCCACGGTGCCCCCAGTTTTTTCCGCTCCCCCCTGGGAGCCCCTGGGGCCCCCTTGGGCCTCGTGAGGGGGGTCTCTTGAGGCCGAGGATAAAGCTGATCCTTTCTAACTTGAACACATAACGCGCGTTATGTGGCAGGTATGCTGCTCGCAGTGCGCGCGCAACGATTGCTATGTTTTGTGCCAGCGAACCCATCCACCCATCCAGCCACAGAACGCCTCCCCTCCTCCTCCTGTTCTCCTCCTGATCCTCCTCCTCCTCCTCCTCGTCCTCCTCCTGGGAGGAGGCGGAGGAGGAGGAAGAGGAGGAGGATGAGGAGGTGGAGGAACAAGAGGAGGAGGAGGAGGAGGAGGAGGAGGAGGAGGAGGAGGAGGAGGGAGATGCTATGTGTTTACAAAAAAAAACCTTGAGCTCATGCCTCCTTGGGAATCCTGGGGGCACCGTGGGCCAAGGGCACTTCTGGCAGCGCCCGACCCGCGCGGCCGACCTCGTCGCGACGCTTGCCGCGCTGGCGGGCGGCGCCCGCCCGGGCGCTGGGGAGGCCGCCGCGGGCTGGGCCTGGAGCGATGGGCCTGTTTTCCACCACCACCACCACCACCGTAAGTTGGAGGGGGGAAGGAGGAGGATGATGATGATTAGGAGGAGGAGGAGGAGGAGGAGGAGGACGAAGAGAAGGAGGAGGATGAGGAGGAGGAGGAGGACGAAGAGGAGGAGGAGGAGGAGGAGGAGCAGGAGGAGGAGGAGGAGGACGACGAAGAGGAGGAGAAGGAGGAGGAGGAGGAGGACGAAGAGCAGAAGGAGGAGGAGGAGGAGGAGGAGGAGGAGGAGGACCCCCTCCCTTTTTTTATTTTTTCTGGTGGTGGTGGTGGTGGTGGTGGGAAACAGGCCCACCAAGGAGCGAGTGGGCCGGCTGGGGCGTCGCGCCGGCCGCCGTGGCGCTGGTGGACCCTGGAGCGCTGGGCCTCCAGCTCGAGGGAGGACGCGCAGCTCGAGTGGCAACGGTGACGGCGACGGCGACGGCGACGACGACGACGACGACGACGACGACGGACTTCGCCCAGAAGATGCGCGGCTGGGTCGGATCGGGTCGGATCGGTTCCGAGCCAATTTCGGTTCGACGTCGGGTGCCAGTTCGGATTGTAGAATTTCTCAAGGGAGGCCTCTTACTAGTCTGCCGACTTCCGCCGATTCGGCTTCTCATGACCTGGCTGTCGGCTTCCGCTGATCCGATTCCTTTCGACCGTCTGTTCAACTTTTCTTGGGGGCCCCAAACGGGGTGGTGGCCACACCGTGCGATGAGTCGGTGGGGAGTCGGGGTCACCGCACGGTTTTGGGACTCGGGGTCTTTCTCCGAGGACGCCTCGGGCGACCGGGGCATCCGAGGTGCCAAGACCGCGCGGTGACGGACCGTGCGGCGAGGTCTTGGGAGACTTTGAGGTCACCGCACGGTCTGTCCACCGCACCGTTTTGGGACCTCAACCTTTCGAATCGACTTTGGGCCCTCCTGCGAGCACAGTATGTGGCGTCGCGGCCGCGCTCGCGGCGGCGCAGCGAGGAGGTCTGGTCCGGCGAGCGCGCGGTCGGGCCCGGGCTCTCTTGCGGCGCGGGGAAGCTGGGCCCACGCACGTCAGGGGGGACAACAACACACAGACACAATGAATCGTCGATTCCCAGGAAAGTATGCGAAAACATGGGAAGTGGGGGGAAAGCCGAACATCCAAACGGCATGGAAAGATAAGGGGAGTCCTGGGACTTGTGTATTTATTTGTTGTCCCTGGGCCCCAGCAACACTCGCGGGGGGGGGGCAGCCGCGAGAGGAACGACGGAGGGGAAGGAGGGAACGGGGGGAAAGCGGGGGGAATCAGCCACGTGCAGAGGGGGATGGGGGGAGGTGGGGGGGCTTCTGAGAAGCACCCCTGCTTCTTAGAGGGAGCGGGCCTTATCTATAGATGTAAGGCCAGCGCCTTTAAGAAGCAGCCTCCTTCTAAGAAGCCCTCCCCCTTCCCCCCACCCCCTTGTGCGCGCCGCCAGGGGAAAGAGGACACGAAAGCGCAGTCCGGCAGTGACAGGCCGAGGCAGCAAGCGGGGCGCAGCGGACATGTGGCAGCGGCAGCCTACCAGGTAGACGGACCAAGGCTTAGGTCGGGCGTGTCCCCCTACAGGCGGGTTTTGGACGAAAAGTTCAACATACCCTACAAATTCTCAAATGTTTACAGATCGTCGAAAAGTCGTCCCCAGACTATTTCTGGACTATTTCTGAATATTCCTCCAACTTGATCCAAGGCAGCACATGGAATCCAGGCCGACCAGGTGGCCGCAAGGAAGGAGCGAGGCGGGCAGGCAGCCCAAGAGCAGCACGAGCCACAATTTTCGGAGCCCCCAGAGGAGTAACATATGTATATATATATATATACATATATATATATATATATATATATATATATGTGTGTTTATACATATATACATACATATACATAGATCGATATCGTTCCTCCTCCCCCTCCTGCCCCTCTTCCCTTTCCTCCTCCTCCTCCTCCTCGTCCTCCTCCAGCCGCTGCCGCGGCCCGAACAACCAACACATGACGCGGCTACTGAAACTTTCTGTACTACACATTTCAGAGTGCAGCAAAATGGTGTTGTCTCGTCTCTGGGGCTCCGCCTGACCTTCCAGGGGGGGGATCGTGCGCCGCCGCCAGGCGGTGGCTTCTCGCCGTCACCGCCATCGAGATCTACACGATGCAGAATGACAATGGCGGCGCCAACCCCCCACCTCAGGCTAAGTTTCGAGTGGTGACCTACAACCCCATGTACATCACGGGCGCCATCCGAGCTCAAGAAATATCCACAGAATTCAGCAACGTCGGCGTGCGACTCTTGCCTGGAACCTCTCGACGGCAGCATGAAGGCGGCCATAGCCTGTACAGCCACCCAGCACATTGGGAGGTCTCCTTCGGCTGGACGAGAGCATCTACTAAGAGTTGCGGAGTGAGCATTTTTTTCACTGACGTCGTTTTCCACAAGGGTTTCTTCGCAGAGTATATTGTCCACCAGCTAAGTTGGCTGGCAGATGTGGAGCGGTTCGACTAAAGTCGGGCACCATGGACCTGCTGCTGATGGTCCTCTACTTCCCCGTCAGATCCTCGACCAGAGGAACACACACTAGCTACCGAGTGCTCGTCCAGGCGATGATGCCATGGGCCAAGATCACCATCGAGAGCGTTGGAGGACGATGTACACCTATCATTGGCGTGGATCTAAACGATAAGCTCGGGCACTCGAAAGATGATCTTGTTGACGGGGCCCAGATAGAGGACGTGGACTCAGATGGTGAAGAGACCGACCTTGCAGTGGGGAGGTACGAGGCGGAGGAAGAGGGTATCGCAGGGCGGCTCTGGCATCAGTTTCAATCGGAGTCTTCTATGATGGCGGCCAACACATTCTATCCAGCTGGCCCCACATACTACGGGGCACACTCGCACTCATCGAGAATTGATTTCGTACACGTGCCACAAGGACTCAGACGTTATATTCATACCTGCAAGGTACTCCAGGCACCAGGACGGCGACTCCAGCCGATCAACACTTTGGAGGATCGAGATCATAGACCAATATACTTAGAATTCGATTATTCCTTCGAGGCCCAGGCCGTAAAAAGGCAGACGTGGGACTACGACAGAGTGATGGGCATGCTGAAAGGGGCCGAGTACTGCAAGAACGCCGTTGAGAAGATACAGCAGTCCATTCTGGACATTGATGAAACAGAATGGCAGAGATTGTGCGCGCGCCCGGCGACGGACGAATTGTGGAACTCAGTGGCCCACCTCATGACGACGACGGCAAGAGAAGAGTTCGAGAGACGCTCGAAGTCCGAGACCGAGAAGTCGAAGCTCGAGAAACAGCGCAGCGACCTCCTGGACCAGCGGAAAGCTCTCAGGTGTACACATATCGGCAAAGTACATCCTGATCGTGCCGACCTAGAACTCAGGCTGGCACGGCTTACCTTCAGAATACGACGCTTGTCCAGGGAGATCACGATCGAGCGCAACTCGACGCTCACGGAGGAGTCGAACACAGCATGGGCAGAGCACGACCACTATGCCGTTCAACGGCTTGCACGAAGGCTGGCGCGACGAGGACGTGGGCCCCGACAGCGTAGATACTTTGTGGCAAGGGGCGAGAACTGCGAGGCCGAGGAGGTGGCCAACTTCCTCAAGACACCTGCGAAAGAAGGAGGACTCGGGGCCCACGATTGTGATTTGACGGCCGAGTTGGAGGAACTTTTTGACCGATTGCATATGGATGATGAACGGGGGCGCACGGACGAGCAGATATATATAACGCGATGCAGTTCTGCGACCTCCAGCAGGCGCGCGCAGACCTGATGGGCATCGTGAAGGAGCCCAGGAGGGCTCCCGAACGAAGGGCGACACCTGCATGGTCTATGCCATCGGAGTTGTGGTTACTGATTTTGGACACGGAGCAGTGGACTAAGTTCCACAAAGGCGGCCTCGGCTCGGACATGATACCTGCGACGGCGACGGGTTTCTTCGAGCGTTTTGAGGGCATCATCGCGAGCTTTCGCCGAGCTATGTGCACACCACTCATTTTTGACATCTCCCACTGCCTGGGCCTAGACAAGCGGGGCGGCAAGATAGGCCCCGCAGGCCAGAGGTGGATACATCTTTTTTGCCCGATTGGGAAATCCTGGAACGCCTATGCGCGGCATCGGGGACGTAAAGTACGAGAGCAGCCTCCTTGCTACTGTCGCGGGTTCGCCCGACACCGACGTCGGGAGGATGCGATTGCTGTGCAAACCTGTTTGTCTTTTCGGCTGCAGCGTCAGGGCCTCTCACACGCAATCGTGAATGAGGACGCCACGAACGCTTTCGCCAGTGTAAGAAGAGAGACCATTCTAGATACGATCGGTGAACTATATGAACCTTCGGACCTTCGGTTTCAACGCGCCCGGACGATCCAGGGGGCCCTCCAGATCGAGGCATCGACGGGGCCGATTTCGTCACGACCGACGACGGGCGAGATGATGGGACACCCGAACCCCGCCAGGGCCTTCCCCTACTACTATCTTCGAGGGGCCCAACCATTTTTAGCTTACCGATCTAGGACGAGCTCTCGCCAGCACGCCGAAGCGACCGAGCCGAACGGACTCAGTGCCGACGTAGGTCTCTCTATCTATGCTGACGACATCACGAAGTGCGTCATCCCTGGCTGGGGACCACCACCACAGCGGCGGTGGAGAGGCGACACATCTTCTAGCCTTGGCCGACAGCAGCAGCAGACATCTGTCGGAGTGCCTAGACGAGATTGGAGTTGCGCTCAACCCTGGAAAACGCGCCACACTTGCTCGTCTCTTTGGACCAGGCAGTATAAAACAGCGACGACTTCTCTTCGGTGGCAGTATTCAGTACCCAGGACAGCTGGCCAGGTTCTTGAGGATCCTGGGAGGATGGTTGACTACTTCGGGGTCCCTGCAGGTGGACAAAAACGAAGCGGCTCCAGGCGGGCTGAACTGGTCTGGGACTGCTATCTAACTTTCTGGTATATAACGCTACTGCGAGTATCAAAAGAATGAGTAGCATTGCCTTTGTACAGTCTGCTTTACTGTCGGGGATGGAGGGGGGGATTCCAGATAACACGTATACATACGAGTGCGACAAGATCGTGATGCGAGCGATGCGACGGGGCCTAGGTAAGCGAGGGCTGCACGAACACGGTGAGGACGAGCTCAGACGCTGGTCGGCACGTGAGTTGTGGACCCATTGGCGCATCCTACCCACTGCGGAGGAGCTTCGACTTCGGAGGATTAAGTGGTACCAAAGCTGGGCTAAGTTTCTATCGAGCCACCGACGGGCCCGAGCTTGCATCCTGGGCTGCATGGGGGACGGGGATCCCATCGCGAACGAGGGGCACTTACATCCTGAGGCGAATCCCTGGGCTCAGCAAGTTTTCTCGGATCTGGTTTTTGCTTATCGGTCTTCAGAGGAGTTCAGAGGCATGGTGCCCGAGGATTTCCCCCTGCTCCGTCTCTTCTACTGCGACGACTACGATGACTGGACGGACATCGATTTCACGATTATTAGAGCGAGTTTTTGGACCTTCTCGATCCCACCGCCGACGAGGAGCGAGGCACACGAGGGGGGCAGGCTGGACGAGGATGAGGTGGATGACATACCGAGGCGATTTCATTGCAAACTCTTAGACGAAGACGGACGGCGTTGCTGCGAGTCGTTCCCCACCATGAGAGCCCTCCTTCTGCATGCGGGGAGAGTGCATAGAGTACGAAACGGAGCGTCCCTGCTCACGATTACAAGCCAGTGCTTTAGGTGCCTCCAGGTGCTCAGTACGCGTGAAAATGCACAACGGCACGTGATGCGATCGTACCAGCACAACATATGTTATCGGGGGCGCAGTACGTACATGGCCCACGAGGTGATCGAACCGAGCGATCTAGCATGTCCGATTTGCAGCTACGCGGCTCAAGACCTAGTGGAGCTACAACTGCACATACGATCACACTGTGCTCTCCCAGATACACGGATTGTTGACTGCCGCACCCGTCCCCGACGCGATGCTCGCAGGCGGCTCCAGCATGGACCTCCGTCAGCTCATGAAGCGTCGCAGGCCAGAGGGCGGGGCCGAGGCCGGGGTCGAGCGGGCCCAACGACGTCGGGTGGGAGAGGCGGCAGAGGACGCAGACGACGGCCCAGCAGCCGTGGAGGGCGCGCTGAAGGCGCGCGACATCCAAGCGGCGCTCAACATCCTGCTCAAGATGGCGTGCCAGCATGCGCAGCTGCTCAGGGACACGGCGGCGTCGGAGTGGATCAGCGTTGTGACACCGACAGAGGCGGACATCGTACAGGTGTGCAGGCGCACGGGCAAAGAGCACGCACAGGTGGCGGCGATACCCGCAGCCAAGGGGGAATTGGCCTCTCCTCATTTGTACATCGCGCGCGCCGCGTTCAGATCCCTTTCGGAGTCCAAGGAGATCCAGTCGAAGGACGCCAACTCGCACAGGTTGGTGAACATCTTTTACACGAGGTTCGTATCAGGTGCGAACCACATGGAGCTTGGCTTGATGGTGAGGCACTTCCGACTCCGCAAGTGCTACAACGAGGAGTACACACGGATTCAGTTCTCGATAGCGGACGGACTGACCATCCCAGTAGTGAACGGCCAAGAGGAGGTGGCGATGAGCAAATTGGAGATCGAGCAGGCGGTGGTGATCTGCCTGGTGCTCTTGGGAGGGCGCATGAAGCTCAGGGCCGCCCCTCGGGGCCATCTCGAACAGCTGGCTCAGAGGCTTCTCGACAAAGGCAAGAAAGCGGACAAAGTCAAGAAACGATGGGGACACCTTTAGTATCGCACTGGGAAGAGAGGCTGGCAGCTCTGGGTGAACGGGTCCGACAGAGAGAACAAGCACAGCGTGGGACCAGCCAGTAATTCTTAACATCTTTTCTTTTTCTGGGAATGCTCGACGGCTTCATGCTACTCGGATCTCTGGAACGCTCGTTTACATGCGCGATGGTCTTTGTTTCTGTTCACGCTGTCACTGCGTTTTTTTTTTTTTGCAGATGGAAGAGGCACAGGCTGCGACAGGGTCTTGGCTTAGTAACCCCTCGCCAGACGTCATCGCGTGCTTCTATCCTGATGCAAGACCACACTCATTTCCTTACGTATCAGACGTTCTCGGAGAACACGTTCAGAGTCGTTGACGCCCCCATTCTACATGTGTTAGATCGAGCTTCCCAAGTGCGACAGGTCCGACCTCATCGGCGTGAGTTTCTGTTCTTCCTTCGGCTCAGTGGAGTGATGATTCTTGTTGTACACGGCTGGTGGTTGTGACGACTATCTCCAGTTGCCTAGAATGCTTCGGCGTCGGCTTCTGTGAAGGCGGTGGGGACATGCGCTATGCGCATAGCTCCACTTACTCCAACCACTCACCCAGCTACCCATCATCGCCGAGGGGGTCGACTCCTGGTTGGGCATAGGCGCCCACCTGTGCGTGTGCTAGGCCGCGCCCCTGTGCGTTGCCGCCCTTCCCCTTCCTCTCTCTTCGCCGTCCCTCCTGGTCCTTCTTGCCTTCTCACCCTTTTTGAGCTTGCGGGGCCCTGGGCCCCCCAATGAGAATGAGGAGGAGTTTACGATGAGGTTTCCAGATTTGTTTCGGGGGCCGAGGGGGCCGCTCAGGGCAGGTGGAGTGCCTCCGAGGCCAGCCAGGTGCAAGCAGCACCAGACGGCCACGGCCTCTTGCGAGGCCCGAGGGGCATCACCCCCTGCCCAGGGACTGATATAAATTGCGACGGTCTTCATACACATGCATGAGAGGCTGCACGGTGCGTGCTACCCCCGCCTCGGATCGTGAACGAACGAGACGATTGCGAGAGGTAATGTCTAGAGCCAGGCCGACGGCTTGGCGCGAGTGGCAGGTCAGACTGAGACCACACGCAAGGCCGAGTCTTTTTCTTCTTCTTTTTCTTCTTCGTCCTCCTCCTCCTCCTCCTCCCAAGCAACACCTCCTCCCTTTCTTTCTTTCTCCTCCTCCTCCTCCCCTTACTCCTCGCTTCGGCTCGCTTCGCTGAAAAAAAAAATGGGCAGAGCTGCTGTCCTGGAGAGGTCCACGGAGCAGCGGCACGACCCTGAGGTCCGGCGCACAACCTTTTTGAAAAAACAAAAAAAAACACGGGAATTTCCCAGACCCCCTCGGGTCAGGACAAAAATCAGGGCGAGAGGGGACCAAACCATGCAAGCCTGGCGTAGCCATGCGTTGTTCGAAAATTTTGGCCGGACCGATGAGGTCCGGCACAAACCTTTTAGAACAAGAAAACGGGAACTTCCCAGACCCCCTCGGGTCAGGTAGGGGACCACATGCGAACCCTACCCCTACCCCCCACGAGTTCTGAGGGGGAGGGTGGGGTAGGGTTCGCATGTGGCCCTCTAGTCAGGACAAGCATCAGGGCGGACTGTTTTTGATAGTTTTCGCCTTCAGGGGCCCCTGCCAGGCCTCGGGGCTGTCAAACAACTTTTCAGGATGTGCGATCACACGCCCAGGTTTCTGATATGTTCTGGGCATGCTTGTTTAGATGTTTGAAACACTGTTTTTTCAGTCCTGCTGCTTTTCGGTTTCGGCCCTCGGGGGCCGTTCTCGGTCCCAGGGGCCATCCAACAGGGATCCGGGGTGGAACAAACGACACCCAGGGAAGCGATCGGGGCCCCTGGGGCCTCGGATTGAACCGGCGGGGGCGCCGATTACATTTAGGTCGTGCATGTCCTCCTACAGGCGGACTTGAGACGAAAAACAAAAAATAGTCAAACAGTAACCGAAAATAGCCAACAGATAATCGAAACATCGTCCCCAGACTGTTTTTTTGGCTATGTTAGAATATTCCTCCTGCAGGCGGACATGCCCGACCTTACGCTACACATTGTGCACCTGCGCCGTGTTCTGGCCAGGCCGATCCCGGGCCCAGGGTCGGCGTGTCTGGTTGCCTTCCTGCCCGAGGCAGGAGGGTCGGATGCGCCGATGCTGCTGCTGCTGGTGATGATGAGGATGATGATGAGGATGATGATAATGCCGCGCCCGCCGTGCGACGACACCTACCTGGTGCAGTCGTTGCCGAAGGGCTAGGCGGGTTTTCTCGGGGGGGGAGGCAGCAGCAGCAGGAGCATGATGATCCAAGGTGGATGTCCCTCTTCTTTTTCTTTTCTTTAGTGGCCAGTGTGCTTGCACGGTGGACCACTGTCGCTTCTGTAATTCTGTAATGCTGATGATGTTGATGATGCTGATGTTGATGCTGATGCTGCTGATGATGATGATGATGTTGATTATGCTGCTGATGATGATGCTGATGATGATAATGATGATGGTGATGATGGGAGGGAGGGAGCGAGGGAGGGAGGGAGGGAGGGGAAGGAGGGCAAGCTAGGTGCGCTCGCGTCATATTTGACATCCTACCCCTCCCTCCCATCCCTTACCATGGCGTAGATCCCCTCTCTACTCGCACAGTCGGATGTCGAGCAGGGCAATGATCCCAAAAGGGTACGCGATGCATTGTAGAGAACGGTCTGGCATGGCGTAGAAGAGCACCGCAAGGCGTAGTATGTCGCAACACCTGATTTGCAACGCTAAGCATGGCATCGCGCAGCGGCCCCGAACATAACCTTGCATCGCATGGCGTTGAAGAGCAAAGCGTAGCATGGCATAGCACGACGTGGCACTCAAGTACTGCATATGCAGCTTCAGCTGAAGGCATGGCATCGCGCAGCGGAACGCAACCTAGCATTGCATTGCATGCCGTGGCATGGCACGGGAAATGACGCCAGCGCTGCAGCGGGAACACGATTCGGAACGAGCGGAAACGCGGGAATGAGGCCAGCGCTGCAGCGGGAACACGATTCGGAACGAGCGGAAGCACGGAAATGAGGCCAGCGCTGCAGCCTGGGTAGTCGAAGGCCAGACTCTCAGACTGGATTGGGCCCCAAGGGCCAATCTGGCCTGGTCAAGCTGGATGATTCGGGTTATTCGCCAGACTGGATTCGCGCTGGTTCCCTCGCCAGATTGCCCCCGCTTGCCAGATTGGGCCTGCCAGACTGGCGCCAGATTGGCTTCGACTACCCAGGCAGCGGGAACACGATTCGGAACGAGCGGGGCCCGAAAATGAGGCCGGCGCCTCAGCGAGAGCAGCATTTTGAAACAAATGCAGGCGAAAACCCAATTCCGGGGAATCCTGCGTGTTAAAAAACAGTACGCGGGGGGGGGGGGCGAACACTCCCAACCTATCATCAGGGGAAGGAGGAGAGTAGTATTCATATTGAGTAATTGTGGAGGAGGAGGAGGAGCAGGAGGAGGAAAAGGAGGAGGAGGCGGACGAGAAGGAAGGAGGAGGGAGGAGGAAGGAGGGAGGAGGAAGGACGAAGGAGGAAGGAGGAAGGAGGAGGAGGAAGGAGGAAGGAGGAAGGAGGAAGGAGGAAGGAGGGAGGAGGGAAGAGGCAGGAGGGAGGAGGGAGGAGGGAGGAGGGAGGGAGGAGGGATGACGGATGAGGGAAGAGGGAGGGGGAAGGAGGGAGGAGGGAAACGGAGGGAGGTGGAGGAACAGGAGGTGGAAGACTAAGAATCGTCCGGCTAAAAAGAAAACATAGATGAATGCAAATAATAAGGAAAATTGGACGAACACTGCTGCTTAGAATATTCCAGATACCTACACGACGAATCCGACAAATAAACACAAGACTAACACGTATATTAGTAGTTATACTAATCAAACCAATCATACTACGAAAACAAATGCGAATACTACTACTACGACGACGACGACGACTACACATACTACACATACTACTACTACTACTACTACTACTACTACTACTACTACTACTACTACTACTACTACTAGTACTACTACTACTACTACTACTACTACTACTACTTAGTAGTAGTAGTAGTAGTATAGTAGTAGTAGTAGTATAGTAGTAGTAGTCGTAGTCGTAGTAGCACTACTACTACGACTAAGACTACGATCACGACCACGACGACGACGACGACGACGACGAGACGACGACGACGACGACGACGACGACGACTACTACTACTACTACTACTACTACTACTACTACCACTACTACTACTACTACTACTATTACTACTACTACGACTACGACCACGACCACGACGACGACACGACGACGACGACGACGACGACGACGACGACGACTACTACTACTACTATACTACTACTACTACTACTACTACTACTACCTACTTACTACTAACTACTACTACTACTACTACTACTACTACACTGACTTTTACGACTACTACGACTACTACTATTACTACTACTACTACTACTACTACCACTACTACTACTACTACTACTACTACTACTACTACTACGACCACTACTACTACTACTACTACTACTACTACTACTACTACTACTACTACTACTACTTATACTTGTACTACTCGTATTAATCGTATGAAACTGAGAATCATGATATTACCAATCCGAGTATTAGAAATTCCACGAGTAATCTTTATAATGATATGACGACATCATACGAATCAGAGGAGGAGGAAGAGGAGGAGGAGGAGGAGGAGGAGGAGGAGGAGGAAATTTTGGGCTTTCGCTCGCTCCGCTTCTTCTCCCTCGGGTCTGGCTCGTCTACGAGGGCCTGCCAGTGGCCGTGCGCCGCGCGGACGCCGAGTGGCGCCAGGCCGCGGAGGCGCTGTGCGCGTGGCGCGGGGCGGCGCCGCCCCCGGGCGGCGGAGGCGAGGCGCCTCTGGCGGCCGGCCACGCGAGCGGCGCGGGCGCGGTGCGCAGGGGCAATTTCAGGGGAGGCGGCTCCTCCCTCCTCCTTCTCCTCCTGCTCCTGCTCCTCCTCTTCCTCCTGCTCCTGCTCCTGCTCCTGCTCCTGTTCCTGCTCCTCCTCCCCTCCTCCTCCTCCTCCTCCTACTCGTATTGCTCCTCCTCCCATTGCTCCTCGTATTGCTTTTCCTTCTCCTCCTCATATTGCTCCTCCTCCTCCTCCTTCTCCTCCTCGTAGTGCTCCTCGTACTGCTTCTCGTTCTCCTCCTCCTCCTCCTCCTCCTTCCTTATTCTTGGGCCGACGCGAGCATGGAGCTCAGGGGAGGCCGATCAGGGCTAGCGTTACGGGGGGTGGGGACCAGCTCGAAGTTCGGAGTTCGAGGTCTGGAGTTCGAGGTTTTAGCACCCTTTCGTCGGTTGTCTGTCGCTTTCCAGCTTCGGGGTGCCACCCGCGGCTGCGCCTCGCCTCTGGCATTCTGGGGGTGCCCGGATCGCCCCGAATGGCCGAAGGAGACCCGAGTTGTGACCCGAACTCCAGACGACCAGGATCACTGGGGGGATAGGCTCAGGGGGGATGCATCGACGCATTCTTCGCTGATAGGGACCCGATAGCCCGCCCCGCTCAGGATCGTGCGGATTCGCAGCTTGGGGTCTTCTTCCGATCTATCGCCGATTCCAGCTCGATGTTTCCCCCCAGAGCCGGCCCCGGCCCCTTGACGTTCCCCCTCAGGTGCCCGCTGGGTGCGCGTGCGTGCTGTGGGCCGCGGAGTGGCCCTGGCCGGAGGCGGAGGTCGTTGGAGGGGGTTGGGGGGGCGCGGAAGACATGCACTGAGACCCTGGCGTAGCAATCGTTTCATCCCGGGCGTTCTCGCCTGGTTTTGGACCCCGCTCGATCCTTCGACCTCCCGACCCCCGCTCTCGGCGGCGAGCGAGGGGGGGAAGCGAGAAGGAGAAGGCCTTCTCAGAAGGCGGCGGGGCTTCTCAGAGGCCCTCGCGCCTTCTGAGAGGTTTTCGGTGTATTCGGGGAAGGCTCAGAAACTTCTCAGAAGGCCAGGGGACTCCCGACCCTTCTGAGAAGGCCTTCTCCTCCTCACTTTCCCGCCCTCGCTCGCCGCCAGCTCTCTGTCAAAGCTTCCAGGCCTCCGCGCGGGCGGGCCGCTATTAGTCGGTCCTGCGATATGTGGAGCGTTCCGAAAAGGGCCTCGCCTTCGAGGATAGAAGGAGTTGCCATCTCTTCCTCGGCAGAAGCCGGCGGAAGGGCGGCGGAAGGTCGGCGGAAGTAAAACGAGGACGCCTCCGCCGGCGGAAGCCGGCAAAAGGGCGGCGGAAGGCGGCGGAAGTGAAAGATGCGCCCCAAGAGATGAAAACGTTGTTGGGTTCGGAGTTTCCGGAAACTTTCCTGACAAGAACGGGAAGCGCTGCTTCTAGGAGCTTGCGTGCGCACGCGCGCATGGAGTCGCAACCATAACGCATGTGTGCGAATGGGGTGCAATCGCTGTGATACCCTGCATGCCCAGATGGTTGCTATTGGTAGCTTATGTTTAGTGGTTGCCTGCGCTTGCTTTTGGTCAGGTGATGCACGTGGCCTATGCGCGCGTGTGTGTGTGTGTGTGTGTGTCTGTGTGTGTGCGGCTGTGCGTGCGTGCGTGCGTGCGTGCGTGTGCCTGTGTATCTGTGTGTGTGCGTGTGTGTGCGGCTGTGTGCGTGTGTGCGGCTGTGCGTGCAGGGTGTGTGCTGGGCGGGCGGAACGGCGGGTTGTACGGCGTGCGTGCGGAGTCTGCTCTGGGGGTACGGCGTGCGTGCGGAGTCTGCTCTGGGGGGGACGGGCGGGGGGATGTGCGGTGGGCGTGCGGGGTGCGTTCTGGGGGCGACGGGCGGGGGAGTGTATGGTGGGCGTGCGGGGTGTGTTTTGGGGGGGACGGGCGTGGGGATGTACGGCATGAGTATGGTTTGTGCGTGGTGTACGTCTCTGTAAGGCCATTTGCGTGCTGGGGGTGTGTCATGTGTTCTGTGTGTTGCATGCGTCGTGTCGCAGTCAACGATGGCAATGACACTGGCGATGCTGATGACGATGGCGATGACGCTGGTAATGTTCATGATGGTGAAGATGATGATGCTGCTAATGCTGCTGATGATGATGGTGTTGAGGATGATGATGCTGATGACGATGATGCTGCTGCTGAGGATGATTATTAACGGGCGAAGAACGGTATAAAATAAACTTTCTCGCTGTCGGGGGCGCCTGTCCCTTGGCGGCTGGAAAGTGTATACCCTTACTGTGGCACCGTAGGGGTATACACTTTCCAGCCGCCGAGGGACAGGCGCCCCCGACAGCGAAAAAGTTTATTTCATACCGTTCTTCGCTCGCTGAGATTATGATGATGCTGATGTTGATGATGTTGATGTTGATGATGATAAGGATGAGGATGAGGATGAGGATGATGCTGATGATGATGATGATGATGATGATGATGATGATCACCTGTCCTGCTTGGGCTTAGTGGTTGCCCGTGGGTGCTTTGGTCAGCTGTACCACGTGGCCTCTGTACGGGTGTGTGCGTATGTGCGTATATGCCCGTGTGCGTAGTTGCTTGTGCATGTGTGTGTGTGTGTGCGCTTGTGTGTGTGTGTGTGCCTGTGCGCCTGTCTGTGTGCGGCCGTATAAACGCGTGTATGCAGGGGGCGCATTGCCAGCCTGTGCACCTTATTCCGCCTGGCCGTTTCAAACTGCGTCGCCGTTCTAATGCGGATGGTGTTTCTAACCCAAAGTGGACGGGGCCATTTAACCCAAGTGGCCGTTGAACCCGCCTGGCCGTTCTAACCAGCATGGCCATTTTAACCCGCCTGACCGTGGAGCACTACATGGATCGAGTCTGGCCGTTTTGACCCGCATGTTCGTTTTAATCCGCCGAGCCTTTGATTCGCATGGCCGAAAGATTCGCTAGATTTCGCGAACGAGCTCAGCAGCTCATGTTTCGAGGATGTCTCGAGCGAGAGCCTCATGTTTAACGAACGGCGTCTCAAACATACGATTTCAACATCTCCCTTGTTCGAGGATGTCTCGAGCGAAACGGCCGTTGTGGGGGAACCTTTCCGGACAAGGACGGGAAGCGCAGCTTCTCTGAGCTAGCGCGCGCACGCGCGCATGGAGTTGCACCCAACGCGCATGTGTGTGCATGGGGTTCAATCGCTGGGATCCCCTGCATGCCCAGATGGTTGCCATTGGTAGCTTATGTTTATTGGTTGCCTGCGATTGCTTTGGTCAGGTGTTGCGCCTGGGCTGTGCACATGTGTGTGTGTGCGTGTGCCTGTGTGTCTGCGTGGCTGTGGGCGCGTGTGCGGCTGTGCGTGCAGGGCGTGTGCTGGGCGGGCGGGACGGG
The DNA here is from genome assembly GCA_963575745.1 of Prorocentrum cordatum. NCBI lineage: Eukaryota > Dinophyceae > Prorocentrales > Prorocentraceae > Prorocentrum > Prorocentrum cordatum. Next base: position 275,386 of record CAUYUJ010014345.1, on the reverse strand, counting down.
GGTGTGCGGCGTGCGTGCGGAGTCTGCTCTGGGGGGGACGGGCGGGGGGATGTACGGTGGGCGTGGTGCGTGGGGGCGACGGGCGGCGGGGCGTGCGGTTGGCGTGCGGATGTGTTCGGAGGGGGAAACGGGCGGGGGATGTGTGGCATGAGTATGGTCTGTGCGTAGTAGTGTACGTCTCTATAAGGCCATTTGCGTGCTGGGTGTGTGTTATGTGTTCTGTGTGTTGCATGCATCGTGTATTGCGTCGTGTGGCATTCAGCGATGGCAATGACACTGACGATGATGATGACGATGGCGATCACGGTGATATTGTTAATGATAGTGACGATGATGATGACGATGATGATGTTGATTGTGATGATGTTGATGCTGATGATGCTGATGATGCTAATTCTGATGGTGGTGGCGGTGATGATGACGATGATGCTGTTTATGATGACATCATAGAGATGGAGTTTTTATTCGGAAGACCTAACGCATGTTATTTTCGTCTTTCACCCACCCACCCACCCACAAACATAACTCACGTTATGTTACAATAAATGTTTGGCGGGACTGTGGCGACCCCGAGCGCCCCTCGGGGGAGGGCATTGCATTGGAACTGTCATAAATTTGGAGGAAGCGTCCAGTAAGGACAAACATTCCGTTGGGATTCCGTGAGTTAAGCAGGAATTGTGGCGATAGGCGGCCCCTGTATTGGGGATCATCTTTGGTTTCGACAACGAGGGTGGCTTGGGAATGCGCGATGGAGGCAAACTGCAATTTGGGCTGCCACCTGCCGAGTCGAGTTAGGAAAGGCAGTGTATTGGTATTCCGAGGGTTAAGAAGAAATTGTGGTTTTTGGAGCAGGAGGGGCATTCGTCATCAGTTGGGGCATTATATCTGGCTTCCAAGAGTTAAAAAAAATAATTGTGGCATTTGGAGGGGGGGGGCGGCAATGGGGTGGGGGGATCGCGCGGGGGGGGGGGGGCATTGCATTGGAAGTGTCCTCAGTTGGGGAGAAGCGTCGAGTTAGGACAAACATTGTGTTGGGATTCCGAGAGTTAAGACGGAATTGCGGCGATAGGCGCCCCCTGTGCCACCTCTGGTTTAGACAAGGAGGCTTGCTTGGGAATGCGCGATGGAGGCAACTGCATTTGGGCTGCCACCTGCTGGAAGTCATGTTAGGAAATGCGCTGTATTTGTATTCTGAGAGTTGAGAAGAAGCTGTGGCTTCTGGGTGGGCGGGTGGGTGGTGGGTGGTGGTGGTGGTGGTGGGTGGTGGTGGTGGTGGTGGCGGGTGGTGGTGGCGTGTGTGTGTGTGTGGTGTGCGTGTGCGTGGGGGTGGGTGGTGGTGGGGGGGGTGGGGGGTGGGGTGGGGTGGGGTGGGTGTGGGGTGGGGGGGGGGGACATCAGTTGGGGTATTGCATTGGGCTTCCAAAAGTTAAGAAGGAATTGTGGCGTTGGAGGGGGGGCAAGGGAGGTGGGGGGATCGCGCGGGGGATGTCATTTCATGGGAACTGTCTTCTGTTGGGAGGAAACGTCGAGGGAGGACAACCATTGCGTTGGGTTTCCGAGAGTTAACAAGGAATTGTTGCGACACGCGGCCGTTGTTTTGGGGGTCATTTGTGGTTTAAACAAGGAGTGTGGCTTGGGAAAGCTTGATGGAGGCAGCTGCATTGGGGCTGCCGCCTGCTGAAAGTCGAGTTAGGAGAGGCATTGTATTTGCATTCCGAGAGTTAAGAGGAAATTGTAGCTTTTGGAGCGGGAGGGGCAATTCACCAGTTGGGGCATTGTATTTGGCTTCCAAGGGTTAAGAAGGAATTGTTGCTTTTTGAGGGGGGGCATGGGGGGTTGGGGAATCGCGCGGGGGAGGGCATTGCATTGGAACTGTCTTCTGTCGGGGGGAAACGTAGAGTTATGACAAACATTGTGCTGGGATTCCGGGAGTTAAGACGGAATTGTGGCGACAGGCGGCCGTTGTTTTGGGGGTCATTTGTGGTTTAGACGAGGAGCGTGGCTGGGGAATGCGCGATGGAGGCAACTGCGTTTGGGCTGCCACCTGCTGAAAGTCGAGTTAGGAAAGGCCTTGCATGGGAATTCCGAGAGTTAAGAAGAAATTGGGCCGTCTTTGGGCAATCTGAGGATCGAAGGCTTCCTTGGCCCTACTGACTCTGGCGTCGCACAGGCTTTTTCAGATTTCTCCCTGGCATTGGGATTCCTTTCTAACTCCGGGAATCCTTTATGACATCCTTTTCTAACTCTCTTAATTCTGTATCACATCCCTCTCTAACTGGTTTATCTCGCACTGGCTCTGGCGCTGCTCTGGCAATTCCAGAATTCTCACAGGATTCATGTGTTTTTCTAGTTTTGGGAATCCTGTATCACATCCTTGTCTATTTCTTTAAATCCTTCAACAAATCCCTTCCTAATTCGTTTTCCCCTACTGGCCCTGGCACCGCTCTGGCAATCCGCCCTCTCTGGAATCCGATATTCATTTCTAATTTTGGAAATCCTGTATCAAATCCCCTCTAAATGTTTTATCCCTTATCACATCCTTTCCTAATTCGTTTTCCCTCAGCGGCTCTGGCGCCGCTCGGGCAATGCCAGAAATCTCTTGGGATTTGACATTCCTTCCTAACTCTGGAGATCCGCTATAACATCCCCTTCTGATTTTTTCAATCCTGTACCAACCCCCTATTTAATTCGTTTTTCCCCACGGGCTCCAGCGCTGCACGGGCGATTCCAGAATTCTCTCTTGGATTCAAAAGTCCTCCCTGACGATGGAATTCCTTTTTTATTAATTCCTTCTCCATTCCATAAATCCATTATTGAATCCTGTGCTATTTCGGAATCCGAAATTCCTTGGCATTGGGAATCCTTTTTTATATCAAATCCCTTTCTAATGTTTTAAGTCCTTTTGATCAAATCCTTTCCTAATTCGCTCTTCCGCCAATGGCCCCGGCGCCGCGCGGGCAATTCCAGAATTCCCATTGATATCCCAAACATATTTTCTCATTCTGGAGATCTGTTTTCAAAGCGTTTTCTAATTCCTGAAATCTTTGATCAAATCCTGTTCTCATTCGTCTTTTTCCCTATTGGTTCTGGCGCCGCTCATGGAATTCCAGAATTTTCCCTGATATCCGAAACTTATTTCTAACGCTGGAAGTCTTGTATCAAATCCTGTTGTAACTCCTTCAATCCCTCCATCGAATCCTTCCCTATTGTTCTCCCGACTGGCTTTGGCGCCGCTCGGGCAATTCCAGAATTCTCTCTGAGAATAGCTATCCTTTTCTTATGCAGGAAATCCTTATCACATCCTTTTCTAACTCCTTAAATCCTGCGCCAATTCCCTCGCTAATTTGGTTCTCCCCAACGCCGCTCGCGCAATTCCAGAATTCTCTCTGGAATCCAAAATTCCTGTCTAACTCTGGGAATCCTTTGTCAAATCCTTTTCTAGCATTTTCAATCCTCTATCAAGTCTCCTTCAAAATCGTTTTTCCCCTACTGGATCTGGCGCCGGTCCAGCAATTCCAGCATTCTTTTGGAATCCGAAATTCCTTTTAATTCTGGAAATCCTTTATCGAAACGCTTTCTATCTCTTACATTATATATCAAATCCCTCTCTAACTTGTTTTTTCCCCCCCACTGGCTCTGGCGCCGCCCGGGCAATCCAGAAATCTCTCTGGAATGTGAAATTCCCGTCTAATGCCGAAAATCCTTTACCCAATCCTTTTCTAATTCCCTACATCCTTTTATCAAATCCCTGTCTAAGTCGTTTTTTTCCCCACTGGCCCTAGCGCCGCGCTGGCAATTCCAGAATTCCCTCTGAAATTCGAAATCCCTTTCTGATTCGGAAAATATGTTATCACATCTTTTCTCTAATCTTTTAGTCCTTCTATCAAATCCTTCTCTAATTGGCTGTTGTCCCTTACAGGCTATGGCGCCGCTCGGGCAACTTCAGACTTCTCTCTGGATTTTGAAATTATTTTCTAACTATTGAAAATCTTGTTTCCAATCCCTTTCTAACTCCTTGAATGCTTTATCACATCCCCCCTACCTCGTTTTCCCGCACTGGCTCTGGCGCCGCTCGGGCAATTCCAGAATTCAATTTGGGGTCCGACATTCTGTTCTAACTCTGGAAATCCTTTATCACCGCCTTTTCTAACTCCCTAAATCCTTTCCATGAAATCTCTCTCTAATTCGTTTTTCCCCTACGGGCTCTGGCGCCGCAGAAGCAGTTCCAGATTTCTCTATGGGATTCGAAATTCTTTCTAACTCTGGAAATCCTGTACCAGGCCCCTTTCTAATTCCTTTCGTCTCTTTAGCAAATCCCTCTCTAACTCGTTTTTCCTCGACTGGCCCTGGTGCCGCTCGGGCAATTCCAGAATTCCATTTGGGGTGAGAAATTCTATTCTAACTGTGGAAATCCTTTATCAAAGCCCTGTCTAACTCCTTGAACCCCTTATCACATCTCGGGGAATTCCAGAGTTCTCACTGAGATTCGAAATGTCTGTCTAACTTTGGTAATCCTTTGCCAGATCCCTATCTAATTCCTTGACTCACTCCGTTTATCAAATATGTCTCTAATTCGTTTTTCCCCTATTGGCTCTGGCGCCGCTCCGGCAATTCCAGACTTCCCCCTGGAATCAGAAATGCATGTCTAAGTTTGGAGATCCTTTACCAAATCCTTGTCTAATTGTTAGATTAAATCTTGTTTCAATTATATTGTTAATTCGTTGTTCCCTCACTGACTCTGGCACCGCTCTGGCAATTCCGGAGTTTTTTTCCTGGGAGTCGAAATTTTTCTAACTCTGGAAATCCGGTATCAAAGCTCTTTCTCATTCTTTTTCCCTCTGAGGGCTCTGGCTCCGCAGGGGCAATTCCAAAATTATCCCTGGGACTCTAAATTCCTTTTTAACGCCTTGAATTTGGTATCAAATCCTTTTCTAATTCCGTATATACATGATCAAATATTTCTCTAATTCGCCTTTCCCCTACAGGCTGTGGCGCCGCTCGGGCAATTCCCGAAATTCTTTCGGGAATTCGACATTCCCTTCTAACGATTTGTTTTTCTAACTCTGGGTATCCTGTATCCAACCCCTTTCTAAGTCCTTCAAACGTGTATCAAATCCATTTCTAGTTCGTTTTTCCCTTACTGGCTCTGGCGCCGTTCGGGCAATTTCAGAATTCCCTTCTAACTCTTGGAATCCTTTCATCAAATCCCTCCCTGACGCGTTTTTCCCTTACTGGTCCTGGAGCCGCTCGGGCAATTCCAGAGTTCTCTCTGGGATTCGAAATTCCTTTCTAACTCTGGAAATCCTGTATCAAATCCCTTTCTAGCTCCTTAAATCCTCTATCAAATCCCTGTCTAATTCGCTTTTCCCTTGAATCCTTTTCTCATTAGTTTTTCTGCTATTGGCTCCGGCGCCGCTCTGGCAATTCCAAAATTCTCGTGGAATCCGAACTTCCTTCTTAACTGGAGATCCTTTATCAAATCCCCTTCTAATTCTTTAAATCCTTCATCAAATCCCTTTTTAATTCGTTCTTCCTAGATGGTTCTGGCGCCGTCCGGGCAATTCCAGAGTTCTCTCTGGGATTCGAAATTCCTTTCTAACTTTGGAAATCCTGTATCAAATCCCTTTCTAGCTCCTTAAATCCTTTATCAAATCCCTGTCTAATTCGCTTTTCCCCCCAATCCTTTTCTCATTCATTTTTTTGCTACTGGCTCCGGCGCCGCTGTGGCAATTCCCAAATTCTCCTGGAATCCGAACTTCCTTCCTGACTGGAAATCCTTTTATCAAATCCCCTTCTAATTCTTTAAATCCTCCATCAAATCCCTTTCTGATTCGTCTTTCCCTGATGGCTCTGGCCCCGCTCGGGCAATTTCAGAATTCGCTCCGGGATTTGAAATTCCATTCTAATTATGGAATCCCTTTTCTAACTCCTACAATCCTTTTTCTCAAATCCCTTTCTAATTCGTTTTTCAGCTACTGGCTCTGCCGACGCGGCAATTCCGGAATTCTTTCTGGGAGTCGACATTCCTTCCTGATTTTGGAAATATGTTACCAAACCTCTTTCTAATTCAGTAAATTGTTTATCACATCCTTTTTCTAACTCGCTTTTCCCCTATGAGATATTCCAGATTTCTCTTTGGGATTCGAAATTCCTTTCTAACTCAGGGAATCCTTCATCAAATCCCGAGTCTAATTTTTTAAATCCTGTATCATATCCCCTCTCGAATTCGTTTTTCCGTTACTGGCTCCAGCGCCGCGCGGACAATTCCAGAATTCTTTCTGGAATCTGAAATTCCTTTCTATTTCTGGAAATCCTTTACCAATTCCCTTCCTAACTTCTTAAATCCTGTATCAAATCCTTCTCCAACTCGTTTTTCCCCACAGGCTCTGGCGCCGCTCCGGCGATTCCAGAATTCGTTCTGGGATTTGACATTCCTGTCTAACCCTGGAGATCATGTATCAAATCCCTTTCTAACTTCTCTTTTTTCCTTTGTAGGATCCTTTCCAATTCCAGAATCCTCCCCAACTCCTCGTTCTTCCCTTGTAGAATCCATTCCAATTCCCAAATCCTCACCGCCACACGCGCACGCACGCACGCACACGCGCACACACGCGCACACACACACGACATCAGACAACTAACGCTTGTTATTTGGCCTGCGCGAACCCACCCACCCACCCACCAACATAACTCGAGTTATCGTGTTTTGAATAAAAACTCCATCTCTGATGATGATGCTGATGATGCTGATGATGCTGATGATGATGCTGATGCTGCTGCTTATGATGATGATGATCGCATGTCCTGCTTGACGTTTGAACCCGCATGGCCGTTTTGACGCGCCGAGCGTTTGACTCGCATGGTCGAAAGATTCGCTAGATTTTGCGAGCGATCTCAGTAGTTCATTGTTCGAGGATGTCTCGAGCGAGAGCCTCCTTTTTAACGAACGGCGTCTCAAAAGGCGCCGTTCCCGCCATCCGCCGAGCAAAAACTCATTTGCAACCGCGAGCCCGTTATCCTTCGCGTCTTCGTTTTCTGATTAGTTCGAGAAGGCGCTTCCCGTGACCCGCCGAGCAAAAACTCGTTTGCAACCGCGAGCCCGTTGTTCGTTTGAAACATGGCCTGACGAACTCCCATCACCTTCTCGTTCCGCGAAGGCGCTTCCCGTGATCCGCCAGGCAAGCAACCTGTTGCGGCAGGGAGCCCGTTGTCCTTCGCGAGTTTGTTCCTTATATAAATTCCTTCTCCAGCACAGCCTAACACATTCCCATCGCCTTCTCCTTCCGAGAGGGCGCGTCCCGCCATCCGCCATGTATGGATCTCGCCACCCCTCGTCCGGCCCGAGCCTGAGCAGACACGCGCTCCTGCCGAGGTCGAGCTGCCCTGCCCCGGGGGCGCGCTGCTGGTGCGCCCGGGCCCGGCCGGCGGCCTCGCGGCCGCGGCGGCCCGCGCCTGGCACGCGGCCCAGCCGTGGCGCGGCAGCCGCGCCGCGGGGGCGCTGTGGAAAGGCGGCGCGATGGGCGGCGGGCCGCGCAAAAAGCGGCATCCTCCGCCGCCGCCTCCGCCGCCGCCTCCTCTTCCTCCTCTTCCTGATCCTCCTCCTCCTCCTCCTCCTCCTCTTCCAGATCCTCCTTTTCCTCCTCCTTTTCCTCCTCCTCATTCTCCTCCTCCTCCACCTCCTCCTCTTCCTCCTCCTTCTCCTCCTCCTCCTCCTGCTTCTCCTCCTCCTCCTCCTCCTCCTCCTCCTCCTCCTCCTCCCTCCTCCCAACTCCCTCCTCCGCCTCCTCTTTCTCCTTCTCCTCCTCCTCCTGTCGCTGTCGCTCGCGGCGACGGAGTTCGCTTCGAACGCTTCGGATAATGACGGTTCGTGAATTCGACCTCGTCTTCGTCCGCGCGGTAGGAAGGAGGTCGACTTCACATCCTGCAGAAGTTCAGCGCGTGGTCTGAATTGGGGAGGGTCATGATCCCGACGTCGTCTTCGTCCCCGCTGTAGGGAGGAAGAGGAGGAGGAGGAGGAGGAGGAGGTACAGGAGAAGGAGGAAGCGGAGGAGGTGGAAAAGGAGGAGGAGGCGGAAGAGTAGGAGGAGGAGGAGGATGAGGAGGAAGGAGGAGGAAGACTCGGAGAAAGAGGAGAAGGAGTAGTAGTAGTAGTAGGAGGAGGAGGATGACGAAGCGGAGGACGCGGAGGAGGAGGAGGCGGAGGAGGCGGAGGCGGCGGAGGCGGAGGCGGAGGGTGAGGCGGAGGCGGAGGCGGAGGTGGAGGAGGAGGAACTGGATGAGGAAGAAGAGGAATAATAATACGAATGATAATATTATTCAATAATAGGAATGGTACTCGTTTTGATCATCTGAGTGCTCACCATACGACACCTACTAATATTAATACTAATGTGAAGAAGGCGAATCCAGAACATAAACGGCAACGTATTCGTTCGCATAATAAGAGCATTACGAACAATCACGGTGACCCTAAGAAGAAGAGTGCGACTACTAGCACTTAAAGGACGACGGCACATCATACGAAACATATGCATCATGATGCTCTGGGCAACGATACTACGAATACCAAGAAACCACATCATACTAGTACTACGACGTATACCAGCATTATTCGTGTTATTACTGTTCGTTTTACGTATGCTTATATTGGTACTAACATGGTTACGGGCGTGTAGGTGCGATTCGTGCTGCAATCAGACAGTCTGAGTACTGAACATACCAGCCGTGGTAATACGATGGGTCGTCATACTACACATACGAATGCTACTGCTTATGCGAGTTAGGTGGCACATTCTAAGTGCCAGCCGTCGCAACATAGTAGTACCACGGATATGCAGTGTATAATGCCAACTCTAGCATTACGACTATCACTTTTACAGGTGATAGTAATATTACACAAACGGACCACGCGAACCAGGAATGTGCGAACATTTAGAATGATAATACGACGGATACGAGGAATGGGGATGATGACGGTGATGTTGATGCTTTTGATGTTGATGGTGGTGATGATGATGGTGATGAGGAGGAGGAGGAAGAGGAGGAGAAGGGCGAAGAGGAGGATGAGGAGGAGGAGCAATCGGAGGTTGAGGCGAGGCGGAGGCGGGGGCGGAAGCGGAAACGGAAACGGAGGGGCAGGAGGCGGAGGCGGAGGAGGGGAAGGCGGAGAAGGACGGAGGATGATGAGGAGGAGGCGGAAGAGGAGGAGGAGGATTAACATGATTAGGTAGGGCTAGGGGGAGGAGGAGGGGGAGGAGGAGGAGGAGGAGGAGGAGGAGGAGGAGGGGGCGGAGGAGGAGGAGGGGGAGGAGGAGGGAGGAGGAGGAGGAGGAGGAGGAGGAGGATATCCCTAGCCATTTTGGCTCAAGACTCTTTTAGAGCCCGTTCGGGCTGTAAGGGGGCTGATAGCCTGAGATCCCCGCAGCACGGGTTCGAGATCCCCTCTTGCCAACGTTGGTTTTCAGTTCCCATCGATCATGTGAATCGACCTCCGCCGCCATGAGAGGAACCACGTGGCGGGCCTACCAGCTGCCAGCAGCCCTACCAGCATACGCGCACCCGCGAGTACTGTGCCTGTTCCGCTCGTGGCGAGTGGCAGAATCTGAACACGGCGCGCAATATCGTCTTCTGCCTCTGCGGGGGGCCGTTCCACCTCCCCATGAAGAAGGGCCATGGCACCCACGGCGGCCGCGGCGGCCACGGCAACAGCTATGACAACCAGAAGGAGCAGCAGGAGAAACCCTCGGACATGAGAGAGGTCCTCGCCCTCCTCCTTGCGAGGCTCACCACCGAGCAGGAGACCGACATCGGCATCGCAGCGTGCTCCAAGATCCAGGGCCTCGCCGCGCCGGCCAGGGGGCAACCAGCGGCAGCAGCCACAGCTCTGCAGCAAGGCCGCCGCCTCGAGAAGTAACAGGAGGCCCTCACAGAGATCCCCAACGAGCTCGAGGCCAAGGTCGACGCCGCCAAGCTCGACCTCCAGTCTACCGCCGATGAGCTCGTCCAGGCGCGGGCCGCCTTCGAGGAGGCCACCATCGAGGCAACCCGTGGTTGGGGGTCAAGCAGGAGCCCATTGATTTCATCTCGTCCATGGAAGGGGTGGGCGGGGCCAGCGCCAAACAGTTCTTCGCCGACCTGAAGGAGGCCGAGTCCCACATCCCGCCCGCGAAGAAGACCAAACCGACGGCCAAGCCCAGGCCAGCGGCCCAGAACCTTCCAGCCCCAACGTCAAGAGGAGGAGGAGGCCGTGCACGTACAGCTGAGGCAGCCACTTGGGGCAGTGAGAAGCCCCGCAGCCGCAGATGCCCAAGCCCGCGAGGGGGCTCGGGGGGGGAGGCGGACAATAGTGCTGACAGCCCAAGCAAGAAGCGACCCCCCCCCCCCCCAGTTTCACAATCTACCACGCCAACATCGCGAATTGGAATCGGAAAGCCAAGGACTACTTTCTGACCGCAAGTTATGACCAGCCAGCGATCATCAGGCCTGGGGAAACGCATTTGGTTTCTGGACGATTGGGGGAGGCAAGGAAGTACATGGGGAAGCTGGGCTACAAGAGCTATCAGTGTCCAGCGGCCTTCACCACAGCAGGTGGTAACACAGGAGGCGTTGGGGTTTTCGTTGCGAAGCAGTCTCGCTCCCATGCGCGCATCATGCAAGGGAAGGGGCAATCCAAACCACTGGTGGGAGGGACCAACTGGACGGCTTGCACCGTGCGTTTGAGCAAGCGCAACCTAGTAGTTATCTCGATCTACCTGCAGCCGGGGGCAGGCTACAACTCGCTCAATGCCAAGGTGGTTCGAGAATGTACCGTCTTCCTGAAGCAGCGCGAGCTCCCTTTCGTCGTGTGAGGGGACTTCAACATGACCCCCGAGGAGCTCCATGCAGGGGAACCATGGATCTCGAGGCTCGAGTGTACCATAAAGGCACCAAAGGTCTTGACCACATGTTCAGGAGGGGGGCCCATCGATTTCTTCATAGTCAGTAGGTTTTTTGGGGGGCTACTCCAGCGTCGAGACCGACCTCGCGAGCCCTTGGAAGCCGCGCGTCGGCTTGCGGGCATTTTCCACGGCAGAGATTATTGCAGGCAGGGGTGGTTTCAAAAGAGAGCGGCCCCGCTCCAGACCCCTTCTGCCCCGGCAGCTCCCTGGCAGCACTACTGGGAGGCTGGGGACATAAGAGGCGTCCAGGCTCGGTTGTGTTAGTTTTTTCGGGGCCTCCGTTGCGTGTGTTTTTCGTTCCGGGCGGCTAGGGGGGGCCTGACAAAGGGAACTGTAGGCCCCCCTGTGCTTCCAGCCGATATTTTTCTTGCGGGGTTGGGGGGTTTTGCTGGCTGGTTCATTGACCTCTTGCTTCTTAGCTTCCTCGCGCTTCCAGCGCCATTGCCAAAGTCTTTCTGTTTGTTCGCAGTGGGCCAGCCTCAGTGTTTGTCGTTCGTGGTCTCTGCGATTCGCAGCAGCGGGCCAGGCCGCAGGCGCCTTGCCGCCTCCGTCGGCGCGGCGCTGGGTTCGGTCCGGCTGAGGGCCTCGCGAGAGCATGTCGGGGGCGCAGTTTTATTGTCTTCGGGGCTAGGGCCCGCTTCTGTTTTTCTGTTGTGCGGGCGCAGGCCGATGCCATTTTTTACCTGCGCCAGCCTTTTTTGTCGGTTATGGTTCCAGCTTCTTATGTTTCCAGCCTCCTTGCGCTGGGCCCGAGCTCAGTTAGACTGAAGAAGGACTAGACATCGCTCGCCCTGTTGCTGCCGCCCATGCCTCGCCCGACCTCGCCCGCCAGCGCGCGCGCTTCGGCCGGGCCCGGAGGGGCGGTTCCTCGGGGGCCCGCCAGATCATCGGCCCAGCTTTGGACGGGCCGATTGTTTCCAGCGCGCGTGGAAGGACATCTGCCCTCCCGCCCCCCACCAGCAGCGCCTTCATCCGGAGGGCGATCAGTGGGGGGCCCTCTGGCAGCGGGCCGAAGAGCGGGGCCGCGCCGAGAGGCGCGGGCCCAACTTAGCGGGCTTCCAGAGAATCCAGAACTGCCTCAGCGACGTCGTCAGCCAGGGCCTCTTTGGCGCGCGGGGCACCTTGGGGGGCGCCCTCTTCCAGCTAGGGGTCATTGTCCAGTTTTATGAGAAAGAGGCTCTGCGGCAGCAAGGCGCTGTCTTCCAGTCGTGGCTCGAGGATTCTCGCGCGCGGTGGGGGCGGGGCTCGCCGAGTCGCGAAGGCCCCAGGGCCCGCGTGCGACGAGGGCAACGGCGTCTTCGTAAATGGCAATGACATGATATTTTCGGGCCCCTCAATGGTCTTAGGTTACGGATCTGGGGCCCAGACGGAAACGAGTTGAAGGTCCCCCCCGAGGCTCCGTGGACTCAAGAGCTCAAACAGCAGGCTCAGGACTCTTGTGGCCCTCGCAGATTTCAGCTGCTTTGAGGACCTTTTCCCTCCGGCTTTGGACCTGGCGCCGACTGGCGGCGCGCCGCAGACCCGCGCCGTCTCCCAGGCCAGGATTGGAGATCCTGACAGACATGATCATTTATATTTGTAGGCTGTAACAGTACCCTGCCCAGACCCCACTCAACCTCGTGGCTCTCGTGCCCGGGGCCGAGACCAGTGGTCGCCCGATGGCCTTCTCCAGTGTCCCACATCGGGTCACCGTGGGGCTCTTCAAGGGACAGATCTCGGCATGGGAAGAAGCGCGGGCGGGGTTCTGTGCTGCGGCCATCAAGGGTAGGGATTGCCTACAGGCAGCCTTGGCCAGCGTGGTTCTCGTCGACATCAGCGGGGTCGCCCGGGCCGCCATCGTCGATGGGGGCCCTCGACCTCGAGCAGATTTTCGACGCCGCCGACGTCCAAGAGCCATCCCAGAAAGCCTTGGCTCTTGGGTGCCCGCCGCGCCCATGGGGATCAGCGGG
>CAUYUJ010014345.1:112500-257500 GCA_963575745.1 Prorocentrum cordatum | reverse complement strand
TGGTGGTGGACTACCCGTCGCAGACAATGATGTCCACGATTCCATTGGTGGTGGTGATTTCTTCGAAATGTCACAGTGGAAGGTGGGCGCTGCCACGCCAGGCCCAGCGTCCATGTCGTCGATCCCCCCGCCAGGGCGCAGCGATGGTCATCATGGCGATCGTGGTGGTCTGAAGCGCCCTGCTGATCGTCCTGATCCTGAAGACTTTCTCGGCGGCCTTCGCCCGTCTAAAGGCAAGAGGGTCCTGGGCCGCTCCGACTCTGGGTTTGACTTGTTTGAGCCTTATCAGATTGAGGACAGCCCGACCGATGCGAAGTCTTCTGGCTGCGGCAACGACCGCGATGGTGACCTTCATTGAGCGCGAGGGGCGCTCAGTGGCGATCAGCTGTGGTAAGTTGTCTTCCCCGTGGATCGGTAACATTTGGTTGCATCGAGCGCCGAGGCGCTCGGTAAGAATCAGTATCATTCTCAGCGCCAGGGCGCTGGAGCACGATGCCAGAATCCGCCATCGCAGCGCAAAAAGTAGTACTCTGTGTTTTGATCATGAGGCGATTGCTGCGTGCATAAGTAGAACCTCTCCTCCTCATTCTCCTCCTACTCTCATCGTCAGCACACGCATAGAGGACAATCGCCAGGTCACGGTGACCCATCACTTCCAGGGATGACCATCCACCTGCTCGCTTCTTCAATAATATTTGACCCTTACAGACAAACTGGTTAGGGGACGCGTTTAGGCTTGAGCATTGCATTCGCAAGACGGTGCTTGCACTTAGGGCTTCTTGGCACCTCGTTGACGGCCCCTTGCGCTGGGTAGGTCGGCCGAGGTTCCGTCCCGTGGGCGCCCGTGCCTGGGAGGAGGAAGAGAAGGAGGCAGAGGATGAGTAGGAGGAGGAGGAGGAGAAGAGGGAGGAAGGGGAGCAGGAATGCGTGTAAGTTACACGTGTATGTATGTATCTGCATATATGAGCATATGGGTAGATACCAGTGCATGTGCATATGCATGCGTTTGGCACACACGTGCGTGTAAATGTATATGTTCACGCGTCTGTATGTCTGATGTGCCGGCGAAAACGGTACCCGGTCATATTGTAAGCCCACATTGCGCCATGCAGTGTTGCATGTTTGTATGGCTCTACACATGCACTACCTGTTCGCAGTTGCACTCGCATGTAGCGCAACGATCCCCCTATGATGGCCCAAGATGGTCACCAGAGGAACCCAAGACGGCCCCATGGAGGGCAAAGACGTGCCCCTAGTAGAGGGCCGAAAGACGCCCCAACAGCGCCTTTGGAGGGGCTCAGGCTAGCACAGGAGGGCCTCAACGCTGTCCGAGGGGCTCCAAATTGTTCAAAAACGGCCCAAGAAACCCACAAGACGGGCTCGAGCAACCCAAGATGACTCGAGAGGCCCACAAGGCCCCACCCAGAAAAAAGAAGGCCCCATGAGGCCCATTTCTCCGAAACCATTTTGGCTCAAATGGCACGTGCCAGCGGTCCAGGAGGCGACAGCAGCCGCAGCTACCAAGATGCTGAATCAATTCAGTGATAGCCTGTTGTGGATATGTCCGGTGACGCACCGTGCTCATCATGGCCGGAGGGCGTGGGTGGACTTTCCGATGAGGAGCATGTTCGTGCTTGCTCGTGGAGATCGTTTATGGATCCGATAGGGACCAGCAGCGGGATATTGGAGAGTGGCTCGATGCACGCATCGACATCAATAGACAGACATTCGGTATAGGCTGCAATTGGCGTTCTGTCGCGATGGACGATAAAGAATTTCAGAAGTTGGGCCTGCTACGGACTGGCAACTTGATATTCGCAAAGTTTCAGGTGTGCGAGCAGACTGGGGGTGGTATCAGCAAGCAGCGCCTCGCGCGGCACGCAACGAATCCCTGCCATCGAGCGTGCGCTGGTGTCGTAACTGGTGGGATGGTAGGAAACATTGATGATGGAGTGCCACGTCGTGATGACTGGTTAGCAGTTATTAACAATAAAGAGCGGGCAACGAGTATCCACGGTATTCCAAACGTTGCTGGATCCAAGAAAGTCAGGAGGATGCAGCGGGCGCTGGCTGAAGCGAAACGAGATTTCAACGGGGAAGTGCTGCGCAAAGCAGTATCCACCAGCATCCAACAAGGTAAGCGAGGCACTCGTTTCTTGATGAGGTTTCGGTGGAGCGATTCGGAGCTTAACGTGCACGAGGGCATCGTTGACTTGAGCAGGGAAGTTCCTGACATCGGATGTTGTGGATCTGACAGCCTTCGTCGAGCTGCGCTCCTTGGATTGCCAAGCCCGTGCACTCCAAAGCCGCCGCCTTTGCCCGACTCCGCGCCCGCCCATGTCGACGAGAAGCTGCTGCGTAAGATTGCATCCACTGTAGAGTGTTTCGCGGCGGACGGGGCCTCGGACGAGCAGCTCGCCGGGCGGGAATTAGGCCCCCTCTTGTCTGGCGCGACGGTGACAGAGATACGGGAGGCGATGGTAAAAGACTTCCCCAATTTGAAAGTCGCGGCGCGCGATCGTGCCCATGCTGCGCAGAGGTGCCACTCAGAAGTAACCCGAAATGCCCAGAGCGTGGCTCCAGGGCGCCTCCAAGATGGCCTCCACCGATATGGCCCCGAGAGGCCAGATAGCCTCCCAGATAGCCTCCAAAATGGCCTCCCGAGATCCAAGATGGCCCCTCAAGATAATAACCGCAAAATGTTTCCAAGACGGCCAAACATGTACACAAAGCGGCCCAATATGGCCTCTCCCAAGACGGCCCACCATGCACATTACCCCAGTGCGACCCTACCTAGAAGTTGGAGCCACTAGGAAAGCAGCATTAGTTGCTATGCTATGCTATGATGCGCTATGCTATGGTGTGCCATAGTATGCTATGAAATGCTGCGCTATGTTATGCTATGTTATGATAAGCTATGACATGTCATGATGTGCTGTGCTATGTTAAGCTATGCGATGCTATGATATTCCAAGCTATGATAAGCTGCGCTATGCTATGCTATGCTATGCTAGGCTATGATATGCTAAACTATGTTGCGATATGATATGCAATGCTATGCTATGCTTGGATATGTTATGTTATGCGATGCTAATGCTTGTGAGTTGCTTTGCGGTCGCTGCTGTTGCGGTGCCTTTACTTTGCTGCTATGCTATGCTATGCTCTGCTATGTTATGCTATGATATGCTGCGATGTGCTATGTTAAGCTGTGTTGTGCTGCGCGATGCTATGCTATGCTGTGCTATGTTAGTTGCGCTATGCTACGCTATGCTGGGCTATGCTATGATGTGCTGTGCTGCGCTATGCTATGATGTGCTCTGCTACGCTAAAGCTCAGCGCAGCTCAGATGAAGGTAGGCTAAGCTAAGATAAGCCTGAGCTAAGATGAAGCTAAGCTAAGCTAAGATAAAACAATCTAAGCCAAGATGAGATAGGCAACGCTAAGCTAAGGGGGCGTAACTGGGGGAACCGCTGGGCGGATCCTGGGGGAACCGCCCGGGGCGATTTACACTGCCCGGCCCTTTAAGCCAAGAGGGTAAGAACCCTTCTAGGCAGGGCCTAGGTGGGGACAAGACGGGCCAAAATGGCCCAAGAGGGCCATCCATCATATACCTCCTCACTGATCTCCCGGGGGATTCCCCTCCACATCCACCTCTGCGCCCCCTTCGCCAGAGGTGCTCGTCGCGGCCCTTTAAGACCGGCCCCTACCTGCAGAATATCATGTATGAGTATATCGAGAAGAAAGACTCGATTACCAAGATAATCCAGTTCATACCGCAGGTGAAGGACATTCCCACCGCCAACCGAGAGAAATGTGGCGAGGAGATTATCACTAGCAAGCGGATCAGGGACTTCCAATATGCTGCCCATCGCTACCATGCAGAGAGCGCAGCTTTGTTGAGACTCGTCACATGTTTCGACGCAGCATTGACCACAGCTGCGCAGACTATCTCGCTTCGCGGACAAACGAGCCCCGAGGGGGCACGTTGCCTTCAGACGCCGACTCCGGCCGACGAGGAGCAGGCGCTGCAGATGGCGATGATGGGCGACATGTTCATCGAGATGGGCAAGCTCGTCTCGCTGCTCGACCCCGACGACTTCGACGAAGCGGAGATCAACAACGAAGTTGACAATTTTGCAGGATGCGGCCCTAACAAAGCTCCGCCACAGTCCGCCCTCCGGCTCGGAATGAGTCGTTTCCTCCTCCTCCTTCAGGAGGAGGGAGGAGGGAGGGAGGAGGAGGAGGAGGAGGAGGAGGGGGCGGAGGAGGAGGAGGAGGAGGAGGAGGAGGGAGGAGGAGGAGGAGGGCGGAGGAGGAGGAGGGAGGAGGGAGGAGGGCGGAGTCGATTTGGGATTCGATTCGCGTTGTTAGCTGGCTCTTTGTCTGGTGTCTTTTGGTATCACTCGGAGGAACGATGCACAGGCTGTTCGCGAACGGCCTTTGCTTGGAAGTACCTGGGCCAACTTCAATCATGATCAAAACATTGAGACGACCTCGGACGGTTATTCTCTCCGACAGGCCGAAAACGATTGGGAGTTCGTCAGAGCTTGACCCCGTGTTGGTCACGCGATGCTTGCGTCGCATGAGCACGATGTCTTTGCCGCGCAAAAAAGTTGTAGAGGCAGAGTTTCCGCAGTGGGACTTGCTAGCGAGTTTCAGGGCATTCAGCTTATCGAAGGGAAACGTTGGCAGCGGTAGCATTGAGGAGCTCAATAAGTGCTTGAGCCGAATTGCCCTGGCCCTCAACCTCTGCGCAGCAGACTTGATTCGTGAGTTCCACCACTTCCATGCGCGAGCCGTTAAACATCTGACTGCGTCAGCTTCGTGCTCGACTTTGGCAGCATGGCGAGAAGCAGTCCGTCGAACCCAGACGCGGACATCCACACGGGAAGCACACTCTGCATCGACGCTTCTGGCAGCGCTGGCACGACTGGCAGCTTGGGGCAGCTCGTCATCAAAAGTTGAACGAGGCTCCTCGGCTATGACTGCTCTGCGAGGTGGGCAATGCGATGACACCTTCACCGACCGTGAGTTCGACGTGATTACCATTATGATGGACCCGTTAGCTGACCTGGACGATTGGATCAAACGAGCAGGCAAGAAGTGGTTCGAGAATTTCGGTCGCGCCCGGGTGACGAAGCGGCCACGTGAACACAAAGGTTTGCCGATGCCAAAAAGAACCCGCGACGACACAGGGGCGGCTTTCATTCGGATGCGGAACGCCATCACGTCCTCACTCTCGGGCCCTGTTGGCGACATCTTACCGAAGCAGGAGAGCGCGGTCACGCTCGGCGACTTGAGCGACAAGCAGTTGGAAGAGATGCTCTTCAACCAGAAGAAGATCGACAAGGCCAAGGTAGAAGCTTATCTCACTGGTTTTTTTGGAGGAAGATGTGGTCACGCCAGAGCTGGTCGACCAAGCGCGCGAGCACCTGATTAAATTGACATTGAATCAGAAGGAACTTCAGGTGACCAAAGCCCGCAAAAGGGTCCTGCTGCAGAAAAAGCAGGAAGACATCGCTGGCTCATGCATCTTCTCTTTGGACGTGATTCCCCTGCCGCAGGCCCGTCCAGCGGGTCTCGGCGCGTTGCAGGTGGAGCAGCTGTTGGAGGCAGATATCATCGTCACTGAACATCTAGACAGAGCGCCGTGCCACGTACTCTTGAGCGCGGGCTTGCACGGGGCCTCCTTGGCTACGCCAGCGTACATCTCGAGCAATGGGCATCAAGGGGCCTGCCTGGGCTACTTTAAAGCTACGAGCGTGAAGCGGAAAATCTACGTGACGCATGGCTTCATGAACACACACTTTGAGGCCGCGTCTGCGTTGTGCGAGTCCCTTCGCGTGGTCGACTGCAAGTGGGCCACGAATCGCGTCGAGGAGCTGCTCAGGTACATCGGACCTGACGTGCCTCAACGTGACCGTCGCCAGCGAGAGGTGCTGGCTTTCATGACCTCCGGCGAGATCGCTGCAGAGGACCTTGCAAAGGCGCTCGCTCTCAACGGGGTAAGGATTCATGCCCCCTGGAGGCCCCGGAGACCCTCCCCCCCGGAGCCCCTCAAGAGACAGCCCAGAGCTCCCCGAGAGACCCCCTTCAGGTTGACCCCAAGCTGGCCCTAAGCTGACCCTGAGCTATAAGCTGACCCTGCGACGGTCCTAAGCTTGGCCTAAGCTGGCCCTACGAAGACGTCAAGGTGATCCTGAGTTTGGCTTAAGCTGACTGATCCGGAGCTGACTCTAAGCTGACCCTTAACCAGACCCTAAGCGGACCCTAAGCTGGGTTTCAGATGGCTTAAGTTGGGTTGAAGCTGACCCTACGCTGACCTTATGCTGGCCCTAGGCTGTCCCCAAGCTGACCATAAACTGACCCTGCGCTGATCCTAAGCTTGCTGGCCCTCAGCTAACCCAAAGCTGACCGTCAGCTGACCCTGAGCTGGGCCTAAGCCGACCCCCAGCTAACCCAAAGCTGACCCTCAGCTGACCCTGAGCTGGGCCTAAGCCGACCCTGACCCTAAATTGGGCCTAAGATGACCCTAAGCTGACAATAAGCTGGCCCTGCGATGACCCTCCTAAGCAGACCCTAAGCTGTCCTTCAGCTGGGCCTAAGCTGGCCCTACCTTGACCCTAAGCTTGGCCTTAGTTGGGCCTTAGCAGACCCTAAACTGGTCCTAAACTGGTCCTAAGCTGGCCCCTAAGCCTAGACCAGGGAGCAGGGGCTGCAACGACACTGTTCAGCACCGAGGGCGTCTTCATCACCATCATCAGCATCATAAACACCGCCAGCAATATCATGCAACATCACCCTTATCGCTTGCACTCCCAGCTGCTATTTGGGCGCCATGAAGGGGCAATTTTTCCCGGGAGGGGGGATTCGTCACTTTCCAACCCGTCGGTTGCCACAAGCAGTCGCGGCCAGGCTAGCAGCGGGGGGGGGCCGCGTTGCTCGAGCTTCCGCGCGCAGACAGGAGGAGGAGGAGGAGGAGGAGGAAGAGGAGGAGGAGGAGGGGGAGGAACAGGATGTGGAGGAGGTTGAGGAGGAGGTGGAGGAGGAGAAAGAGGAGTAGACAAGGGCCCCACCCCCGGACTACACTGCCCCCTCTGGACTACAACGAGCCTTGCCCCGGACGACAGGTGCCCGTCCACGTAGATCAGTGCGCAGGGAATCCCATATCCGCCCTCCCTCCCCCTCCTTCGCCGCCCTCCCCCTCGCCACTCCTCCACACCTTCGGCCTCCGACTTTGCATTCCGTCCCGCCTGCGCGAATGCTGAGGTCGACTTCTGCTGAACTCGACTTGGGACTTCCTCGCGCGCCTGGCCCAAATGGACATTGCCCCAAAGATGTTTACTATCCTAACGGCCTTCGGCCCGTCCCGCCACTGTGCCTGGGTTGCGGGACAGCTTGGGCGATCTTTCGGATCACGCAGTCGTGAAGCCCCTGTGGGGGGCCTCCTGGGGTGTTCTCGGGGGGCTCCGTCAGGGCTCTTGGGGGCAGCTTGAGGCCAGATTGGGGTCAGCTTTAGTGCCGGCTGAGTGTCAGCTAAATGCCAGCCTAAGGCAGTATAGGCCCATCGTAGGCCCAGCTTAGAGCCAGCTTAGGAACAGCTTAGGGTCAGCTTAGGGTCAGCGTCGGGCCAGCTTAAGGCCAGCTTAGGGCCAACTTCGGGTCGGCTAAGGCCGATCATCGGGCCAACCTGCGCTCCTCCCCTCGCCGTCCGCCAACCCGTCATGTTATCGATATTGGCTGCTGGGGCTGAGCGCACGCAGAAAGCGCTGTAAAATAGAATGCGAGACGCCAAAATTGAAGGGGAAGCAATGTGTCACTTTGGGCAAAAATCTCCCCCCCCTCAATTTTGGCGCTTCGCAATGTTTTGCAACACTTTCTGCGTGTGCTCAGCCCCAGGAGCCAATGTCGATGACATGACGGGTGGCCAGCTTAGGTAGGCTCAGCTCAGGGTTGGCGCATGGTCACCCTAGGCACAGCTTAGTGTCAACATAGGGTCTATGCAGGGTCAGTTAACTTAGGCCAAGCTTAGGGTGCATATTAGGGTCGGCTTAGCTGGCCCTAATCTGGGCATTGGCTCACCCTAAGCTGACGCTAAGCTGGTCCTAAAATGATCCTGAGCTGACCCTATTCTGGCCCTAAGCTGCGCCTAAGCTGACCCTAAGGTGGCCCACTGGGCCTAAGCTGGACTTAGTCTGGGCCTGAGATGGGGCTGAGCTGGCCCTTAAATGGCCCCAAGCTGGCCCTAAGCTGACCTTGAACTTGCCCGAAGCCAACCCTAAGCTGGGCTTAGCCTGGCCCTCAGTTGGCCCTAAGCCGACGCTTAGCATGGCCTAAGCTGGCCCTAAATTGGCAATACGCTGGCCTGAACCTGACCCTAGGGTTGGCAAATTCAGATGACCCGAAGCAGACCCTCAGCTGGGCTTAAGCTGACCCTGCACTGACCTTGCGCTCGTCATAAGCTGACCCTATGCTGACCCTACGCTGACCCTACGCCGACCCCGAGCTGGCCATAAGCCGACCCTAAGCTGGCCGTTAGCTTAAGATGGGGCCAACCTAACCCTAAGCCGACCCTAAGTTGGCCATAACATGGCCTAAGATGGCCCCGATGGCCCTAAGCTGGGTCTAAGTCTAAGCACAATCAAGCCGCAGAGTAAGGAAGCGCAACTTGCCCCAGGGCGCCCTTGCATCTTTGCCCTTTCGGCCCATCCCTGGCAACTTTCGCTGGCCAGCCCCATCGGGCGCGCGGCGCGACGCCCCCTGGGGGCCAATCCTAACGGATGCGCGATGGGCAAGGCGCATCTGGCCATCCTCGGGCCCGGAGTTCCCGCCGTTTCAATCGCGGGGGGCAGTGGCCCTTTAAGGATTCGCGACGCGCAGTGCACTTGTGCCCATCCTTGGACACGTTTTTCTTGCTCTCCTACTCACGGTTGGGCGCGGCTTTGAGGATGCGCGATGGGCGCGGCACCTTCGGCCATCCGCCGCCCCGACCTTGCCGTCTTTGCATTCGCGGGGGGGCGCGGCCCCAAGGATCCGCGACGCGCAATGTACCTGCGCCAATCATTGGGCACGTCTTCCTTGCCTCCCCACTCACGGTTGGGCGCGGCCCTGAGGAGGGCGCCGGATGGGCGGGGCGCCCTCGGCCATCCCCCAGGCGGTGCACCCGCGGGGGGGCGGGGCCCTGATGGCGTCCATTCGGGGCCGCTCGCACGCGGCCGCACTTGGTGAGTCCCGCATTGTCCACAGTGGGGAAGTCGCCATGTTGGCCTGGCAACTAACGTGAACCCATAGCGGTGACCGATTGGCCTTAAAGAGCAAAAATGGAGCGGCGGGCGACACGCCCACGCGCGCGCGCGGTAAGTCTTGTTTGTCCATCATGGGAGAGTCGCCACGTTGGCTTGGGAACTAAATTAAACCCTCAGCGGTGACCGATTGGATCTCGAAGTTAACATTTATTCGTACGTGTTGGTCAATTGGGGCAGCGTACAGCGCGCGTGCGCGCGCGGCCGCATGTGGCATCATTGTCCACAATGGGAAGGTCGCCATGTTTGCCTGGACGCTAAAGTGAACCCTTAGAGATGGCCAGCTGGATTTCGAAGTTCGTGTTGTTGTCGTAAATGTTGATGAAATGGAGCAGCGTGCGGCGCGAGTTCGCGCGCGCGCGCGGCCGGTCTGGGTGAGTTTTGTAAGGTCCACGATGGGAAAGTCGCCATGTTGGCCAGGAAACTAAAGTAAGCCCTTAGCGGTGACCAATTGGATCTCGAGCTTAACATGGTCTTCGTACGTGTTGATCAAATGGAGCAGCGTGCGACGCACGTACGCGCGCGCGCGTGCTGCCGCGCTTGGTGAGCCTTGTGCTGTCAACAGTGGGGAAGTCGCCATGTTGACCTGTCAGCCAAAGTGGCCCCTTAGCGGTGACCGATTGAATTTCGAAGTGAGCACGGTTTTCTTCGTACATGTTGATCAAGTGGGCCAGCGCGCGACGCGAGTACGCGCGCGCGCACTCGCGTGCGATTGGCGGCGGCGGCGATTGGATTTCGAAGTTCACATAGTTTTCATGCATGTCTATCAACTGGGTCAGCGTGAGACGCGCGTGCGCGCTCGCGCGCGCGGCCGCGAGTTGTGAGTCTTGCATTGTCCACGATGCAAAAATGGGCATGATGGCCTGCGCATTAACGCGAACCCTGAACGGTGACCGCTTAGGTTTCGCAGTTAACATAGTGTTGATTCCTGCTGGTCAAGAAGAGCAGCGCGCGACGTGCGCACGCGCGCGCGCGGGGCCGCACGTGGCGTGCATTGCATGGTTCACAATGGGGAAGTCGCGATGCTGGCCAAGAAACAGAAGTGGAACCTTAGCGGTGACCGATTGGATTTCGAAGTTAACATGGTTTTCGTACGTGTTGATCAAGTAGATTAGCGCGCGACGCGCGTACGCGCGGGCGCGCGGCCGCTCGCGGTGAGTCTTGCATTGCCCGCAATATGCAAAAGTCGCCAGGTTGGCTGGGGAACTAAAGCTAACCCTTAGCGGTGACCGGTTGGATTTCGAAATTAACATGTTTTTTGTTCGTAGATGTTGGCCAAGTGGGGCAGCATGCGACGCGCGTACGCGCGCGCGGCCGTTCGTTGTGAGCCTTGCATTGCCCGCAATAGGCAAAAGTCGCCATGCTGGCTGGGGAACTACAGCGAACCCTTAGCGGTGACCACTTGGATGTCGAAGTTCACATTGCTTGTTTCGCACATGTTGGTCAAGCGGAGCAGCATGCGACGCGCGTGCGCGCGCGCGCGCGGCCACTCGTGGTGAACCTTGTATTGTCCACAATACGCAAGTCGCCATGTTGACTTGGAAACTAAAGTGAACCCTTAGCAGTGACCAGTTGGATTTCGAAGTTAGCATGGTTTTCGTACGTGTTGATGAAATGGAACAGCGTGCGACGCGCGTACGTCCGCGCTCGAGCGCGCTGCCGCGCCTGGATCGTCTTGCATTGTCCACAATGAGAAATTCGCAAACGTAGATTTGGAACGGAATTGGGCCGTTAGCGGCGACCGATTGCAACTCGAAGTTAACATTGTCTTCCCGTACGCGTTGCACTTGGGGCAGAGTGCGACACGAGCACGCGCGCGTGCGCGCGGCCGCTCGTGGCGAATTTTGTAGTGTCAACGATGCCACAGTCGCCATGCTGGCCTGTGAACTAAAGCGAATCCTTAGCTGTGACCGATTGGATTCTGAATTTAACCTGGTTTGCGTACATTTTGATCCAACTGAGCAGCGTGCGACGCGCGCGCGCGGCCGCGCGTGGTGAGTGTTGCTCTGTCCACAATGCGACGGTGATGTTGTTCTGGGAACCAACGTGATTCCTTAGCGGCGGCCGACTGGATTTCGAAGTTAACATGGTTCTCATACATGTCTATCAATTGGGTCAGCGTGCGACGCGCGTGCGCGCTCGCGCGCGCGGCCGCTCGCGGTAAGTCTTGCATTCTCCACGATGCAAAAATCGGCACGATGGCCTGGGCATTAACGCGAACCCTTAGCGGTGACCGCTTAGGTTTCGTAGTTACCATGGTGTTGTCGCCTGCTGGTCAAGTAGAGCAGCGCGCGACGCGCGCGCGCGTGGCCGCACGTGGCGTGCATTGTATGGTTCGCAATGGGAAAGTCGCCATGCTGGCCAGGAAACAAAACTGGAACCTTAGCGTTGACCGATTGGATTTCGAAATTAACGTGGTTTCCGTACGTGTTGATCAAGTAGATCAGCGCGCGACGCGCGTACGCGCGGGCGCGCGGCCGCTCGCGGTGAGTCTTACATTGCCCGCAATATGCAAAAATCGCCAGATTGACTGGGGAACTAAAGCTAACCCTTAGCGGTGACCTGCTGGATTTCGAAATTTTACATGTTTTTTGTTCGTAGATGTTGGCCAAGTGGGGCAGCATGCGACGCGCATACGCGCGCGCGGCCGTTCATTGTGAGTCTCGCATTGCCCACAACCTCACATGTTGGCCAAGTGGAGCAGCATGCGACGCGCATGCGCGCGCGCGGCCGCTCGTGGTGAGTCTTGGATTGCCCACAATATGAAAAATCGCAATGCTGGCTTAGGAACTAAAGTGAACCCTTAGCGGTGACCGATTTGATTTCGAAGTTCACATGTTTTCGTAGATGTTGATCAAGCGGGGCAGCGTGCGACGCGCGCGCTGTGCACAGCGAGACGCACCTGGGGGCTCCACCAAAGGGCGCGGGCCAGGCAGGGCGCCCTTGCGCATCCTTGCCGCCGCATTGTGCGCAGCGTGGCGCAGCTGGGGGCGCCACTAAAGAATGCGGGCCAGGCAGGGGGCCCTTGGCGCATCTTTGCCGCCAGTCTGTTGCGCGTTTCGCACCTTGGGGGCGCCGCTATGGATGCGGGCCAGGCAGGCCGCCCTTGCGCATCCTTGCCGCCGCAATGTGCGCGGCGTCGCGCGTCTGGCGAGCAGCGCGTGGAGGTGCGGGCAATGCAGGGCGCCCTGGCGCATCCTTGCCACCGAGGTAGGCGCCGCCCATAGATGCCTTTGAGGATGTGCGCCAGACCTGCAGGGACGCGCGACCATCGTGGGCACCCTTGCATCCCTGCGGTGCCCCCGCTTGTGCCCCAAGCGGCATTTCTTCGGCAAGGATGGGGGTGCGCTAGGGCACCCTCGCATCCTTCGGTATTCGGCGGCTTTCCGCTCGAAGCACGTCGACATGGCTTCCCAAGGGCCCTTGCATCCTTATCGCGCATCCTTACTCAGCGGCATGACTGTAGCCCTAAGTTGACCCTAAGCGGTGACTGAGCTGACCCTAGGCTGACGCTAAGCTGGCCATCGCATGACCTTAGGACGTGCCTGAGCTGATCATAGCCCGGCCGTAATATGACACTCAGCTGATCATAAACGGACCCTGAGCTGGGCCTGAGCCGACCCTGATCTGCTCCTAATATGACCCTAAGCTGACCCTAAGCCGGCCCTGGCTGACCCTAAGCGGACTCTAACCTGGCTTAAGCTGGCCTTAAGCTGACCACAAGATGGGCCTAAGCTGACCCCAAGCTGGCACTAAGCTGACCCCAATGTGGCCCTAAGCTGGCCCTAAGCGGACCCTAAACTGGCCCTACGCGGACCCTACACTGAAGCTAAGATGTTCCTAAGCTGACCCTAAGCAGGGCCTACGCTGGCCAAAAGCTGTCTCAGTTTGAGTTTAACCTGATACTAAGCTCATCGGTGGCTCAGCCTAGGGCCAGCTTATGCCCAGCTTAGGGCCAGTTTGGGGTCAGCTTAGGGCCAGCTTTTTGTCAGCTTCAGCCCAGCTCAGGGTCGGCCTATGACCAGGTCAGCGTAGGCCCAGCTTAGGTCAGCTCAGGGCCAGCTTAGGCCAAGCTTAAGGTCAGCTTGGGGCCAGCTGAGGGTCTGCTCAGGGTCAGCTCAGGGTCAGCTTAGAGTCAGCTTATGGTCAGCTTATGGCCATACTGTGGCCAGCTTAGGGCCAGCTGAGGTTCAGCTTAGGCCCAACCTAGGGTCAGCTTAAGCTAGCTGAGGGTCAGCTGTGGGCCAGCATAAGGCCAGCCTAGGGTTACCTTATTGTCAGCTTAGGCACAACTCATGGTCAGTTTAGGGTCGGCCCAGGGTCAGATGAGGGCCAGCTCAGGGCCAGCTTTGGCTCAGCTGAGGGTCAGCTTAGGGTGATCTCCGGGTCAGCTTAACGCCACCGCATCCATTTCGGCACATCCCTCAAACGTTCCGTGGCCAAAAGGGAGCTCCACCGAAGGCCCAAGTAACTGCTTTCGCATGACGCATCTGCCCACGTGATGTCTGCACACCACTCACACGTGTCGTGGCCCCATAGGGAGCTCCGAAGGCCCCATTGACCTCATCGGAATTACACCGCCGCAGACGCAGTTAGTGTGAAGAGAGCGTTGAGCACACAGGGGGACGTTGAACCTCGATCTGTATTACTTGCACGGTGGGCGCATGCGTGGCCTCTGCCACTTACCTTTCCAAGAGGAGCTCTCGTTCGTCAAGCACCGACTGACCCTGCAAGATGCCATCACTAACGATTTTGTCTGCAAGCTGGACATTTCGAGGTGCAGGACGGGTACATGCTCCGACTTCTAAGTTCCGAGAGCTCGTCTTAGTGCTCACGGTCACGGGCGCGAGGCTGACTGCTTTTAGTCAGCACTGTTTGGGGAAGCCTGGGCACTGTAATGAGACGTGCATTTTTGTTGCCTTGCTTGTGAGACCATGGGCATTCTTGGTCTGAACACATATTGTATGCAGATTACGTATGTAGGTGTAACAAGTCGTTCCAGATGTGCATAACTTGATGTGTGTATGTAGAGTTATACATACCAGTAAACATATATATACATATATATACATATATATATATATATATATATATGTATGAAAGAGCGTGTTCTACCGCTGCTGGCGGAAAACCGGGGGGGGGGTCACTGCGGGTTCGAACCCCCCCCCCTTTCTCCGGAAAGCCGGGGGGGGTCACTACCGGTTCGAAACCCTCCCCCCCCCCACCTAAAGGCCCTGCGTAGTTAGTAACAGTTAGCGGAACTTCTAATTGTTAGTAACGGAGTTATAACTAGTTAGGTTTGGCCAGTTTGAAGCTGTTTTTTAATGTTTATGTTATGTTTTTGCATCTCATGTAGTTGGAAATTGGGGCATCATGATTGGGCGCTTCGTCGATTTGGATCTGCTCAGGGGCCTTCAGATTTTTCTATCGTCCTGGGGCAAACGCGACGGTCCGCAGCGCATCATGCTAGCAACATCGCGATTTGTATTCTACTGGCCAAATGCACGTGATGTCGTTCTTTATTTTCCTGTAAGTCACAGGAGCTTTCAGCGAGGTGAGAGGCATCAGAACAGGGTCTGTATCATCTAAAAAGATGTGTCTGGAAAAACGTTCAGCGGCGTTCACATGCTTAGTTGCAAGCTGCTGGACAAGCACCTGCGACTCGCCATCGTCGCATTTCAAGTGAAACCACACTTGCATTGCTGCATGCATCCCGCCCGACCCCAGAAGTACGATATCACCGCGCTTGATGCGGCCGAAATCTGTCATGGCTTCGATGCTGGAGACGGCTGTCTGCGTCCCAGGGCACATGCGTTTCAACGCATTCAGCAGCTTCTGTGTTGCTTTCGTTGGGTCGACTAAGCCAGGTGAAACACGCGTGGTCTTTAAATCGTGCGCGTGCTGCGCAGTGAGTTGGACCATGAGAGCCTTCTCTGGCCCCTTCTTGCACATGTGGTCTTTGGCGAAACGTTTTACGTTTTTGTGCTTGCGTTCCTGGACAAAGCAATTGGGCGACCCATGTTTTTCAAACATTTCTGGCAAATGGGTTGCCATATGGTGCTTATACACCCAATAGCTTTCACCATATGCGTCCTGATGGCACCGAAGATGTTTCACTATCGCTGACTCTATTTGCGCGGTCGTGACTGGAAGCCGCCGCGCCGCCGTGATGATTAAGTCAAAGGCATCTTGCAATGCCAGCATACTTGCGATCTGGGGGGCCACTTGATCCGATGAAGGATGCTTGGCAATTACTTGCCGAATATACCTGCACAGAACAGGCAACGCAGAGATCTCTTCTGAGGCACCTGCTTGGAGCTCACCAGTCTCCCATACAGTTGCGGCTGAGTGGTGTTTACTCGGCCACGTCCACTTCATGAAATACTCATGCAACTCCCTTGCATCACACAAACACTTGAACTGCGCATGCCCTAAAAGTGCTTTTACTCCTCTGTCGAATATACCAAACACAATAAATATGCATCCAGTCAAAGCAAATGAATGACGCAGGGAGATATCGCAAACCTGGGTCCAGCGCTATGTGTTCGGGGTGGAAGTTCCATCCTTTGTGCTGTGTGATGGTCGTGTACTGCCCCTCTGAAAACTCCCCCCGCTGATATTTATCCCAATCGGGTCGAAGTCGTTCCAGGATCGCGATGATTGTCGCGTCGTCGTTTCTGCGTGTCTCTGACGCATCCAAGCACGCGTCTGTCACAAAGAAACCAGATACATCATATGTCAAATAATCAAACTTTCTATTCAAGACGTTGCGACATAACGCACAGGGTTTGGAACCAGCGTGCCCTTTGTTCATGTGTAGTTCCCGCAATGCCTCTTCGTCCCCTATGACGCACGACAGCTTCGCGACGATCGTCGCGTGCGACGTTGCGTCGCCGTTCTCTGAACTGTCTAATGTAACACCGCTCGTCTCAAAATTGAAACCACCAGCAGATTTTTTTTTTAAGAAAAAAACTTCTTTGAGGATCATCTTGATGCACTGCCCGATGCCGCCTGGGATGCTTTTTATTTTTGCGCACCGCGCAGTGCTAAGCGCGAACCACGCATCTTCGTTACCCAAGGACTCGTCGAACTCAGCGAACGACCAGTAAACAGCATCAACCCCCCGATAATATTTTCCCTTCGCCAGGGGGTCTCGCGGTGAAATACCATCGAAATATAAAATGATGTGCCGCGGCGACGCCAGGCTGCATGGGTGCTCCTGAAGTGAGCGGCGAAACATCTCCCTGACTGGAGCGCTAGCCTTGCAGCAGGAATACAAAAATGGCCCAGGACAGCACACCCAGGTCTCGAAAGTTCTACCACTGACTAAAGGCGTGTCTATGCAACGCAAGACGTTCCCATATGCGTTCGACTCTTTGGCAATGATGTTTTCGTTTGCCCTGTATTGTGAGCTCCGTGAAATATTGTCGGGCAACCCATGGTCTCGCACATATTTTAGGACACCCGACAGAGCACGCTGTGACAGGTATGAGCCCCTGTGGAGCTCCACCAGCGCCTCATCCGCCTTGCGTTTCCTGGCGGCGGACGCGGCCATGGTTTCAGCCCAAATGGCTACAGACTCGATAACGATGCCAATGCGCATCATAGGATGCATGCGTCGCGTTATGGTAGGGGCACGCTGCATGATGCATCTGAATGCAGCGAGGCGATAGATCACAACAGAAGTGCACGTTGCATACCGATGCATATGGCATGATACGACGTCGCATCAGAAGGACATGTAGGTGCATATTGATGCATACGAAGTGCGACGGTAGCTCGCAACAGAAAGGAGTGTTGCATATTGATGCATGCGACTTGCGATGGAAATATCGCAACAGACTTGTGTTTTAGACAGCATGGTGCAACGTCATACAAGCAAGAGAGAGTTCGTCGATGTGGCGCCGCCCACCGCCGCGCTGCAGCTGCGATGCGAGCTCCCAGCCCTGATGGTCCTCAACAACCCCCTGGTCCTCCCCCTCCCCGCGTCGAGCACCTAACACTTGGCGCCGATCCACGCCAGCGCCGCGCTCCAAGCCTCAATGCGATTCATCGTCGCATTGCGGTCGAAGCGGGCGCGGCGATCTGCCCTCCCCACAACGGCCCTGAACACCTTCTGTGAAGGCTTGTAGATCACGTAGCCGCACCTGTACGGCGCGTTGCACTCGCACGTCGGCGGCTTGGGCAGCACGGCGGGCTTTGGCACGGCAGCTGCGGGTCGCCGCATGGCAGGGGGCCGCGCCTTCTTCATTGGCACAGCCCCCTCGGCGTCTTCGACGCCTGCCCCGCCCTCGGCGTCGCCGACGCCTTCGCCAGCCGCGGAGGGGCGCTTCCTCGCCTTGGCGGTCTTGGCCTTCTTGGCGAGGAGCGCCCTGAGCTTCTCCTCCTCGTCGGTCAGGTCTGGCTCGGGCTCCTCATCGCGCGGCTCATCGCGCGGCTCCTCGCGCGGCGGGAGCTTCGGCTCCTGCTGCGGCTCCTCGCGCGGCGGGAGCTTTGGCTTCGGGGGCTCCAGCTCCGCGCGCGGCTGCGCAGGCGGCTCGGGCGGCCTGAGAGCCGCGGCCGCCGAGTTGGCGAAGAGCGCCGCGCACAGCGGTGCACCGAACAGGGCCTGCATGACTTGCAACTGCCCGCCGGCCGTAGGGTCTGGGGCTGTTATTGGGGGTGCTGCAGCTGCAGGCGAGGTCTTCGCCGCGTAGCGCCTGCTCGACTTCCTCACGTAGTCTGGCGCGTCCGTCTGGATCTCCTCCAAGGCGGGCCCCTCGTCCTTGTAAGCTGATTTCCACCACGGCTCCGCCGACATGTCCTCGATGCGGTCGAAGTTCCACACCGTGGCGTACCCAAGCGTGGACCAACCCTTGCACGTGATGGCCTTGGAGATGGCACCCTTCACCTCTCCGAGGAGCCTGAGCCAATCGCCCCCATGCCCCTTGCCGCTGCCCCACGCCACGAGCGCGGCCATCTTGCCCTTGGAGCTCTCGGAGAGCGTGTGGGCGCCGATCAGCTTGCACCGAGCGGCGACCAGGCGTATGCACGCCTTCTCACTCAGGTCGCCGCTCTTCAGCGATTTGATCTCGCTCGCCGTGAAGACCCTCGATGCAATGCTAATATCTTGCCATTGCTTGGATCCGCCTGGCATTGACAACATGCCTGTCTTGGTCCCGACGCTCTGGCACAAGCGTGCGATGTTCTCTTGAGTCCAAGTGTTCAGCGAGTACTCCCTGATTGTTTTCACCAAGGCTGTCGCCTCGTCAGTACTGATCTGTGGCAGGTGGTTGATCTTCATGAGGAGGCTGTCGTACTGGTGCTGGGCCGCGGCTGATGGACACAGGCCGCATGCGATTTGTGTCGATACCCACTCTGACATGTGCTGCAGTTCCGCGCGGAGGTTCGGAACCGTCGTCATATGACGACAGTTCCGAGCCTTCGCGCCTCGCGCCTCGCGATAGGTCGCGCCTCGCGAAAGATCGCGCCCCGCGATAGATCGCGATCGATCGCGATCGAGCCCAAATGGCTATGCGACGCGGGCCTGTGTGATCTATATTCGAAACGAGAGCCCGACACCAACTGATGCCAACTTGCAATGCCCCACGCATCGAAGATGGGTTTCGGATGGCAGTGCGAGTCTACCGCCTGCAACGGGTTGCATACATCTTGGCATACATAGAACCGACGCGTATATGGCGATGTAAGTGTTGCCGCGTCGCGTATCCCCGCCAGCCCATCCTACTCGAACGAAGAGCGCAGACCACCTGCAGTTGTTATCATCATATGTCTCATCATCATTATCGTTAAGTGCGCGCGCTGATGCCGAGTGGACGGTCCAAGACATCACTCACAGAACTGGCGTTCTGGACGTAACCTCGCCAGTCGGGAGCATCCCAAAGTCGCGATCCTCCTCATCATCCTCCTCTTCCGCTTAATCCTCCTCATCATCCCCTCCTCATCCTTCTCCTCCTCCTCGGTGCGGCCTTGGGGCTCTATATGTGGTTCCTCTTGGGGTTTTGGTGCTGCGTCATCCTACAGATATCGTGAGGCGTCGGATGATCCTATGACGCGAAAAGGCGGAAACGCATAGCACCAATGCCATTCAGAGTGCGAAGCAGTTGTGAGGGAGCGATGGGGGGGGGGGCACGGCTTAGTAGCGTAGTAGGATGGGCAAGAGCATCAGCACCAGCAGCAACAGGAGGACAACGACGAGGAGGGACGAAGAGGGAATGATGCGATGGGGAGGACGAGGATGGGGATGAGGATGAGGATGGGGAGGGAGGGGGGAGGAGGAGGCGGAGGAGGAGGGAGGAGGAGGAGAAGGGGGAAGATGAGGAGGAGGACGAGGCACCTGCGCTATCATGCCGACATTATCATCCCAGACTCATCTTGCATTGATGCATGCAGGTTTTTTCTCTGACCCCTCCACCCGTCGTCCGTCGCCCCCACACCCCTAGCGGGCATCGCGCTCGGCGCGCGCCAGCTCAGTCTCGGCCCGAACGTGGGCCGCGCTCGCATCATCCGCGTCGAGCAGCGCGTTCATCCACGCGTCCTTGCTCTTCAAAAACGCATTGAACCTCTTCTCTGCCTATCGGGGGGGGAGGGAGGGGGGCGATCGCACGGAGGCGGGTGGGACTGGCGACACCGATGGGGCCATTGACTAAGGGGGTGGGCTCGAGAGCCCATCCCCTCCCCCCTGGCCTCGAGGGGCCCTTGTGTTGTTGTTAGTTAACAACCGCCTGCCTTCTTCTCAGCCTGCGTCTTCGCTGCTTTGGCATGCTTCAATGCCGCCTTGGCAGTCTTCACTGACCGCTGGCGTTCCTGCTTTTCATCCTGCAGCTCAAAGCGCACCTGCGCTTCCATCGCGATCGTCTTCGCTGATTTTCCCATGGACACGTGAACCACAAATGGGGGCGCGTAAGCCACGCGTGAACTGGTTCGCAAAGGTGGGCGAATGAACCACAAATGCTGCTGACGGTTTGCCAAACGTTCAGCCCCGCCATCGTTGGCGACATGTAGTAAGCTGGGGGGGGGGGCGCGAGAGGTGTGAACAGGAGAGGGGTCGAGATGAGGAGGCGGCTGGGGGTGGACATGCAACGGGAGTGCCCGATCACGGCGTCGATGTAGTGGGGGGGTATGAGTAGGGCAGTGATGTGTGATCACATGGTTGGCACTCATGCCATGCGACCGCGTCGCAGACTACATGCGTTTTCACGCAGCCGAGTTGGTTGAGGGCTGAGAGAACGCAGCTTGTAAGCTGCGGCGCGCGCGCGTGTGTGCGCGACTATGCCTGCCATGTCAGCCGACTTGAAGGCGCTGCGTGCCAAGCACCGCAAGGAGGACACGGAGTACTTCAATGAAAGGTTGGATACCCTGATCAGGCACAAGCAGCATTGCCAGAAGATGTCCAAAAAGGCGGACCGCAAGGCAGCCAGTATCTCATGCATGACATGTTGCAAGTGGTTGCAATCCATTCACGTCGAAATATATTTGCTGATTAGAGCATAAACGTTTGGACATCACCCGATGCAGTTGTATGCAGGTTCGGTTGTGTTGAAACGCATTGCAATCGGCTGCGAGTAGTTCGCGTCGAAGGGCGCACTTGTGACACCATGGGGGGGGGGGGGGGAGGGCGTTGAGGCAACGCCCAATGCAGTCGTATGCATGCGCGTTCGGTTGCGTTGCCACGCAGGTATGTACTATCATGATGTCAGGGTGTGAAATTGGTTGTGTAATGGCTTGGCGTTGCGACTGTGGTCGCATGGTCTCAAGCGGTTGGGCGAACGGTCGCACTTAGCAACGGCGTGTCAACGCCGCGCCTGAACCCCCGTCCATGCCCACTCGAAAGGCAGACGCTGCATACAAGACGATGGAGAAGCTCGTGAAGAAGGCGGAGCAGGCCGCGGATTCGTTCACGATGCTCTTGGACGACGCCAAGAGGTGCAAGGGTGCGGTTGATCGGGCGAATAATCGCCTTGTGGAGGCAGGTGCTGCCGATCGTGCGCGGGGGCACAAAGTCTTGGGTATCGGTGAATGCGCCGCCTGAGTGTGGGTGTCGGGGCGTGCTTAGATGGGGGCTCGTTGGGGTTGTGCGTGCAAACGCATGTTTGCGAGCCTTCAGGTTCTCGTTGCAGCTTTTCGCGCGATAAAGCGCCCTGCGGGGAGACCGAGGATGCGAATACGAATGAGGACGAGGAGAAATAAGAATCGGATGAGGAGGGTTAGGCGGTGGAGGTGATGGAGACGGAGAAGCAGGATGATGGGGATGAGAATGGTGAGGGGGGATAGGGAGGAGGAGAAGGAGGACGATGATGAGGAGAAGGGGGAGGGCGAGCAGGAGGGGGAGCAGGAGGAGACGCCCCCGCCGTCGTCTCCGCCGCCGTCGAACTCGTCGCAGCCGACTCGTCGCCACCAACTCTTCGCCGTCGCCGTCGCTATCGCAGCCGCCATGGCAACTACTCCTCCCCATCTTATTCCTCCTCCTCCTCCTCCTCCCCATCGTCCCCCTCTTCCTCCGCCTGCTCCTCGTCCTGCTCCTCCTCATGCTCCTCCTCCCACTCCTCATCATCCTCGTTGTCGTTCAATCGTGGTCGTCGCGGTGGCCGCCGCCCTCTCCTGCGCCGCGCGCGCAGATGACGACGCAGGCGACGGCTTCGACGGCGACGACGGCGACGGCGGGAACGAGGAGGAGACATGATGAGAATGAAGAGGGTGAGAATGAGACGGAGTAAGAATGAGGAGAATGAGGATGATGAGGGGGAGAATGAGGATGAGGAAGAGGAGGCAGAGGAGGAGGAGGAGGTGGAGGCAGATGAGGAGGGTGATGAGGCGGAGGAGAAGGAGGAGGAGGAGGCGGCGGCGGAGGAGGAGGAGGAGGAGGATATAGGTAGGAGGGGGAGGATGAGGATGAGGGGGAGGATGGGCCTCCCCCTCCTCCTCCTCCTCCTCGCCCCCCACCTCCTCCCCAGAATCCTCCCCCCTCTCCTTCTCCTCGTCCTCCTTCCCCCGCGCATCCTCCTCTCATCCCACTTCCCCTTATTCTCGCTCGCGCCGCGCTCATGCACCACTTATCAACGTGGCCCAGCGCAGCCGCGGTCAGCGCAGCCAAGCAGACAAGCCAATTCTAGGCACAACGTCGACCACGAGCGAGATGGAGACCCTCGAAGTCCACTCTAAACATGAGCTCAAACCCTCGGTGTCGTATGTCAGAATCTCACATGCGACAAATCTGTCGTATGTCAGAATCTTACATGCGACAAATCTGTCGTATGTTAGAATCTTACATACGACAACGTTGTCGTATGTAAGAATCGTACATACGACATCTCGCTCTTATAGATATCATAAGGATTCTATTAACACATCCGTCGTATGTTAGAATCTTACATACGACAACGGTGTCGTATGTCAGAATCTTACATACGACAACTTTGTCGTACGTTAGAATATTACATACGACAACTGCGTCGTATGTTAGGATCTTACATACGACAACCCCCACCATAATAGATCATGCCCGACGGAGGAGATGCAGCGCGCGGTCTAGAATGGACTCGACGCCTGCTGCCGCGCTGGTGGCGGCACGGGCGCTCGAGGCGCAATGGCGACAGCGGCGGCTTCGGCGCCGCTATGGTAGCGGTGTCTGGCGCTGCGGATCAGCGGCGAACTGCTGCTTCCGCCCAGATGTTGGGAGGAGGAACACATTCCATATCCAGTTCTTGGCCCTCATCCTTCCCCCTCGCCCGTGGTAAGAACCGTTGAAGGAGGAGGGATGAGGGGCCCGATAGAACTAGATCTGCATTGTTTTCCTCCACCCAGATGCGCCAGTGCGTCCGCTTGCTCCGCCCGACGTAGTCGGCCTTGCCGCGGTCCGGCATCAGGTCCTGCAGCCCGTCCAGCTGCTCCTTGGTGGCAAGGGCCTTCGCCAGCCTGATGTGGCGCCCGCCGCGGGACTTCTCCTCGCGCCAGCCCTTGCCGCCGTCGTGGCCTTTATCGCCCTTGCCGCCGTCGTAGCCCTTGCCATTGTCGATGCCCTTGCCACTGTCGTAGCCTGTATCGCCACGGTCGTAGCTTGGATCACCGCCGTAGCCCGTGTCACCGTCGTACGCCTTGCCGACGTCGTAGCCCTTGCGATCGTAGCCCTTGTCGCCCTTGCGGTCGTAGCCACGTCTGTCGTAGCCACTGTTGTCGTAGTTGTCGTGGCCACGGTTGTCGTAGCCACTGTTGTCGTATCCGCGGTTGTCGTAGCCACGGTTGTTGTAACCACGGTTGTCGTAGCCACGCTGGTAGTTGCCACTCTTGTCGTAGCCCGAGCTGTCGTAGCCTCTGTTGTCGTAGCCCTTGCTCGAGCCCTTGTCGTAGTCGCCCCAGCGCTTGCGGTCGCACCAACTGTTGTCGCAGTCATCGCCGTCGCGGTCGTACCACGAGCTGTGGCGGTCATACCACTTGGAGCTGTACGGGTCGTAGCGGCGGTCGTAGCCCTTGTCGCCCTTGCCACCGTCGTAGCCCACGTCGCCCCTGTCACCGTGGTAGCCTTTGTCGCGGCCCTTGTCGATGTCGTAGCCTTCGCCGCTGCCCTTGCCATCGTCGTGGCCCT
Organism: Prorocentrum cordatum; assembly: GCA_963575745.1. Lineage (NCBI taxonomy): Eukaryota > Dinophyceae > Prorocentrales > Prorocentraceae > Prorocentrum > Prorocentrum cordatum. The sequence goes on along the minus strand of CAUYUJ010014345.1, from coordinate 233,617 downwards.
TGTCGCAGCCCTTGCTCGATCTGCCCTTGCCGCCGCCGTAGCCCTTGCCACCGTCGGTGATGCCCTTGCCACCGTCGTAGCTGGCGTAGTCGTAGCCCGTGTCGTCGCCATCGCCGTCGCCCATGAACTCCTGCAGGCCCTGGAACGAGTTCAACTCGGGATCCAGCGCGGGCGCCATGCCCATGTCATCGAGCAAGTTGTCGGCCACGCGCGAGCGACCGTACTTCGCCAAGACCTTCGCCGTCGGCGGCGTGGTTGGCGGCCGAGGGGCCACCTTGCTGGTGGGCTGCAAGACCGCGGCCGCCGCGCGCCGCCGCTGGTTGATATCCTCCGCCGCCTCCAGGAGCAGCGTCACCGCGGTCTCGTCCGCCATGGTGCTGCTGGTTGCACTGGTGGTGCTGCTGCGGGTGGTGCTGCTGGTTGCACTGGTGGCGCTGCTGCAGCTGGTGCTGCTGCGCGTGGAGCTGCTGGATGCACTGGTGGTGCTGCTGCAGCTGGTGCTGCTGCGCGCGGAGCGCTGGTAGCTGCTGCGCGTGGAGCGCTGCAGCTGGTCGCGCACTGTCGCGACCCAAGCAACGCTCGGGCCTAAACGGCGGTGGCAACGGAGGAGGATGAGGTCGGGGAGGGATATTCACATCATAGCGTAGCATTGCATGGCATACCATAACCAACATCATGGTTCGCGGTACTGAGTTCATTGTGAGGTCGTGTGATGCTGAGTTAATTGTGAGGCTGTCTCGAGCGAACGCAGACGACGATGTTAACGCATCTCATTTTCAAGTTCACATCCCCAAGTAGACTCTGAAACAACGCATGCATTGCTGCATGCACCCATGAGTGCACAGCGCGAAACGATTCGCGACGCAGCCACGCCCCCTCACCCGAATCGCCCCCTCACCTGAATCCCCCCCCCCCCCTCCCCCCATTTGCGCGCGCTGCTGTTTCTGGACCGAGGCCCCCTGGAGGACCCCTTTCTCCTCCCAGGGGGGCGTGGCCGCGCGCGGGTGGCCGCGCGCGCCGCCCGCGCCGCCATGGCGCGCCATGGCAGCGCCTCCGCGGAGGCGCTGCGCCGCCTGCAAGAGGACTGCTGGGGTGAGAGCCACAGGAGAAGGATGAGGGGGATGAGGAGGACGAGGAGGAAGACGAGGATGATGAGGAGGAAGAGAGGAGGAGGAGGAGGAGGAATAGGAGGAGGAGGAGGAGGGGGAGGAGGAGGAGGAGGAGGAGGAGGAGGAGGAGGAGGAGGAGGGAGGTCGGCGGATTTTCGCCCTCCATACAGGAGCTCGAGCGGGAGCGGCGGCTGACAGATAGGCTTCTCGACATCACCGAGCTCTTGATTAGGGGCTACGACGGCGATGGCAAGGGCTACGACAAAGGCTACGACAAGGGCTACGACAAAGGCTACGACAAGGGCTACGACAAAGGCTACGACAAGGGCTACGACAAGGGCTACGACAGTGATGGCAAGGGCTACGACGACGGTGGCAAGGGCTACGACGATGGCAAGGGCAAGGGCTACGACGGTGGCAAGGGCAAGGGCTACGACAGTGGCAAGGGCCGCGAGAAGGACGGCAGCGGCAAGGGCCGCGACAAGGACGGCGACAGCGGCAAGGGCCACATCAGGCTGGCGAAGGAGCAGCGCGACGGGCTGCAGGACATGATGTCGGACAGCGGCAAGGCCGACGACAAGGGCGACGGTGGCGCGGGCAGCGCCAAGGGCAGCTCGAGCAAGGGCTTCGACAAGGGCTACGGCGGCGGCAAGGGCAGCGACAAAGGCTACGGCCCGTACGGCAGCTCGAGCAAGGGCTACGACACGGGCTACGTCAATGGCTACGACAAGGGCTACGACAAGGGCTACGAAAAAGGGCAACGACGATGGCAAGGGTGCTGATGGCATCGATCGCGGCTGTACAAGCTACGACGGTGGCGCGGGCATCGACGACGAGGCCATGGGCTACTACGACGGTGGCAAGGGCTACGATGGTAGCAAGGGCAGCACCGACGGTGACAAGGTCTACGACGGTGGCCAGGGCTACGACGATGGCGAGGGCTACAACGGTGGCAAGAGCATTAACGACGGTGGTAAGGGCAAGGCGACGGCCCTCGACAGCGGCGGGGGCTACGACGGTGGCAAGGGCTCTGACGAGGGCAAGGGCGACATGAACGGTCATGGCCTGCTCGACGACACGGACCACGACGGATGCATGAGCATGGGCAGGGACGCCGATGTGCCGAACAGCGGCATGCGCGACGATGGCCCTCCGCATCTTGAGCTGAGTTCTGTTACTGAGTCCCCGCCGCCAGCGGGGCCAGATTCGGACTGAGCACGCGAGGCAAAAATAGAATAGAGATTGGAGGGAGAGGGAAGGGGAGGTGGGAAGGCGAAGAGGGAGTGGAGCTACTGGAAGCTAAGCGTCGTCTGGCGCATCTCCCGTCGGCGAGTGAAAACAGAGGGCGGCCCATCACCTGGTGGCGAACCATCGCCTGGCGAACCATCACCTGGCGGCGAACCATCGCCTGGCGAACCATCGCCTGGTGGCGAGCCATCGCCTGGTGGCGAGCCACCGCCTGGTGGCGAGCCATCGCCTGCTGCGACTGGCGAGTCATAGTACTCCTCCGACCCATCAGCTTCAGCCTCATCACGTGCCTCGTTATCTAAGCGATCACGAAGGGATTGGGCTGCGTTGTTGATGTACGTGGGAGTCCAATCGTCCACTCGCTCCTGCAGACGCTTGCCGTCGACCACCATGAACACCGTCCTGCGACGTTTGTCGCATTTCACACCTTCCACCCCTGCTGGTGCTGACCGCAAGCGATGTGTTGCCGCTTGACTGCATGAAACCGCTGCTGCGATATATGCAACCCGTATGTACTCAAGTCCCGTTGGCGTACATTCGACCCACACCTTCTTAGTAGCATTCAGCGCAAACAGAAGCTTCAAGGTAAGTGCATCGTGCTGCAAATGCTCATCACCATGGTCGCACTGGACTGCGGGCATATATATCGAGACAGTTTCTGGTAGACCACCATCCCTTTAGGGCACAAGTCTAGAATGCGTTCTCTTCTACGCCCTTCATCCCCTTTGGGGAGTGGTTTGCCTGGACGGTGGTTCCAAGAGGGGCTCATATATACTTCAATATGTCCACGGAAATGTCTCAATATATCACGCGATGCCTCAACATGCAGGCATGGATATCACGCGACCCAAGATTGCCCAAACTTGTCCAAGATATCACGCGATCCAAGATTGCCCAAAAAGTCTCAAGGTCAAGAGATCGATCCAAGAGTGGTCCAAGAGCGGCCTATTCACGCAAGCGAATTAAGGCATCTCCTATTCCTCCTCCTCGTCCTTTTTTTTTGTCATCCTCATGCTCCTTCCTCCCCCCCTTTCCCTCCTCACATTTCTCCTCCCCCATCCTCCTTTGTTTCAGCCCCTCCTCCTCGCCCCCCTCCCCCGCCACTCCACCTCATCATCCAATGTATCATCCCCCTCCTTTCCTTCCTCCTCCCCTGGTGGGAATACGCGAAGCGTCCACGATTGCGACATCTCCAGAGAACTCCTATTGTTCTTAATGACGCTGGCCCTGTCGCAATCTTGCTGAAGCAATGGGTCGGCCTGCTTCAAGTGGTCCCAAATGGCCTCGGTGCCAGCGGCGTTGCGCATCTTCAAGATCTGATCGAAAAACGAATTTGTCGCCAGAGGCGATTGGCTCTTGGTGGGGTTGGGCAAAGATATAAATTTTTGCAGCTGCCTATCCGCTCTCGACAGCTCCACGAAGAGCCCCCCTGCCGTATGCATCGCCGCCCTCGGGGCCCATGGCTCGCGATCCTTAAGGCCGCCCCCCTCGATGACCGTGCGGAGCTGCACGCTCGCTGCCATCTGCAGCTGCAGTGCGTGCGCAGATGCAGCGTGCACTCGCTTGGACACAGCCAAACGCCTGCGGGCCGATGCAATGGACAATTGCAGACGAGTCCGATGCGTGTTGACGCAATGATGCAACGATTGCAGAGGAACGATACCGACGATGCTTTCATACATTTCATAAACACCCCCCACGACACATGGTATGTGTAACCGATGCTGCCAACACGCGAGCCTCATCGCTTCCTGGCCTTCTTAGCCGCGGGCGCAGCAGGCACATCGTCTACCTTGCGCTTGGGCATGAGCGATGCCAGCTGGGCGCTAAGGACATCGCCCTTGTTGATGGCGCACTTGTTTGTCAAAATTGGTACATACACTGATGGGGCAGCTGTAGACTTGACGGTCTTGAGCTTCATGTTGGGGGTGCCGTGCTCACCTGAATCCTGCGCGAGCCAGAAGGGGATGACGAGCGAAGACGGTGCCTGCTTCAGCCCTCCAACGCCAGTGTTCGTCTCAGCCTTAGGAATCTTGATGCCACCACTGGGGGCCAACACGATATTGAACGTCAATCCCCTGGGGTCCTTGTATGTCTTCATGAACACATGCCCACACTGAACTATATCAGTTTGCTTCTTCAAGTAGATTGCCGAAGAGAGTGGGACAAGCACCAGCTCCTCAGCCTCAAACGAACGCGTTACGGTGAGAGCACGAAGCTTAACAGGCGTAATCACGCCACTCAAGTACTTGAGACAGTTGCCGTTCTGGCTGTATACACCACCCAAGGCCAGCCTGATTTTGGCCTTCTCGATACCCCACTGGTAATCGACCGACTTGAGGGGGCCATGGTCAGCGAACTTGTCGATCGTTTCCTCTATGGGGGAGCAGCGGCGAAAAAAATGAGACATGAAGACGCAGAGCCAAATGAGACGAGGGAACGACGAACGAGAATTCAAAGGTGTGGGGGTGTATATGCATTCCACATGCATTGCGACGAGGTCGCAAGACTGCCCTTCATAATCGTGGACACGACGAACTTGCCACGTAAGAAGTCGTCGATGGGGTGGCACGTCGCACTGCCCGTGGCCTGAAGCTTCATGTTCACGCCAGTCGCAGCGTCGATGGAGATCAGCTCGTAAATGTTCTCACCCAAGGTGTCGCTCGCCAAGGCGACTTTGGCGCCAACCTCAAACCCCTTGTCACTGAGCTTGCCCACTTGGTTCGGCCACTTGCCCGAAGCGGTGTACTCTTTCACATCTGAACTACGCGCCTGTCCTGTCACGGCTTTGGATGCGCTCTCGCGACCGATCTGCTTCCATGGGCTAGCAGTTGTTTTGCCAACGTGCGTTGCCAAAGCAGTGGTGAAGCTTACCCCGATGTCATTCAGCGTCTTGCAAGTGCCTAAGCGCTCATCGGGCTTGTTGAACACGAAATGAGCTACGCGAACGTCAGTCAATCCCACGATGGTGCCGTAGGCGACCGTGTCTGCCGTGATGCCCTCACCGCATGCGATCTGTCGCACTTTCTGAAGAAATTCATCGGCCACCATTACAATCGTAGACTCTTATCGCCCGACAAGGCGGTCACGTCGCCTGGCTTCAAAAGCATATGATGGCCATCCCTCGCGAACTTACCCGTCGCACATGTCATCGCCTTCATGCATGCGAGCTTGAATGTCGCAGCGGCTCCCTCATGCTTGATCTGCACCTCGGCGAGAGACTTCGCCATTGAACCCGTGGCCACGCACTGGGAGGTCAGCTGCCGCGAGAAGTCGCGAAGCTCGTTCAGAAAGATCGGGTTGCCGAGGCCGCCAGACAACTCCTTCACATATTTTACTAAGCCATCGATCTCCCCAGGAAAGAGAGAGCCTGCGCGAGTCGCCTCGCGGATCACACTATCCCAATCGATCATGGTGCCACCCGTGTGGTGTCGGTTGGCAATTGCTGCGATCTTGTACATGAGACTCATGCGAGATTCGCATCTGGCAATTTGTTGGCCTGCATTGCCAGCCTCCTGAGCAAGATTACTAATCCACGGGAACTCCTTCACGAACTCGTACCGAAAGACCTTCCACTCAATTCCTTCGTCACACGCCTTAGCGTAGTCTGGTTGAACCTCCCGTAACCTCGTCAGTGACAATTTCCCTTGGTGCGAGATTCTGTCGAAACGCTCTGGCATGACCGTGGGTACTGGAACCCCTGCGTTGATGCAGCGCAAACCCATGGATGTGTGGCCGCACGTATAGGATGCGAACTTTGCATCGCAATCATACTGCGGCAGCTGGCCCGCTGAGTCCTCCATAATTTTGAAATTGAAGTTCTTGGTTGTATTGTACTCAGGCGTGCCCACTGGTGGAAGTTCCATGAAAGCTGGATTCTGGAGGGCTGAGTTCTTGAATCCATTTTTGAAGATATTGGACATCAAATCCATAACCTCGCTCGGAATGATCCCATCTCCGTAACGATTCTCTGTGCACACCATCATATACTTCGAGTGTATTTTTTCTACCCTCAGGCAGTCTATGCCTCTTGCAATGCTGCGTACGTCTTCAAGTAATGAGACCACCGCTGCATCAGGATGCAAGTGCATGTCCTTGATGGCCATCATCTTGGGGCGGACCTCCGCGATCTGCTGTTCACGGGAGGCGTTCATCACGCCGCGTGCAGGAGGACGCCACAAGCGCCAGCAGCAATCCTCGCCCAAACGGCTGGAGCCCAAACTCTAGTGACATTCAAAAACATGTGCAACAGAGGGTTGCGAATTCGAAATGATATGTTGCATTTGCAATGCACAACATTCTTGTAACGCTCGATACAATATTCTGAATGCGTTCGCACGCAAGTCTGGATCATGATTTCCGATATGCGTGATCCCGAAAATTCAAACACATGCATGCGTTTCTGGAGGCAACATCCAAGGAAAACCCGATGGAGCAGCTCTGTTTTCAAGTAAGCATATAGAAGATAGCGAAGTTAGCAACTTCGTTAACTCAAGCTATCTACCTCCAAATGCACCGCCCGGGTTAGCCGACTTAGTAACATTACTAATGGTTATAACCTACTTGCAACCTAGTTGCAACTTACTTATAACCTACTTACAACTGCTGCTAACAATTAGTAAGGCCGAGGGCCTTCAGGCAGCTCATCATGAAAGGGGGGGGGTCACTACCGGTTCGACCCCCCCCCCCTCGAAAACCGGGGGGGGGTCGCTACCGGTTCGAACCCCCCCCCCATCGAAAACCGAGTGGGGGTGCGGACAGTGGTGGGGGCGGTGTTGGTGGGGACAGTGGTGAGGGGATAGCGGGGCAGTGGTGGGGGCAGTGGGGCAGTGGGACAGTGGTGGGGACGGTAGTGGTGGGGACAGTGGTGGGGGCAATGGTGGGAACAGTGGGGGACAGTGGACAGTGGTGGTGACGGTGGTGGTGGGGACAGTGGTGTGGGGACAATGGGAATGAGGTGGAAACAGTGGGACAGTGGAGGGTACAATGGTGGTGGGGACAGTGGTGAAGGCGGTGGCGAGGACGGCGGTGGGACAATGGGACAGAGGTACAGTGGGGACAGTGGTGGGGACAGTGGGGACAGTGGTGGGAACAGTGGGACAGCTCAGTGGGACAGCGGAGGAGTCAGTGGGACAGTGGGGACAGTGGGGATAGTCGGGCAGTGGTTGGGGCCGTGGAGACAGTGGGGAGAGTGGAACCGTGGTGGGAACAGTTCTGGGGACAGCGGGGACAGTGCGACAGTGGTGGGGGCACTGGTGGGGACAGTAGGGGCGGTGGTGGAACCAGTGGGGACAGTGGTGGTGAGGACAGTGGTGCTGGGAACACCAGTGGGGGATGTGATGCGGACGGTGGTGGGGACCGGGAGTCGTTTGCTGGCGGTGAGTAGGGGGGGGGGGGGGGGGGGTTCGAACCGGTAGTGACCCCCTGTTTTCCGGTTCGGAGGGGGGGTGGGGGAGGGGTTCGAACCGGTAGTGACCCCACCCGGTTTTTCGAGCGGGAGGGGGGGGGGGAGGGGTTAGGAGGAGGGGGGGGTTTTGCCGGGGGAGAAGGGGGGGGGGAGGGGGTTCCAGCAGGGGGGGTGGATTTTCGGAGGGGGGGGGGGGGGGGGGGGGCGACCCCCGGGTTCCGGAGGAAAAGGTTGGCAATTTTCCACAGTAGAGCGGCGGTGGATCACGCTCTCTCATATATATAATTATCACACCCAATGGCACCAGGAGAGCTTGAGCGGCCCACGTCTCCCTTGCACCCCAATTGGGGGACAAGCGTGTTTGGATCAGGGGGCCGCAGCCCTTGCGCCAGGAGGAAGCCGCTTGCATGTCTCAGCTTCCCATTCGTAATGCCAGGTGGCAGATTTGCTGAATGGATCAGGGCTGTCAAATACTGCTGAGATACACTTCGGCGGAAAGCCGAAGAGCCGTTCTATCCGTGCCTTTGTCTCTGTGTGTCTCCCTATCAGAGTCTCTCTCTCTCTCTCTCTCTCTCTCTCTCTCTCTCTCTCTCTCTCTCTCATTCTCTCTCCCTCCTTCTCTCTCCCTCCTCCAATGTATCCCTATCTTTCTCAAGCCTATGTTCATCTGTCTGTCAATATGTATGTCTGACTCTCCTCGCGCACTGACGCACGGACCGTTTCCAATAACCTTCGTAACGCACTGAGCACTCTTAAGGCAACCAGCCTTCTTAAGGCAAAACCGCCCTCAGACTGTTGAAAAAATAGGCGGGGAAAAAATGTTTTTTCTTTCAACAGTCCTTCACGAGGGCTGTTGAACAACATATGCGGAAAACAAATGATTTTTTCAACAGCGCAAAACGCAATTTATAACATCGTCGTGTCTTTACTAAACTGTATTAGAGCATCGATTATAAAAATGGCGTCACAGGCTGTTGAAAAACACACACACACACACGAGCACACACACACACACACACGCGCGCGCACGCACGCACACACACACACACACGCACACACACACACACATTTTGTCCGTCTATTTGTTCAACAGTCCTCGTCGACGAGGGCTGTTGAAAAAATCATTTTTTCTCCGCTTATTTTTCCAACAGTCGCGGCGTGCGCGCCGCGACTGCATCGCTGTGGCGTTCGCCTTAAGAAGGCTCCCCCACCATGAGCCCGGATGCGTCTCAACATCCCTCGTCGACGAGGGCTGTTGAGAAGCATCCGGGCGCCCGTCGCCGGATGAGTCTCGACATCCCTCGTCGACGAGGGCCGTTGAGAAGCATCCGGGCACCCGTCGCCGGATGGGTCTCACCATCCCTCGTCGACGAGGGCTGTTGAGAAGCATCCGGGCACCCGTCGCCGGATGAGTCTCAACATCCCTCATCGACGAGGGCCGTTGAGAAGCATCCTGGCACCCGTCGCCGGATGAGTCTCAACATCCCTCGTCGACGAGGGCTGCAGAGAAGCCTCCGGGCACCCGTCGCCGGATGAGTCTCAACATCCTTCGTCGACGAGGGCCGTTGAGAAGCATCCGGGCACCCGTCGCCGGATGGGTCTCAACATCCCTCGTCGACGAGGGCCGTTGAGAAGCATCCGGGCACCCGTCGCCGGATGAGTCTCAACATCCCTTGTCGAAGAGGGCTGTCGTGAAGCATCCGGGCACCCGTCGCCAAATGAGTATCATCATCCCTCGTCGACGAGGGCTGTTGAGAAGCATCCGGGCACAAGTGGCCGGACGAATCTCAACATCCTTCGTCGACGAGGGCTGTTGAGAAGCATCCTGGGCACCCGTCGCCGGATGAGTCTCAACGTCCCTTGTCGACGAGGGCTGTTGAGAAGCACCCAGGCACCCGTCGCTGGATGAGTATCATCATCCTTCGTCGACGAGGGTTGTTGAGAAGCACCCAGGCGCCCGTCGCTGGATGAGTATCATCGTCCCTCGTCGGCGAGGGCTGTTGAGAAGCATCAGGGCGCCCGTCGCTGCATGAGTGTGAACATCCCTCGTCGACGAGGGCTGTTGAACGATATCCGGCAAGCGCCCGTTTGCTTCTCAACAGCCCTGGTCGAAGAAGGTTGTTGAGATTCATCCCGCGACAGACGCCTGGATGCTTCTCGACAGCCCTCGCCGACGATGGATGTTGAGCGGCATCCAGGCGCCCAGATATTAATTCATCATCCCGCTCGTCGATAACTGTTTACTGGTTGTCTTTCTTTGTATGCATGCGTGTAACCATTGAGATATATCGTCGCACAGACAGCATCATCAGTATATTCTCTCAACATGTACGTGTGTATACGCATGCATATATATATATATACACTTATGTATGTATGTAGATATGCCTTGTACGCAGACAGAAGTACGAGCACGTATATGTGTATATATGTGTTTACACAGACAGCTGTTGGGCCACATGCCGCAGTGCATACACATACTCATACACGTAATATGCACATCTACGTGAGCATGTACATATGCATATGCATTCGCATATTCGTGTATGTATGTAGGCGTGGCGTGCACACACACAGAGGTGCTCAAACACAAACGCTTACACACATGTGCACACATATGTGTGTGAGTGTACGTATCCCAATGAGCAATGCATTGCATATGCATATTGCTCCCATTTCCATTCTATGCTCGTGTGCATTGAGTGCATTGAGTGCATTGCTTTAGTGTATTGTTTGGCATTTGCATATTGCGCCCTTCCCCATTGCATTGCGTTTGTATTGAGCGTATGGATTCCCATTTTATGCTCGCGTGCATTTGCATCTTGCTTGAATTAACCAAACGTCCCCCATCTCTATATTTCACCCGCTCTCTCTCTCTCTCTCTCTCTCTCTCTCTCTCTCTCTCTCTCTCTCTCTCTCTCTCTCTCGATTACCCAAGCCACTCTGACGCTCGAGACGACCACTAGTCATTGCTGATTGTCCTGTCGAGACGACTGCCTGGCAGGGGCGCGCGGCCATGGGAAAACGCGCGAGTGTGCCGGACACGGCAGAGGGCCCTCCACCAGGGAAAAAAAACGAGAGGTCGGCCAAAGGCAAAAGCTGAGCCTGCAAACCAGGAGCCAGTGCCCGCCCAGTGGGCGAACCCGACCTGGCAGCCACAGCGCAGGTTTGAACGCAGAGGTCTGGCTGCAGCACCAGAACAACCTGACAACAGTCCTGGACCACCCAGTGTTCGCCGACGCCCGCACCACAGATCCACTGGGCATTGGCACCAGTGACGGTATGACGGATGGTGGCTACCAGAGTCCGTACGACAAAGACATGGCGGTGCACGCGCTGAAGAGCGCTGGAAAATACATGTGCGCTGTGAACATGCTTTGGGCCGACCCCTTACTTCAGCGCCAGCAACAAGATTCCGATCGTGTGGCAGAGCGTTTTGGACCTTAAATAATATTTCTCCAGTGAGCCCGCCGGCCTCCACTCAAGTATCCAGCTGGAGGTCGCAATTACCAAGGAGCAGCTGGGCGCGAAGGACTGGGGGCAACCTGGGACTTGGAAGAGGGTGAGCAGCGAGGAGATCGTGATGGCATTCTTTTCGAAAGTCTCAGACGATATAAAAGAGGGTAAATCAGAGGATCATCTCCAAAAGTGGCTTTACCACATCCTGACTGCACCGTTCACTTTCTTTGTGGTAGACGGAGACCTGCAGTGGTTCGCGGAGCAGCGGCGAGAGAACAACAGAGCCACGACAACATTGGCCAGAACCACGGTCCAGCGCATTTATGATGCGAACCAGCGTCGCCAGTCGTTGCCACAGGGCAAGAACACAGCGAAGGACGTGTTCGAACTATTCCAGGCCAACTTGAAGACCAGCTCGACGAGCGAGCCCGTCTCGCAGACGTTCGTCGATCGTGCTTTCGTTATTTGGGATCGGGGCCTCAGCAGGCAGGCGGTTTCAGAAGCAGTACTGGCGCAAGAATGCTTGCGGGATGAATCTATGTTCCACCACATTAGCAAACTGTGCACCATCATCACCAAAGCGAGGACCGAGGCGAACGTAGATTTCTGCTTCAACCTGTGCAACGACTACTACAAGGCAGGATTCTGAACAAAGACAAGTTATCCTTGAGTTCGTTGGAGGGGCGGAGCGATAAATCAATGCACGGCAAGAGCGTAGTCGACGTCTGGGTGCACAAACGGTTGATGAAAATGCATTTGCTCGAGGAGTTGCTCTCGACGAAAGACGCCCTCCCGACGTGCAAAAAATCATCAAGGATGTCTGCGGCGACTTCAGCATGTTCCGCAACAAGATGGGATGCCGCAACGACGCGGTCAACCCCGATTTGAGCTGGCGTGCAGGTTGGCCACGGTCCGCAGAGTTGTATCTCCAGTTGGTGGAGGAGCCTGGAAGTTCAGGCTCAGCCCCCAAGGGCAGCTGAGCAGACAGTAGACACTGACGGTGATGGTACAGTGGTCGGTGGTGACGGTGGTGCCGGGGATGGTAGTATCGCTGCGTTCAATGCACTGATCCATTGCACCGCCACCACCGCCGACCACTGCACCATCGCTGTCGGCGTCCACTGCGACCCTCCTCAGGAGGTGGTCTACCGCGCCACGTATGACCATGTGTTGCGCTCCGCCGTGGCCGGGTCTAAGAGCCCAGAAGATGCAGCTGATACTGGCGACATTGCCGCGGCGATCAAGCAGATCGACGACGCCCTCTCTCACGAGGAGACCGCCGCTAAGCCGAAGGAGCAGGTGGAGCAAGAGCAGATGCAGAAGCTGGCCGAAGAGGAACTCAACAAGCGGACGGAGCAAGAGAAGTGCCTCACAGCCGCGAAGGTGATGATCGAGCGCGCGAAGGCTGCTGGCAACAAGGATCTCGACAAGGAGGCAGAGGACTATATCAGAGACACGGAGATCGACTGCCGCCGGTTCATCGATTCGAACGTCCAGCTGTTCGTGACACCTGGATCCGTCAAGAAAGTCGCCGAGGCAATCGCGGGCAGCGCTGCGGGCAAGATCACTCTTCCAAGCCCGAAGTTCCGAGGCATCGTGTTCGACCCAGCGCTCCACGGCGAGGCGATTGCCTACCCGAACGTCCGGGCGCCGCCAGTCAACGCACCAATCCTGAAGGCACGCATCGCTTGAGGAGGAGGAGATTTCGAGGAGGAGGAGGAGAAGGAGGAGGAGGCGGAGGAGGAGGAGGAGGAGGGAGGAGGAGGAGGAGGAGGAGGAGGAGGAGGGCAATATGCAGGGCTCCAGGGCCCCTCTGGGGCCATCGTGGAAGGCCTGCTGGTCGCGCGGGCACGAGTCTTGAGAGGGGGAAGCCGTGTGCGACTCCAACTCTCCTGTTCGTCCCTCACTCTGCCTTGCATTCTGGCTCTTGTGCCCCTGCCAGACGCTTATCAATGGAAATATGGTGTCGCATGGCGAGGAGTACAAAAACTTGCTGCACCCACGGGACATGTACTTCTTCTTCGACAACATCATTCCGTACAACCAGCAGCAGGTCATGAAGGCCATCACCGACTCTGAGGGCAACGCGATCGAGGAGAAGTTTACGAAGCGGATCTACGTGAGCGTGGATGAGGACAGTCTCCGCAAGCGAAAGGGGTGCCTTCGCCCTGGTGTCACATTCGAACAAGTGGAGATCATGCAAATTGTCACCAGCGAGGACTTCGCAACGACGTTGCCCATGAAGCCGAGGAAGAACTTCAGCGGCAGCAATTTAGGCAACAAAATTGGTGATATCATGCTCCCTGATGTTGAGAGTTTATGGTCCTTGACGTGTAAGACCAAGATTGAGCTGATGGGAAAATACCGCGTGGCGGTTGGTGGCAAAACGCCTGACCATGAGGGCAAGAGGAAAGTCACTGCAGACACCGTCGAACCAGTATTTTGGCACTCACGTGCCCAGTCTTTGCTGAAGGAGCTCATCGAGTCCTACAACCTGGGGAGCATCGTGGATTTCACGACCGCAGACGGTACCATGGCACTGCTGTGCCTCCAGCTTCGCATTCCCTACTGCGGCTTCGTCCTGACAGAGAAGCACTTGACGCTGCTGAAGGAGCGCCTCGTCACCGCGATGATGGAGGGCGCGTGCACCGAGACCGAGGATTGTTTGTTTAAAGAATGCCCCAGTGCGACCCTACCTAGAAGTTGGAACCCCTAGGACAGCAGCATCAGTTGCTCTGCTCTGCTATGCTATGCTATGCCATGCGATGCTGCGCTATGCTATGCTATGCCATGCTATGCTATGCTGCGCTGTGTTATGCTATGATATGCTATGATATGATATGCTATGCTAAGCTAAGCTATGATATGTCATGCTGCGATGTGCTATGATAAGCTATTATATGTTATGATATGATATGCTAAGCCGCGGTATGCTCTGCTATGCAATGCTCTGCTATGGTATGTGTTACGTTGCTGCGCTATGATATGCTATGTTATGCTATGATTGGCTATACTATGCTATGTTATGCTAATGCTTGTGCTTTGCTTTGCTGTCGCTGCTGTTGGTTTGCCTTTGTTATGCTGCTATGCTATGCTATGCTATGCTGCGCTGTGGTATGCTGTGCTGTGCTGTGCTGAGCTGCGTTATGCTATGCTATGTTGCGCCATGCGATGCTATGCTGGGCTATGCTATGATATGCTGTGCTGCGCTATGCTATGCTACGCTATGCTATGCTATGATGTCCTCTGCTATGCTAAAACTCAGCGAAGCTAAGATGAAGGTAAGCTAAGCTAACATAAACCTGAGCTAAGATGAAGCTAAGCTAAGCTAATATGAACGAAGCTAAGCTAAGATGAGATAAACAACGCTAAGCTAAGGGGACGTAACTGGGGGAACCGCGGGGCGGATCCTGGGGGAACTGCCCAGGGCGATTTACACTGTCCGGCCCTTTAAGCCAAGAGGGTAAGAACCCTTCTAGGCAGAGCCTAGGTAGGGAATAAATCCACCGCTCTCGCTCTCTCTCTCTCTCTCTCTTTCCCCCTCTCGTTGGGTGGGCGTCCCAAGGCTTCGCCACGTTGCTGCCCGTTGCCCCTTGGTTGACGCCTTGTTGTCGCCTCGTGCGCTGAGTGGGCGTCCCGAGGGTTCGCCACGTTGCCGCCCGTTGCCCCTTGGATGCCGCCTTGTTGCCGCCTCGTGCGCTGGGTGGGCGTCCTGAGGGTTCGCCACGCTAGTGGCAGTTGCCACCTCATTGCCGCCTGGCGCGCTAGGAGGGGGTCCTCAAGATTCGCTGGAAAGAGAAAAAGGGAGAGAGAGAGAGAGAGAGAGTTAAAGGCGAGACGGATCGAGAGATGAGACAAATATAGAGAGAGAGGGAGAGAGAGAGAGAGAGAGAGAGAAAGAGAGAGAGCCACAAGAGCTGAACCCATTTTGGGCCCGCCGGTGGGTCCGCCTTCGGTTCAGTTGCCCCGAAAGTTGACCCCATTTGGGATTCGCCGACGGGCCCGATATCGCGCCTCCAGGTGTAAGAGAAATACGAAGTGATAGAACATAAAAGAAAGTCGGGAGGGCGGGGGGGCAGTCGTGTTACCCCCAGGAAAGGCGTATGAGGAGGATGGGGGGGTATGGGGGATCTTTAGTAGCTTTCGGACCACCCCGCCACCGTGCCTGGGTTTTGGGTGTGCTGCCTATTGGATGTTCGCTGGGATAGTTTGGGAGGCTTCTCGCTGGCCTTTTGGAAGCACTTTCGAAGCATCAATGACACTCCATCTTGAGATTGTGTATTGTAAACTACGCAGCATGCGTCACTTGATACGTACCATATATCATGATATAGATAATGTATAGCGTGCGTTGGCCAAGATGCGTTATGGCATACTGCTAAATACTGGTAACCAGACCAAGTCGTTGTATTTTGTGCAGGGTACAGTTACACCATGTCTTATAACATTGCGTTGGCATAGCTACGACTCTAAAGATAATCGTATCATAATGTATACCGAATTCTAGAAGCAATAGCTATATCAGTATATGAAAGCTTAGTAATGGCACTTATACATTGAATAGTTAGGAGGCTACTAAGTGTGTGTATAATGCTTATACGTACACTATAAAGTGTGCATTCGTAAGCATCTGTATTGGCACATATATAAGTAGTAGGCATTTGTAGATCGTGTGGTATAGCTTGTATTAGAGTATGGCGTCGTAGGTTAATGCGTGCGGCACATTATGAGTACATCGTGGCTACACATGTGAATATGTAGTGGTGTATAACAGCTGCTACAATGCTATAACTAGAACAATATAATGCATGTTACGCATGTTTTATATACTACATAGGAAGCGTGCAATATAATAATGTCGCGCAGGTGTTTAGTGTTGCGTTGTATAGCCTACAGAACTGCATGCGCAATGTCTCATTACTATGGTTATGTGTACTGTTGAACACGTGTGAACATACCCACACGATTAATGAAATATATACTAGCTGTAAGCATGTGTAGTAATATTAGTACCCATCGATTTACAAGTGGGCCGTTATCTATATAATAACAATGTTCAATCAACCCGCAGAATGAGGATGCACAATAAAAGGGCGCAAGGGTCATGGCGTTTGTCGAACGGAACGCAACCGAATACCGACGGTCGCAAGGGCACCATAACGCACCCCCATCCTTGCCGAACTGCCGCCTGGAGCACAAGCAAAGACACCGCAAGGGTGCAAGCGCGCCGTTGAAGGTCGCGCGTCCCTGCGGGCGCGGCGCGTACCCTCAAGGGCATGCGCGGGCGGTGCCTACCTCGGTAACAAGGATGCGCCAGGGCGCCATGTCTTGCCCGCACACCCACGCGTTGCTCTTTATATGTGCGACGCTGCGCACATTGCGGCGGCAAGGATGCGCAAGGGCGGCCTGCCTGGCCCGCGCCCTTAGCGGCGCGCCCAAGGTGCGCGACGCGCTACAGACTGCGGCGACAAGGATGCGACGAGGGTTCCCTGCCTGGCCCGCGTGCTTTAGGCGGCGCCCCCAGCTGCGCCGCGCCGCGCACAGCGCGGTGGCAAGGATGCGCAAGGGCGCCCTGCATGGCCCGCATCTTCTGGTGGAGCCCCCAAGCGCGCCACGCTGTGCGCGCGTCGCGCGCTGCCCTAGTTGATCAACATGTAGGAAACACAATGCCAAGCTCAAATATCCAATCGGTCACAGCTAAGGGTTCACTTGAGTGCCCAGGTCAACATTGCGACATTCCCACTGTGACCAATTTAATGCAACGCGCGCCACGCGCGGCCGCGCGCGCGCACGCGCGCGCGCTGATCAACTTGATCAATGTGTACGACAACCCATGTTAACTCCGAAATCCAATCGGTCACCGCTAAGTGTTCACTTTAGTTCCCAGGCCAACATGGCGACTTTATAGTTGTGGGCAATACAAGCCCCACCACGAGCGGCCGCGCGCGCGCGCGCTGTCCCAATTCATCAACATGTAAGAAGCACCATGTGAACTTCGAAATCCCATCGGTCACCACTGAAGGCTGACTTTCGTTTGCATCACAACATTTCGATTTCCCAGTGTGGGCAACGCAAGGCTCGCAAGGCGCGACAGCACGCGCGCGCATGCGCGCGTCGCGCGCTGCTTCTTTTGACCAACATATACGAATACAAAGCTGACGTTCGAAACCCAACCGGTCAACGCTAAGGGGCAGTTTGTTTTCCAAGCGAACATGGCGATCTTCCCGTCGTGGGCAATGCCATGCTCACCTCGCGCTGCCCCGCGCGCGCACGCGCGCCGCGCGCTTAATTGATCATCAAGTCCGAAAACCCATGTTAACTCCGAAATCCAATCGGCCACCGCTAAGGGTTCACTTTAGTTCCCAGGCCAACATGGCGACTTCTGTATTGTGGGCAATGCACGCCTCGCCTCGAGCGGCCGCGCGCGTGCGAGTTTTGCACGCTGGCCAAATTCATAAACGTGTGCGGGAACCATGTTAACGTCGACATCCAATCGGCCACCGCTAAGGGCGCACTTTGGTTCCCAGGCCAATATGGTCACTTTCCCATTGTGGACAACGCAAGACCCACCACGCGCGGCCGCGCTGATCAGCTTGATCACTGTGTACGACAACCCATGTCAACTCCAAAATCCAAACGGTCACCGCTAAGTGTTCACTTTAGTTCCCAGGCCAACATGGCGATGTTATATCTGCGGGCAACACAAGCCTCACCACGAGCGGCCGCGCGCGCTGCCCTAATTCATCAACCGGTAAGAGGGAAAGATTAACTTCGAAATCCCATCGGTCACCACTGAAGGCTGACTTTCGTTTGCATGACAACATTTCGATTTCCCAGTGTGGACGGCGCAAGGTTCGCAAGGCTGCGCGGTAGCACGCGCGCGCATGCGCGCGTCGCGCGCTGCTTCTTTTGACCAACATATACGAATGCAAAGCTGACGTTCGAAACCCAATCGGTCACCGCTAAGGGTGCAGCTCGGTTTCCAAGCGAACGTCGCAATCTTCCCGCTGTGGACAATGCGATACTCACCTCGCGCGGCCCCGCGCGCGCGCACGCGCGCCGCGCGCTTAACTGCTCAGCAAGTCCGAAAACCCATGCTAACCCCGAAATCCAATCGGCCACCGCTACGGGTTCACTTTAGTCCCAGGCCAACATGGCGACTTCTGCACTGTGGGCAATGCACGCCTCGCCGCGAGCGGCCGCGCGCGCGCGTTGCACGCTGGCCCAATTCGTAAACATGCGCGGGAACCATGTTAACTTCGACATCCAATCGGCCATCGCTAAGGGCGCACTTTGGTTTCCAGGCCAACGGGGTCACTTTCCCATTGTGGACAGCGCAAGACCCACCGCGCGCGGCCGCACGCGCGCGTCGCACGGTGCTACATTTACCCAACATGTACGACATCCATGTTCACTTGGAAATCCAATCCGCCACCGCTAAGGGTTCATTTTATTCCCAAGCTAACATGGCGATCTTGTGCCGCGGGCAATGCAACGCTCACAACGAGCGGCCGCGCGCGCACTCGCGTCGCACGCAGCTCTACTTGATCAACACAGATGGACACAACACAATTGGAATGTCGAAATCCAGTCGGTCACCGCTGAGAGCGCACCTCCGTTTCCAAGCCAACATTCAGACATGTCCCAGCGTGGACAATATAAGACTCACCAGGCGCGGCAGCACGCGCGCACGCGGACGCACACGCGGCGCACGCTGCCCCATTGGATCAACATGTCCGACATCCATGTTAATCTTCGAAATCCAATCGGTCACCGCTAAGGGTTCACTTTAGTTCCCAGGCCAACATTGCGATTTTTGTATACTACAATACTCACCGCGAGCGGCCGCGCGCGCGCGTGCACGCGCAGCTCAGAAAAAAAATACATCCGAAATGCAATCGGCCCCCGCTAAGGGCCCACTTCAGTTCCCAAGCCAACATGGCGACTTTCCTATTGTGGACGCCACAAGGCTCGCCGAGCGCGACAGCGCGCGCACGCGCGTCGCACGTTCCCCCATGTAATCAGCATGCACGAAACCAATGTAATATTCGAAATCCAATCGGTCACCGCCTAAAGCCCACTTTAGTTTCCAAGCCGACATGGCGACTTTCCCAGCGCGGGCAACGCAAGGCTCACCGCGCGAGGCCCGCGCGCGCGTGTGCGCACGCGCGTCGCGCGCTGATCCGCTGGCTCAACATGTGAGAAACCTATGTACACTCTCACCGGTGAACATGTGAGAAACGTATGTGCTGATCCACTGGCTCAACATCCGCCGGTCACCGCTATGGGTTCACTCTGATGTCCAGGCCAACATGGCGACTTTTCCATTGTGAACACTGAAAGACTCACCGCGAGCGGCCGCGCGCGCGAACGCGCGTCGCGCGCTGCTGAATCTCATCAACATGTACGAAAGCAATGCTAATTTCGAAATCAAATAATTGACCGCGAAGGGGCAACTTCTTCCGTTCCGAGGCCAGCGTGGAAACTTTCCCGGCGCGGGCAGTGTAAAACATGCCGCGCGCGGCCGCGTGCGCGCGCGTTGCGCGCGGCCCGAGTTGATCAACATGCGACCGGTGACCGCCGAGGGTTCATCACTCACAGGCCAACATGGCGACTTCCCCCATCGTGGACAATGCAAGTAAGACTCACCGCGCGCGCGCGTCGCACGTTGCTCCATTCAATTGGCGCGTCCTTAAAAATGCCCCTTTCAAGCTCCAATCGGTCGCCGCTGAGGGTTCGCGTTGGTTCCCAGGCCAACATGGCGACTCTCTCACTGTGGGCGGCGCGATGCTCGCCGCGCGCGACCGCGCGCGCGACGCCAAAGGGGCGCCCTCGCGGCGCCGTCCTCCCGAGGGTGCCCCGCCCAAAGGATGGCCAAGGGCGCCCCGCCCATCCAACGTCCGCTCGTGGCCGCGCCCAACCGTCGGTGGAGGGGCAAGGAAGACGTGCCCAACTGAGCACAAGTACCCCGCGCGTCGCGGACCCTTGGGGCCGCGCACCCCCCGCGAATGCAAAGACGGCAAAGACGGGGCGAGAAAATGGCCAATGGCGCCCCGCCCATCGCGCATCCCCAGGGCCGTGCCCAAACATGAGTGGAAGCGCAAGGAAAACGTGTCCAAGGATGGGCACAAGTACCCTGCGCGTCGCGCATCCTTAGGGCCACGCCCCCCCCCCCCCTGCTGAACGGGCGGGAGCGCAGGGCCCGAGGCCCTGCCCATCGCGCATCGGTTGCACTCGGCCCCCAGGGGCGTCGCGCCGCGCAGCCGAAGGACGCAGCCCGCCCCACGGGCACCCTAAGGGGCTGGCCAGCGAAAGTTGCCAGGAATGGGCCGAAGGGGCAAGGATGCAATGGTGGCCCAGGACAAGTTGCTCATCCTTACTCCGCGGGTTGACTGTATATCATACGTAAACGAAGCAGCTTATGTATATTTCATCAGAAACTACGCCAGTCATTATATATATATATACTTCTCTGAGCGCTGGCAGGTATGATAAAGGACTAATCACTCTAAGAGCGTTGCAAATATGTGTGTCTAGCGATAATGCAACGCAGTGGGTGCATGCAAATGTATCCAGACGCTATGTTCTGCATATGTATAAAGGCGATCACAGAACACATGTGCTCAAAACATGCGAAAATGCAGCATCAACTACACGTGCGTCTATGTATGTATAGAGAGAGCCGTACAGTATTAGGGCAAGTGCACGTTCAAATATACAACTCGTTAGCAACTGCTACGTTACAATACCATGCACAACTAATACTGACCACTATAATGGCAAATGGCCATAGCTGTGATGTGCTCGCTGCATGTCATGTGTATGAATGACATGCAATGCACATATTCAGTACACATAATGTACGGTTCTACATGTTGTATAATATGTCGTACCTATGTATAAATATACCATCTTGAAATACATATTTGATAGTGCATTGCATTGTTGGTATTGATCGTACATGATCGTGCATTGCATTGTTGGTATGTTTGTAAGCTACTGGTTAGATGCTTACTATAAGAGTGCACTGTGGGGCATGTGCATAACACGTGCATATAATTGCAAGTAGGTTTATAATACACACATTGGTATCCAAATCTGTTGTCCGCCATGAGGCGCATGACAGCCCGCAGGCTGCGAGGGGAGATATCGACATCCAACCAACAACACACTTAGAGCCGCGGATAGGCCGGTACATCCAAAATGCGGATGCCAATAATAGGTTGTTCCGCCGTGCCCGTCTCTCGCACGACATATATTTATATTTTAGTATGCGGAAATGTCGTATGAACCGTTGAATACTATAATGTAGAAAGTTGCTGTAACTACACATATACGTAGAACATATGTAGTTGGTAGCATGGTGCACAATCTGTATATATGTATATATACATATGTATATATACATATATATATATATATACATATGTGCTACTAACTAGCATATACTGAACTTGTGTTGCATGTGTTTATAAGATGTGTAACGAATGTTGAATATATTCTTGTGAATACGACCATTGCAAGGAAAATTATGACACTTATAATATATGCACGTTAAACTGTAGGCGGTTACTAAAGATGCAATCGGACGGTAATTGTAAAGCCTCTTATGATGCTTTACATTCGGTTATAATGATCTACTAAACCATGTGATATCTAACGTTGGGAGTGGGTCACTCGTCAAAGCCGAATGCAAGCGTTCAACATCTGGGAACAAGGGGCGGCATGTATAGTAATACATGTCCCATAACAACTGTGTATATATGATTGCATAAAAGAATGTATTGTATTATTCAAATGCTATGAAAGCTTTGTGTGTAATGTATACTATACACACAGAGCGCTCAACATATAAACCCTGGTTCGTATAAAGAACTAATATCTAACAGGCGCAACATATAGTGCACTCCTCCTCTTCCCCTTCATTTTTCGTCCTCCCTGTCCCTCCCTCTCCCTCCTCCCTCCCCCCCGCTCCTCGACGGTGCTCCGAAGGGGTTTCTCGGGGCACTTTGGGGCCTCTGCCCATTCATGGGCGCCCCAAGGGCCCTGGGGCCATCTTTGACCTGGGGCCGTCGCGAGCCCCAAACTTTGGGGCGAGGGGCGGGTGGTATCTAGCCGCGCGCCCCGGCCCTGGAGGAGGAGGGCGACAAGGAGAAGCAACGAAAGCAGCAACAGCAGCAGGGGCAGGGGGAGAGGGAACATGATGAGGAGGCAGGCGAGGCGGGCGGGAGGATTCGTTTCTATATCCAACTGGTTGTCCACGGGCCTCATCCGCAGGAGAGTTACGACCCGCGCTTGGCCCTCCTGCTCAAGAACAAGAAGCCGGCGCCCCCCAAGAACCCGCCGCCAAACCCCTCGAAGCCCAAGGTCAATGCCAATGCCAAGGGAGAGCCCAAGCCGCCAGAGACCGACGGGGGCCAGACCGGCGGCGGGGGGGCCGGGGGGGCCAGCGCCGCCGCAGCGAGCGGAGGCAGCAGCAGCGCAGCAGGCTCCGGACCAGCCGCAGGGGCGACCTCCGGAGACGCGCTGGCCGCCTTCAAGGCAAAGCTCGCCGCGATGTCGGCGGGGTCGGGTGGTTGAGAGCCTGAGGGGCCTGCGGTCCAGACTAGTGCGCGTCAGCGCTACCCAGAGAGTCAGAATGGAGACATTGAGTCAGCGCGTGGCATCGGCAGGAGAATCCCACATCCATCAAGAGGGGTGCGTTGTCAGGTTCGCTTGGCCCATGGGGGCAGATTGCACAAACTGCATTGCGTTGCAATCGTGGCATTGGGTAGCTTTGCATTGCGTTGTCTGGACAGCGTTGCTGCACGCGTTGCGTTGCATTGCGTTGCATGTTGCAGATAGCATTGCGTTGCGCGCGTTGTCCATCAACGCATTGCGCACACGGCGTTGCATTTTTTCTTGCAAAAAACTGACGTGGAATACATTTGCTATACGCATTGCATGCATAGCATAGGCATGTCTTGCGTCGTCGTAGCGAAAGTTTCCACGGCAGGGCTTGAGCAAAATATGTATCTCCTATTGGCCCTCCACGTGATTGTTATCGTCTTAATGGAAGGGGGCAGGAAGCTCATCATCGATTGTTGCTATGCTCTCGATATGTTCGAATCCCTACTCCAGATATCGTAATAAAAGGGAGGGGGTCTGGACCCTCCAAGACAAGCCATTTCAGACCTCCCCCGTGGGAGAACCCTCCAAAACATCGTCCCCAGACCCCCCAGGCCCTCCAAGATAGCCTGGAAGAGACCCCCCCCCCGAAATGAGACCCCCCTCCCTTTATTGCGAAATCTGGAGTACCCCCTACCCCCTCCAAAAAACGAGGTCCTGTGGGGTCGGGGGCACCGCTGTGACGGCGCGGTGACGTGTCAGCATTGGTGATATTTGTATATTGTGCTACCGTTGCGCTGGGCTGCACTGGCAGCTTGTTCGCCTGCGCCTCATGGCATCTTTATCGCAAGTTTCCTTTCAAGATTTTCAGTGGAGCCCCCCGAACCCCTGCGACCACGCTTTCTCGTGGATGGCGCCCAAGGCCAAGAAGGTTTCGAGTAAGAAGACCCTCAAGAAGCTTTCGAAACGACTGGCTGGGCATGCTCTTCCATCCTTGCGGATTGAGCCAGCCCCAGAGGCGCCGCTCGAAGATGTGACTATCTTCAACGAGACTGCAAGGGGGAACGCCCCCGTCCGCATCGGAGGCGATTGCAGCGGTTGGTGCACCGAGCACGCAGCGTCATTGGCAGCACTGAGCGTCGGCCTGATCCACGTCTTCGCGAGCGACTCTTGCAAGGCGGCGCGCAAATTCATCCACCGTTTCTGCCGGCCACTGCACCTGTGCAACGACGTCGCCACGAGGGCTGCCCCCAACAACTTGGATTTGTACGTCGCTGGTTCCCCGTGCCAGCCTTGGTCGATTGCGGCAGGGAACGGAGAAGGGCTGTCTGACAAAAGAGGAAGAGGGGGCATAGTGGAATACATAGTCGACTACATCGACAAGGCGCGCCCGAAGAGTTTCTTGCTGGAAAGCGCACCTGGCCTAGCGACGAAATTCGTCAGCGTGTTCGACCTCGTTATTGGCGCACTCCGGGCGCTCAAGGACTCGACCACCGGGAAGGCCGCCTACGCCGTGTACTGGAAAATTCTCAAGCCAGACGTCGAGGGCGGCCTTCCACAACATCGCCCGCGAGCCTACGTGGCCGGCATTTTGCAGACCGAGATGCGGAGGCAGTGCCAGTGGCCCACGCCGATCGACACCGCGGCGCTGTCCCAGATCCTCGAGGAGCACACCGGCACGTGGGCCGACTTGGAGCAGCTCAGTGCGACGAAGAAGACGAACGTGATTAAGTGCCTAGCTAAGACATGCGACGACGGGGCCCTGCCACAGGATATTGACGCGATCTTCGACATGGGAGGCACAAAACCAACGATCATGAAGGAGGTGCGCCCATGTCTCACGGTGACGCTGTGCCAGGACCAGGCCTACTTCTCTAGCCAGCAGTTCCGCACATTGACCATCACAGACATGATGCGCCTCCAAGGCGTCGATGAGAACATGTTCGCCGCGTGGGGCGAGATCCTTTCGCCAAGGCAGATGGGTTCCTTGATCGGTGACGCAATGTGCCAGTCTATCGTCGAGAGGGTGCTGCGCGGCATCTACTTGAGCCTCGTCTCATGCAAGTGATCGCCCAGCGCAGTTAGGCGCGTGTGATTCAGGATAAGTAGGGGAAGAGGAGGAGGATGCTGAGGAGGAGGTGAGGGAGGAGGGGGGCGGGACAGGAGGGGGGAGAGGGCGAAGGGTAGACTGCAAGCTGGGGAGCCTGGGGGTGCCACGACTACGTTGCTGCTTACACTAGGCGCCGCCTGGAGCGGGCAGATTCTGCCACCCCATAAGACGAGGGGTGCAGACTGGGAACGCAGCTGGCTTCATTGCTTCCTCCACTCGCTTCCCTTTCCCCACCCCGCTCTCTCCTGCCACTCCCCCTCCTTCCCTGTTTCCTTTCACCCAAACACCCTCCTCCACTCCCCTTCTCTCTTGCAGCAGTGACCAACCGATTCGCGCACCCATGCTTGGGTTAGGCTTGGAGGCTAGAGGTTGGAGTCAACGACGCCTGTAGAAAATCCGCTGGCCCCCTCCGGCGGCGCAATGCTGCGAAGGTGCGTGCGGTCTGCTGTCATTTGTCGTTTGGCCTTCACGATAGCCCCAAGACGGCCCAAGATACTCCCAAGACGGCCCGAGAGGCCTCCAAGAGGCTTCCCAAGAGGGCCCCAGGCAACAACACACCGTGATTTCCCTAACGTTTCTGAAAATGTTGGCATTATCGCCTTTTCGGCGTTCCGATGCTCCGAGACGGATCAAGAGGTTCTCAAGATCGCCCAACGACGGCCCAAGACGCCCACATGACGGCCCAAGAGGCCCCCATGACGGCTCCAAGACGGCCGAAAAGGGCCCTAAGACAGTCCAAAAGGCGCCCCCGACGGCCCAAAAGGGCCCAAAGGCCCAAGAGGGAGTCCACGAACCGAAAACTCGACCTTTACGCCGCGAGAAGGCCCCCGGAGGCCCCAAGAAGGTTGCAAGAGGCCCCAAAAGGCCGCCAAGAGGCCCCCTCCTCCTCCTCCTCCTCCTCCTCCTCCTGCTCCTCCTCCTCCTCCACTTTTCCTCCTCCTCCTCCTCCTCCTCCTCCTCCTCCTCCCGTTATTCCTACCCTTCTTCCTCCCCGAATCTTGAATCGACATCGTCGCTCTCGCTGCTCGTGACCCACTCGACGTCGTCGTCGGCAGACCTCCTCCTCCTCCTCCTCCTCCTCCTCCTCCCTTCTCCACTCCCCCTCCCCTCCCTCCTCCTCCTCCTCTTCCTCCTCCTCCTCTTCCTCCTACTCCTCCTCCTCCTCCTTCTTTCCGCGAGGGCATCATCTCAAAGGCTTCGGCTTATGCCGCCAGCCCCTCCATTACTTGTGCGTGCAGCTGCGTGGATAGCGCCGTGGGTGCTTTTCGTGGCACGCTTCTCGGCAGCGTCTGCGGGTCATTGTTAGAGCTTCTTGGAAGGAGCCTCTTGGGGCACATTTTGGGTCTCTTGGGGTTTCCTTCTTGAGGAGGAGGAGCAGCAGGAGGAGGAGGAGGAGGAAGAGGAGGAGGGGGAGGAGGAGGAGGAGGAGGAGCAGGAGGAAAAAACAGAGGAGGAGGAGGAGGAATATCACACGGCGCCCGCCGCGCGTCGAGCATGGCGTTGCTTAGCTTTGGTGGGCGGCCGCCCCGCCGCCTGGCAGGCGCCTTCATGGCAGCCCAGCTGCGCGCAACATTGCTGCACGACCATCCCAAACGCATGTTACTTACACGCCCGTGTATCGGGCCGCGGAAGACCTGCTAGACCCCTATGGGCTCGAAATGCCTGGCCGCCCAGGCATTCGAGCGGGCAGACGGTACCCACAAGGTACCAGGGTGCCCCCGGCGCCCTCGCTTCGCGCCCTCGCTTCCCCCGGCGGGGCCCGACCCGAGGCCCCCATGGGCCCCGGACCTCCCTGAACCCTGCCTGCCAGACGTGCAACCTGCCGACTTCTGGCTCTTCCGTGGGAGGGGAAGAGACGTGCCCGCTAACTGGTTCGTGCCCCGCTACGAGGGCCAGCGCGGGGACCCGTACGCGATCCTGCCCCTTTGGTACGAGGGCGATCGCGTCGCGTGCCGCTGGGTGGGGGGATAACCCCGCGCAGTTATTTGGGCCGTTTGCGGCCGTTTGAAACCGTTTTCGGCTTTCGGGTGCCGTCCCGATGCCGCGACCTCCTAGGCCAGGTACCTTCGGTACCGTCCCGATGCCGCGACCCCCTAGGCTAGGTACCTTTGGTACAACTCATCCTGGTGGTCGAAGGCGTCCTCGGCACGCTTTAAAGCGCGCCCGCCTTCCTGCGGGGCCGCCAACGAGGAACATCTCCTTGTGGAGGAGGAACAAGAGGGGGAGGAGGAGGAGGAGGAGGAGGAGGAGGAGGAGGAGGAGGAGAAGGAGGAGGAGGACGAGGAGGAGGACGAGGAGGAGGAGGAGTTTTGTCGGGATGCACGCGCGATGTCGCGAATTCTTCCCCGATCGGGCGGGTCAGTTGGCTGCCGCGCCCGCCATTGCCGATGGCGGACACATGGTTGCACGCAGCACTTGAGATCGTGCGACCCCGAAACCCAAGCATGGTGTCGGGATAGACCAAGAACTCTGGATCTATGGGGACCCAAAATTTGGGGTTGCAAGATCAATAAATCAAGAACATTGATATATAAGAACATGGACCAACCCCACCTAACATCAACATAAATCAGGAAAACTGATATTTAGGATGACATGCTGAAAATGTCTCTGATGAGTGAATTTCAATCTCTCGCAAGTGTCTGGATCTCTTGGATCTCGTGGTCCGCTGGAGGGGCCGCGGCGATGAAGGACGAAAGCGCAGGGAAACGCACTTCAGCGCCAAGCGGCGTCTCCGCCCAAGACAAAACACCACTTTCAAGCCTTTCTAAAGACACCCCAGAACAAGGGTCGCACCCGCGAGGGGGGTCGCACCCGCGAGGAGGGTCGCACCTGTGAGGGGGGTCGCAGCCCCGAGGGGGGTCGCACCCGCGAGGGGGGTGGCACCCGCGAGGGGGGGTCGCACCCGGGAGGGGGGTCGCAGCCCCGAGGGGGGTCGCACCCGCGAGGGGGGTCGCACCCGCGAGGGGGGTCGCACCCGCGAGGGGGGTCGCACTCGCGAGGGGGGTCGCACCCGGGAGAGGGGGTCGCAGCCCCGAGGGGAGTCGCAGCTCCGAGGGGGGTCGCACCCGCGAGGGGGGTCGCAGCCCCGAGGGGGGTCGCACCCGCGAGGGGGGTCGCACCCCCTGAGGGGGGTCGCACCGAAGCCGGGTCGCACACCGGAGGGGGGCGCACCCGCGAGGGGGTCGCCACCCGCGAGGGGGTCGCACCCGCGAGGGGGGTCGCAGCCCCGAGGGGGGTCGCGCCCGCGAGGGGGGTCGCAGCCCCGAGGGGGGTCGCACCCGCGAGGGGGGTCGCAGCCCCGAGGGGGGTCGCACCCGCGAGGGGGGTCGCACCCGCGAGGGGGGTCGCAGCCCCGAGGGGGGTCGCACCCGCGAGGGGGGTCGCAGCCCCGAGGGGGGTCGCACCCGCGAGGGGGGTCGCACCCGCGAGGGGGGTCGCACAACCGCGAGGGGGTCGCACCCGCGAGGGGGGTCCGCACGCCGAGAAATAAAAAAAAAAAAAAATAAGAAAAAGAAAAGGAAAAAAAAATAATAAAAGCATGAAAAAAAACAATCAAACAAGGGGAAAAAAAAAAGAATAAAAAAAAAAAAAAAGGAGGAAGGGGGGGAGGGATCGCACCCGGGAGAAAAAAGGGGGTCGCAGAATTAAAATAAATAAAAAAAAAAAAGCAAAAAAGCAGCAAGCCTATAAAAAAAAGCAAAAAAAAGAAAAAAACACGCAAAAAAAACAGCAAAAAAACATATAAGAAAAACCAGAAAAGATCAAAGCCAAGCAGAGCAGACCCCCGAGGGGGATCCGCCACCCTACAACCCAAAGGACGCGCGAGGGGTCGCACCCGGAAGGGGGGTCCGCACCGCGAGGGGGTCGCACCCGCGAGGGGGGTCGCACCCGCGACGGGGGGTCGCACCCGCAAGGGGGGTCGCACCCGCGAGGGGGCTCGCACCCGGGAGGGAGGTCGCAGCCCCGAGGGGGGTCGCAGCTCCGAAATGGGGGTCGCAACCCGCAGCCCGCGAGGGGGGTCGCAGGGGGGTCGCACCCGCGCAGAGGGGGTCGCACCCGCGCGGGGGGGTCGCACCCGCGGGGGGGTCGCACCCGCGAGGGGGGTCGCACCCGCGAGGGGGGTCGCACCCGCGAGGGGGGTCGCACCCGCGAGGGGGGTCGCACCCGCGAGGGGGGTCGCACCCGCGAGGGGGGTCGCACCCGCGAGGGGGGTCGCACCCGCGAGGGGGGTCGCACCCGCGAGGGGGGTCGCACCCGGTCGCAGAGGGGGGTCGCAGCCCCGAGGGGGGTCGCACCCGCGAGGGGGGTCGCACCCGCGAGGGGGGTCGCACCCGCGAGGGGGGTCGCACCCGCGAAGGGGGTCGCACCCCGAGGGGGGTCGCACCCGCGAGGGGGGTCGCACCCGCGAGGGAGGGTCGCACCCGCGAGGAGGGTCGCACCCGGGAGAGGGGGTCGCGAGGGGGGTCGCCCCGAGGGGGGTCGCACCCGCGAGGGGGGTCGCACCCGCGAGGGGGGTCGCACCCGCGAGGGGGGTCGCACCCGCGAGGGGGTCGCAGCCCCGAGGGGGTCGCACCCGCGAGGGGGGTCGCACCCCGAGGGGGGTCGGGTCGCACCCAGCCCCAGCACCCGAGGGGGGTCGCACCCGCGAGGGGGGTCGCACGCGCGAGGGGGGTCGCAGCCCCGAGGGGGTCGCACCCGCGAGGGGTCGCACCCGCGAGGGGGGTCGCACCCGCGAGGGGGGTCGCGCCCGCGAGGGGGGTCGCAACCCCGAGGGGGGTCGCACCCGCGAAGGGGGGTCGCACCCGC
The DNA here is from genome assembly GCA_963575745.1 of Prorocentrum cordatum. Taxonomy (NCBI): domain Eukaryota; class Dinophyceae; order Prorocentrales; family Prorocentraceae; genus Prorocentrum; species Prorocentrum cordatum. The sequence continues at coordinate 203,868 of CAUYUJ010014345.1, read as the reverse complement.
GAGCGAGGAGGGTCGCGAGGGGGGTCGCCCCGCGAGGGGGGTCGCACCCGCGAGGGGGGTCGCACCCGCGAGGGGGGGTCGCACCCGCGAGAGGGGTCGCAGGGGGTCGCAGCCCCGAGGAAGGGGGGTCGCACCCGCGAGGGGGGTCGCACCCGCGAGGGGGGTCGCAGCCCCGAGGGGGGTCGCACCCGCGAGGGGGGTCGCACCCGCGAGGGGGGTCGCACCTGGGAGGGGGTCGCAACCCCGAGGGGGGTCGCACCCGCGAGGGGGGTCGCACCCGAGGGCCTCGCGCCTCCACGCCTCCACGTTCCTCCTCTTCTCCTCCTTCTCTTCCTCGTCGTCCTCCTCCCTCCTCCGCCTCCTCCTCCTCCTCCTCGTCCTCGTCCTCCTCCTCCTCCGCCTCCTCCTCCTCCTCCTCCTCCTCCCCCATCCTCCCTCACTTTTTTTCAAACTGGGTCGTCGCTTACGCAGACGGGGCGCCAACGTCGCACCTGACCAGTTGGGCCGAACCGAACCGGAGCGGCCACTCAAACCGAATCGAACCGGTCGGACCCAACCGCGCGAAAACCGGAACCGAACCGAACCGGCGGCAGGCCCAAGCCGAACCGGCCGAAACCGGACCGATGCCAAACCGAACCGGCCAAGCAAAACCGACCCGGCTGCAAAACCGGACCGAACCGAACCGAGCCGATCCCTTCATGTGATAAGGAACCCACAAAGGAAGGACGCGCCCTATCATGTGCATGAACACGGCCCCTCGATCCGCGAGACCGTCCGCGTGATACGAACATTCGCGCAATGCACACTCTCGAAACAAACATGGATTCATGTACGTGTACGTCCTTCTTTCGCTCCTGAGGCTGAGAGGGCAGAAGAACCACTCCGATAAGAAAGCACCCCGACGAGCGGAGCCCTTTCGTAAACGCACCCACGGAAGGAATCGAACCGGACAGTGGTATTTAGTAAACGCCCAGGGCCGTTTAGTAAACGCCAATGTGTCGGACTCGGGGTGGCCGTTCCTCCCTTGACGGTTGCGCTCTGCCAGGCCGAGCGCGGTGCAGCGGGACGTGGGCGGGCCAGCCGCTGATTCCTGCGGATTTGTCTACGGATTTAGGGCCTGCGGGCCTTGAGATTAGCATGGTGGCCATCTTGGAGCCATCTCCCCGTACATGCAAATTCTTGATGCGCGCCCCCCCCATGTGGTTTCGCTTGCAATGTCGATTGAACAAGGTGTGCGAATGGACATAACAGAGAGGAAGCGCGGGAAAATAAACGGGAGGGCGGGGGAGGAAGGGAGCGATCGCAAGGGCACCTGTGATGAGATAGTGGCCACATGCCGTAACGCAAGACTGTTTTCCGAGCGTCACACCCTCCGCGGTGGAAATGATAACCATTATCCCGTCTAGAAGAAAACTGGACCAGGCAAGAACGGGAAGCGCGACTGCTGTCCACTCGGCTCGTAAAATGGAGAAGGAAGACGGGAGCGGATGACGACACGGAGGCGGGTGAAGACAGCGTGGAGGACGAGGGGCAAGCGAGGAGGACAAGGAGGACTACGAGGAGGAAAAAGACGAGCACAAGGACGAGGATAATGAAGACGAGGGGAACGAGCACGGGAAGGAGGAGGACGACAATATCGGCGAGGGGTGTGAGGACGGCAACGTGGAAGACGAGGAGTACAGTGTGGATGAGAGGACAACGGAGAGTAGGAGGAGGAATAACCTGTCGAGGAGGAAGACGAGGGCGAACAAAAACAAGGCGGGAGAGGCCGACGGCAACGGGGAAAACGACCAAACACGACAACATGATCGACCCACGAACCCGCAAAAGGAAATTAGAAATGCGAGGCATGGCAACGTTTCCAAGACACTGAATTGTGCTACGGGCCATTGCAATGCTGAACGTATCGATCGTGGTGTACCGTGCCAAAGGTTGTACTGTGCTGTGCCGTGCTGACATGAAACGTGTCGTGCCGCGATGAATTGCGGTGTGCTCAATAGCGTTTTGGATCAAGTCGCCCTTGGCATCCGAATCCTGACCGAACTAATCTGGATCTTACGCTCGAGCTGCCTGAGCGCAGAGCTGACCCAGAGCTGGTTCCAGTCGAAACGAGTGGGACGCTCAACCAGCCCGAGCTCGAGATCCGACTAAGTTCCGAAGTGGGAGGAGACGGCACGGGGCGCAGGGCGGATGCGCTAGGGGCGCACTAGGGGATGCGCCAGGGGACATGACAGGAGTGGGGGCAAGGGACGCGCCACGGAACGGGCATGGAAAGCGCCAGGAGACAAGCCAGGGAACGCGACAGAGGACGAGCCAAGGGACGCGCCGAGGAAGGAGGGGCATACGCCGTCCCGCTCGGGGGCGTTAGGAACCCATGTGCTTTCACGTTTGCTCCACTCTGGGGCGTTAGGAACAGACGTGTTTTCACGTGTCGAGGCCACCCAGGGACGGATATCAAACATGTGGTACAAAAACACATGGTTCCAGCTCGGGACCACCATGTCAGATACCCCGCTGGAAGGCCTGGACACGTAAAACACGTGGTTCCAGCTCGGGGCCACCATATGAGAACCCCCCTCCCTGGGTGGCCTGGACACGTGAGAACACGTGGTTCCTGGGTGGCCTGCACACGTACGCACACTTGGTTCCAGCTCGGGACCACCATGTTAGATACCCCAATGAGAAATCTGGGAAATCACCAGCCGAAAAACTGTGTCAACGTATTACACATCTAGCGTTGATACATTGGTTATGTCTGGCTTTTGTGGAGCCCTACGCTGGGAGCACCCAGAACACATGGTTCCAGCGAGGGGCAAAAGGCAACCATCTTAGATACCCCCTTTGGGCGGCCTGGACACGAAAACAAGTTGTTCGAACTCGGCACCACCGTGTTAGGCACCCCCCTGGGTTGCCTGGACACTTAAAAGCACGTGGCTCCAGCTCAGGACCACCATGTTAGATATCCCCTTGGGTGGCCTGGACACGAGAAACCATGTGGCTCCAGCTCGGGGCCACCGTGTTAGATACCCCTCTGGATGGCCCGGACAAGTAAAACATGTGGTTCCAGCTCGGGGCCACCATGTTAGATACCCTCTGGGTGGCCTGGACACGTGAAAACATGTGGTTCCAGCTCGGGACAACGTGTCAAGTACCTCTCTGGGTGGTCTGGACACGTGAAAGCATCTGGCTCCAGCTCGGGGCCACCATGTGAGATCTTTCCCTGGGTGGCCTGGACACGTGACAACATGTGGTTCCAGCTCGGGACCACAATGTTAAATACCCCTCTGGGTGGCCTGGGCACGGGAAACCACGTGGTTCCAGCTCGCGACAATCAGATTAGATACAACCCTGGATGGCCTGGATACGCTCTACTTTCGTGCTCCCACTCGAGACACCTTCGCAATGCCTTCCCTAACGAGGCTCCCAAAGCTCCACCCCCTGTCCAAAGGAAAACACATCTCCTGTCAGTAGTGGGATATGTGTTCAGGGGGCGCTTTTCGGTACCCCGTGCGTTTTCTGATAATTCGGCGCTGGGCTCGACGCCATGTTAGTTAGATACCCCCCTATACCCCTCGGGCGGCCTGGATACATAAAACAGTAGCCCTAATTCGGGGCAACCATGTTCGATACCCCCTTGGGTGGCCTGGACACGCAAAAACACGTGGGAAATACACGGGCGCCAGACGCATGTGCGATACCACGTCCGCGCACGTATTTGTTACATGCGAAGAGGCCGACGATCTCGTATAGGATATCCCCCTGAGCGCGCTTTCTTCGAGCGGGCACGCACGGGAAACACCTCTTCTGATCGACCGAACGGAATTTCAACGTATGGGACATCCTCAAACAATTATCCACTAGCAACCTTCGAACTCGTTATTTATCAATTAACAAATCCGCCAACCTCCTTCAGTAGAGGCCCCGGGGACAAGCTACCATCCTAAAAGAGAACCCTGGGCCGACGCCCTTACCGGGAAACACCTCGAAAGAATCAATGATGTGTGCCTTCTCGCCTGATCGTTTCCGATGCGCTTTTAAGGCCTCCATATTGCCCCACGATGGCCCGAGAGACTCGACGGCCCTTCTCGACCGAAGTATCTGCAGCTGGCGGAAGATGGCCCAAGAGAGCCCCAAGAGGGGCCCAAGAGGCCCCGAAACTGGCCACAAGAGCGCCCAAGATCGGCCCAAGAGCGTCCCAAGAGAGGCGATGTTGATGGGCCCAGGGGAGGGGACGGAAATACAGCCCCCCCTTTGATATATTGCCTCCAAGATGGCCCCAGGAGGCCATCCAGGGCTCCCGGGGGACCTCTGAGAGGGTTCTGAGAGGGCCCCATAACCCCCCAAAAGAGCCGCAAGGGGACCACAATACCCCCCAAAAGAATGCCAAGAGGGCTCCAAAATGCGAGTTTGAGGGCTCTATCCTCGTCCTAGTTGTCGTCCTTCTTCCTCCTCCTCCTTCTTGCCCTCATCGACTTCATTTCCCTTTCTTTTTCGACTCTTCCTCGTCGTAGTAGTAGTCGTCGTCTTTGTCGTCGTCGTGTTCATCCCCCTCCTCCTCCTTCCTTCACCCCGTCGCGGGTCCCAGTGATGGCCCGAAGAGGCCCTCAAAAGCCCTCCCTTGTTTCCAGAGATCTCTCTGTTCACCCTGGTTGTCCGCTCTGTTTTCACAAACCCTATGACGTGTTTAAGAACCTCCCCAGTACCTTAGCACCGCGTAAAAATACATTCCCGTGGGTGGTTTTAGCGGAATGATATTTTTAGCACCGCTCAAACAGCGAAAACGAAAATCCGCCCACCCCAGCCTAGTTCTCAAGATCTAGTGTTCGCCTTGACGCCGCGCACATTCCCTGATAACATTTGCATGAACTTCACGGATTGATTTCGGAACGGTTTCAAAATCTAGCTCTCGCCTCAGCGCCGCGCGCATTCGCGTTCTTAAAGGTGCACGAGCCTCACGGATTGAAGGCGGCCGTGGTTTTCTTAATCTACCTCTCGCTTTAGCGCCGCGCGCATTCGCTTTTCCCTCCCTCCACGCGCCGCCTTGGCGCTGACGGGCTGCTCGCAACCACCGCGCCGGCACCACGGGCTTGGTCTCGCCCGCCGCCTACGCCCCAGCCTTTTGCTGGGAAACCACGCCCGCTCCCGCCCTGGGGAACGTGTCGTCACCAGGCGTTGGCTCCGCACTGACCGTTGTGCACCCTTGACCCTCTGGGATGGTCCCAGCCCCCGCACTGACACTGCGCCCCGCAGCCGCCAGCCCCCTGGTGCAGCAGCCGCCGAGGACCCGCCGGCGGGGCTGGCCGCGCCACGCGCTCGGGGCGTGTCTCGTCCCCCTGAGCGGCCTCGCTCCCCTCCCGCCCCCTCTTTCGGCCGTTCCCCCTGCTTTGTCCCCTCTTCCTGCATTGTGGCACAATTCGCTACAATGTCACCCCCCGTATAGGTAGCCCTTCGCCAGCGCAGTTACTCTGCCTAGCCGCCGACGTAAAAAGTTGTGTTATCAACTTGCCCGAGCTGCGTTCCCCCGTCCCTCCGCCCCCCCTGTCGCTCACTTCTTTCCCTTCCTCTCCCAATGTGGAGGTCCCTGGAGGCGTCTGGAGGCCCAGGGGGCAAGATCAGTCAAAATCGAATCGGGATACCGGATCGGCTCGGAACGCGTATCGAATCGGCCCGCATCGGTACGGAGTCGGAGTCGAAGCTGATCGGCCGCGCCAAGATGCACAACGGCGCCGTGTAAACATCGGGTCGCATCGGACCGTCGTGTAAGCATCGGGTCGCATCGGACCGTCCGAATATTGGAAGCTAATCGGATCGGTCTTGCAAAAACCGATATCGAATCGGATCGATCGGTCCGAAGTGGACCCCCTCAAAGTGCAAGAGCGTCCCGTGACCTTGGTCCTCGATCCCCCTCCTACGGGGAGAGCATGAACCTCTCTGCAAGCCAGCCTGGCACGAGATGGGTTGCATGGATGAGTGAGGGCTTTCCGCTCATGCGGACCTCCTCCGAATCGCACACGTGCTGGCAGGAACGGTCAACATCGAATCAAAAAATCTGATCAGAACGGATCAAGCATCGAGTCGATCCGCACTGGCACGCTTCCGGAATTGAACCGAGCGTCAATGCTCGTCGCTCGTTGCATATATCCACCTCGCCTTCTCCTTCTTTTCTCATTTTGATTACTTCCAACCGAAGGGGCCGCTCGGCCTCGTGGGCTGGCATGTCCGACACGGGTACGGAACAGACTGGGCACGATGCCCCCACAGCAAGTGCCGTCTACAAACTGGCAGTGGTCGCTGCCAGGAAGGTGACTTCTGCCTCAAGTGGACAGAAAGTCCGCGGCGACGCAGACAGCGAGTCCTGCTCTCGGGCGCGCGCAAGGAGGGGGGCGTCCAAGAGGGGGTTCGCATAGTATGGGACCCATCATGGCCCAGACATGAGACTCCTCCCCGTCTTGGCCGCCCTCAATCGAAATGGACAGTAACTGCTGCCTGTCTTCGTCCGCGTTCTTTCGCGGTGGTGCGCCACTCTTAGCCCCGAGAACCCTTTCGAAGAGAAGCCCTACGGTGGTGCAACGCTCTGGGCTGAGCAGGAGTGCGCAGGTACGGAGAATCGGCGCGCATGGGAGGGCTTTTGATTCCAGGATGGATTTTAGCAGAAGCCGTGCGCGGGGTGGGGGGCCTTCACACTCACCAGCGTCAGGGTGGCATCCGGCATTTCTTTTCCCTCACACACAGTGCCCGCGTATCGAAACTGCCCAAGGACTACCAAGAAGGGCAGAGAGAAAGAAAGAGAGAGAGAGAGACAGAGAGAAAGACTGATATATGTATATATATATATACATATATATATATATATATATAGATCGAGGGAGAGAGAGAGAGAGAGACAAAAAAAAACAGACAGAACGACAGACAGACAGACAGCCAGCCAGATAGACAGACTGTCAGACCGACAGACAGACAACCTAACCAGACAGACACACAGACAGTCAGACTGACAAACAGACAGAATCCTCTTCTTCCTCCTCCTCCTCCTCCTCCTCCTCCTCCCCCCCCTTTCGACTTCGAAGCACAAGGCAGCACAGACAACAGCGGCAGCGCCATCGTACAGCAATAGTGACGACGACAGAAGGAACAACGCAACCCCAGAAGAGCCGTCCTCGGGGTCGTCCCTCTCAAGTACGGCGGATGGGGGTACCGCGCCTCAGTGAACTCCCAGCAAATACAACAACGTTTGTTGCGCACAGACACACCACAAATTGTAGTGGCGGTCATGCCTACATATAGCATTAACACATGAGTCATACATTAGGGAAATCCCCGATACAAATCACAGCAATGTCAGTAAGGGTTGTCCGCTTGCTTAATCAACACACAAACACTGGGATGCAAACTGGAAATCACAACAACAAACATCCGAGAAACACGAGTGAAGCACCAAGAACATGCACGGTAAGTATCTGGGTGAGCAGACCAACATTCGAACATGATCGCCCGACGAACCCAGAACGTAATTGAGAAATGTGTGGGTGTTGCTACGTTTTCAAGACACCTGATAAAGTGACAAACAACTACAATGCTGAATGTATCAATCGCGATGTATCGCGCCGAAGACTGCGCCGTGCTGAAATGCCATGTGCCATGCCGCAATGAATTACGCTGTGCTCTACAGTGTTGTGGATCAAGTCGCCCTTGTCATACGAATCCTGACAGAACTGATCTGGATCTGAAGCTCGAGCTGCCTGATCGAAACGTGAAAGGACGCAGAATCAGCTCGAGCTCAAAATTCGACCCAGTTCCGAAGCGGGAAGAGACGGCACGGTGTGCCAGGCGCATGGACGCGCCACGGAATGTGCCAGGGGCGCACGAGGGGATGCGCCAAAGGACGTGTCAAGGGACGTGGCAAGGGACGCGCCACGGAACGGGCAGGGAAAGCGCCGGACAAGCCAGGGAACGCGACAGAGGACGAGCCAAGGGACGCGCCGAGGGGGAAGGGGCATACACTGTCCCGCTCTGGGGCGTCAATAATACATGTTTGCACGCGTGTCCCGCTCGGGGGCCCTAGGGACCCACAAGTTTTCACTTGTCGAGGCCACCCAGGAAGTGATATCTAACACGTGGTTGTGAAAACTCGAGGTTCCAGCTCGGAACAACCATGTTAGATACCGCCCTGGGTGGCCTGGACACGGGAGAAACATGATCGACCCACGAACCCAGAAAATAGATATAGAAATGTGGGGCATGGAAATTCTTCAAGACACCAGCTTAGCGATGGTGGTACAGTGCCAGGGGCTGTGCTGTGCTGTGCTGCGAAGAACTGGGACGCGCCATGCCGCGTTGCAATGCTGTGCTCTATTGCATTGTGGATCAGGTCGTCCGCGGCGTCAGGACCCCGATCGAATTGATCTGGATCTTAAGCTCGAGATGCCTGAACGCATACGTCAGACCTGGCCGCAATCGAAACGCGCGGGGCGCTCGACCAGCTTGGGCTCAATATCCGAGTCAGTCCGGAAGCGTGACGAACAGAAAGGGGGCGACTCTGAACACTTTTGTACTCTGTTGCATCGTGGATCAAATCTTCCCTGGCATCCGAATCCTAACAGAACTGAGCTGGGCCTCCAACTCGAGCTGCCTGGGCGCATTGCTCACCCAGAACTGATTGCATTCGAAACCTTACGAACGGATTATGTTCCGTAACAGGCCGAATCTAGAATGGCGAGTCCAAACTGAGGCGAATTGCATCGAGAAGGGGCGGGCCTAAACGCCGACGACAACGACAACGGACGGCGACGACTGCGACCAAGGTTCCAATTCGGGGTCGCTGTTAGATATTCATCCGGAAGGCCTGGACACATGAAAACAGTCGGTTCCGGCTCGGGACCACCATGTTAGATACACCCGTGGGAAATCTGGAAAATCACCAGCCGAAGAAAGTGTTGCAGGTTAGTACACATCTGGTGTCCACGTATTGATTTGTCTGGCTCTTGTGGGCCTCAACGCTGGGGGCGCCCACACGGCCACATGCTAGATGCCCCCCCTTGGGTGTCCCGCGCACGTAAAACCACTGGTTCCAGCTCGGCGCAACCATGGTAGAGACCCCTCTGGGTGGCCCGTGCACGCAACAACACGTGGCTCCAGCGAGGAGCCATCATGCTAAATACCCCACTGGGTGGATTGGACACGTGAAACCACATGGTTCCAGCTTGGGGCCACGATGTTAGATACCTTTCTGGTTGGCCTGGGCATATGAAAACATGTGGTTCCAGCGCGCAACCATCTTAGACCCCCCCCCCATGGGCGGCCTGGACACGTAAAAACACGTGATTCCAGCTCGGAGGCCACAATGTTAGATACCTTTCTGGGTTGCCTGGGCATGTGGAACCACGTGGCTCCAACACGGGACCACCATGTTACATCTTTCCCTGGGTGGCTTGGACACGTGAAAACACGCGGTTCCAACTCGGGACCACCACGTTAGATACCACCCCGCGGGTGGCCTGGACACGCAAACGCGTGGTTCCAGCTCGGGACAACCATGTTCGGTCTGGGTGGTCTGGGCACGTGAAAACACGTGGTTTCAGCTCGGTGCCACCGTGCTAGATACCCTCTGGGCGGCCTGGGCAGGTGAAACCACTTGGTTCCAGCCCTGGGCCACCATGTTAGATACCGTTCTGGGACTGGGCACGTGGACACATGTGGTTCCAACGAGGGGCACGCGGCAAACATCTTAGATATCCACCGCTGGGCGGCCTGAACATGGCAAAACACGTGGTTCCAGCCCGGGGCCACCATGTTAGATACCCCCTAGGTGGCCTGGACACGCAAAACACTTGATTCCAGCGGGGGCGGCACCATGTTAGATATCCACCAGGGTGGCCTGGACATGTGAAGCCACATTGTTTCAGTTCGGGGCCACCATCTAAGATCCCTCTCTGGGTAGCCAGGACACGTGAAAATACTGAGTTCCAGCTCGGGGCCACCATGTTAGATCTCCACCTGGGTGGCCTGGATACCTAAAAACACTGCTGTCCAGCTCGGGGCAACCATGTTCGATACCCCACTGGGTGGACACGTGAAACCACATGGTTCCAGCTCGGGGCAACCATGCTAGGTACCCCTCTGGGTGGCCTGGGCACTAGAAAACACGTGGTTCCAGCTTCGGGCCACCATGCTAGATACTTGTTTTTTGTCTGGGTGGCCTGGGCACGTGAAAACATGTGGTTCCAGCGAGGGGCAAACAGGCCACCATCTTAGATATCCACCGCTGGGCGGCCTGGACACATAAATCCACATGGCTCCAGCACGGGGCCACCATGTTGGATACCCCGTAGGTGGCCTGGACACGCACAACACATGTTTCTTCCAGCTCGGGGACCACCACGTTAGATATCCTCCTGGCGGCCAGGACACGTGAAAACACGTGGTTCCAGCCTGGGACCACCATGTTTGATACCCCTGAACGAAAAGCCATGCGGTTCCAGCTGGGGAGGGCACCATGTTAGATACATGTTCTGGGTAGCCTGGGCACGTGAACGCACGTAGTTCCAGCTCGGGGTCACCACGTTCGATATCCACCTGGGCGGCCTGGACACGCGAAAACACATGGCTCCAGCCCAGGACCACCATGTTGCAGACCCCAATGTGGAACATCTGGAACCCATCGAAGAAACCGTGGCAAATTATTATACGCATCGTGTGGATTTTACGCATGTCTGCTGGCTCTTGTGCCCCCCCCACGCTGGGGGCTCCCAAACGACCACATGTTACATATCCCTCCGTCGGTGGCCCGAACAGGTAAAAATATTCGTTCCCAGCTCAGGGCAATTATTTTCGATTGCCCCTCTGGATGGCCTGGACACGTTGAAAGCTGTTGTCTCCAGCTCGGGGCCACCACGCTAAATACTCCAATGGGTGGCCTGGACAAGTAAAAACACTGGGTTCCAGCTCGGGGCCACCATGTTAGACACCCCTCTCGGATGCCCGGACATAAAACGTACATTTTAGAAACCCCCGCAGCGACCTGGGCACGTTAACGCCAGCATGTCGCCTCAGACATCGTTTGAACTCTGGTCCCCAGGAAAGGAGCCAACTATAAGACAAAACAACGGTTTCGCTCGAGACAGCCTCAACACAGTGTACACAACAACAATTCCACTCGATACATCCGCAACGTACGAATGTCCGCGCGCCCGCTTCGCGCGCTTAGGTTCTAGCGCTGACTGACCGATTGCGAACGCGAGCTCGGACAGGAGAAGAGCAATCGGATCGGCTGGAGCATCATAGTCATCCGCCGCAGAGGTCTCCTGGCCGTCCTTGTCCCCTCTCTGCCTTCTCTTCCTCCTCGTCTCCCCGTGGTCCTGCCCCCACCCCTGCTTTCCTACTATTTACGCCCTTTTCCACGGCCTCCTCCTCGCCCCCTCCGCTCTTGATGTTCACGTCCTGCCAGTCCGCTTTCTCATCCTCCTCCTCCTCCACCTCCTCTACCTCCTTCTGCAGGCTCCCCTCGTCCTCCTTCCATTACCCCCGTCTGCTCCTGCACTCCTGCCGCCCCCCGCCATCCACATCCTCGTCATCTTCTCCGCGTTCTCCCCCCGCCGTGTCCCCCCCCCCCCGTCCTCCTCCTCCTCCTCCTCCTCCTCCTCCTCCTCCTCCTCCTCCTCCTCCTCCTCCTCCTCCCCCTCCCCCTCCCCCTCCTCCTCCTCCTCCTCCTCCTCTTCCTCCTCCTCCTCCTTTTCATTATAAGTTTCCTCCTCCTCCCCCTCCTCCTCATCCTCATCCTCCTCCTCCTCCTCCTCCTCCTCGGCCGGCCCCGGGTGGCGCCCTGAAATAGACGCCCCCGATCGGGTCCTGTCACCGCCCCCGTCTTCCCAAACATGCGATGTCTTGATTGTTTCAGCGCACGTCCCCCAGAACCCCAGGGCCGGTTTTTCATCCCGAATAATTTTTGACGGCCCCGGGGCCCGGCGAGGGCCCCCGGAGGCCGCATATATTCTCGCATAAAAAAACCCACGTCGTGATTGAGGCGAGGGCGCTGCACGCCTGGGTCGGACGCCCCCGAATGGCGGGCCCCGCCCCGGGGCGCGACCGACTGCGCCGTAGCCGGGGCGCCGGGCGGGGCGAGCGCGGGGCCCGGAAGGGGCGCCCGGCCGCGCCGCAGAGCGCGCGTAGACGGGCGAGCCCTCGGCAAGGCTGCGCCGGGGCTGGGCAGCAAGCGGAGGGGCGAGGAGGAGGAGGAGGAGGAGGAGATTTCTCACCTCAGGACTTTGCCCCAGGATAAGAGCACGGTCGACTTCGTTTGGATCGACCAGTGCTCCTTTGATGCTCCTAGTGTCAAGCCTCTTGGTGTCCTGCATATCAATCAACCCCACTTCCGTTCTGCCCTTGGTAGTATTCGGGGGAGAGGCCGTTGCACTCACCCGAGAGGTTCCCGCACGACACTGATTGGTCGTGACCCCTCAGGGGTATTAAGGACCACGGCGGCCAAACAATACCCTCCTTCTCTTTGTTCTCTCTTGGCGGAATCTTTGTTCCGCCATGCTGATAATTGTCTCTCCGCTTCCCCGAACGATCAACACAAGTTTGCTATCGGTGCCGAGAACGCCCTGGATCCTAGGCTTGCTCACTTTCATTGTCCTCTTGACCCGTATTTTGATGGGCTCACGTGGGGAGCGTTTGGCTCCGACTGTCGCCGTTAATCTTCTGACAACTCGCTCGTCTTTTCTTCTTTCATTGGGTGCAAGCATTCCCTGGACGCTTCGCGCGTTCTGTGGTAGTTTCAGTTCAGTTCAGGAGGAGATGGAGGAGAGGAGGAGGAGGAGGAGGAGGAGGAGGAGAGGAGGAGGAGGAGGAGGAGGAGGAGGAGGAGGATGGGGGAGGAGGAGGAGGAGGAGGAGGAGGAGGATGAGGAAGAAGAGGAGGAAGAGCAGGAGCAGGAGCAGGGGGAGGAGGAGTGGGAGGAGGAGGAGGAAGAGGCGGAGGAGGAGGAGGAGGGGGACGAGGAGGAGAGGAGGAAGAGGAGAAAAAAACGGGGGATTGTGGAGTACCTCGCCTCTCGAGGGTGTTTTCGAGGGCGTTTTCGCGTTTCTCCATTCCCTGTTCCTCCTACTCCTCCTCGTCCTTCTCCTCCTCTTCCTCCTTCTCATCAACAGCCTCCTCCTCCTCCATTATCATCCTCCTCTTCCTCCTCCTCCTGTCCAGGGATTATATGTGTTTATATATATATATATGTGTTTAATGCCCGCCCCCAAAAGAAAGACTGGAGCCATCGCGATATGTTGTTTGGGGGGGAGTCGAACGCCTCCTTCTTTCTCTCTCACCCGCCCTCGTCGTCCTACTCTCCTCCAGAATCGGGTGTTTCATCGTCCTGCCCCCCATAGATATACACATGTGTAAAAATATTTGTACACATTTAAATAAATTTTTATATTTATATATATATATATAAAAATATATGTATACACGAAATCGCTCTGCGTCTTTTTATGTATTTGTTTGGGGGGTCAGGAGAATCAGAAAAAAAACGGAGGAATGATTTCTAACTCGCCCCCATTAAGCACTGAGCGATCGGAGCCCTCCACAGAAGGATTGTGATTGAAATCCTCCACCTACTGGTTATCATTGGAATCGCCTGCAGAAGGATGTGTCTATTTTTCTGGTTTGCCGGACCCCCTAAAAAAACTAGAGCTAACAAAAAAACGCGGAGCGATCTCTTTTTTGTTTGATGTGTTGCTTTGTTGCTTGAGGGGGGGGGGGGGTCGAACGCCTCCTTCTTTCTCTCTCACCCGCCCTCGTCGTCCTCCTCGCCTCCAGAATCGGGCGTTTCATCATCCTCCCCCCCCCCCAGAAAAACAAGCAAACAAAAAAAACGAGATCGATCGCCCCGCGTTGTTTTGTATTGTTCGGGGGGGGGGGAGGAGAATCAGAAAAAACAAAAACAAAAAAAAAATTAGGAGGAAAGGAGGAGGGAGAAGAGGAGGAGGAAGAGGAGGGGGAGGAGGACGAAGAGGAATAGGAAGAGGAGGAGGAGGAAGAGGAAGAGGGGGAGGAAGAGAGAGGAGCATGATTTCTAACTCGCCCCCGTTAAGCACTGAGCGATCGGAGCCCTCCACATAATGATTGCGATAAAAATCCTCCACCTACTGGTTCTGATTGGAATCGCCTGCAGAAGGATTGCGATTGAGATGCTTCGAAAGAAACAATCCCCCCGTTTGCATTGCATTGGCATTGGTTTGGCAACGATTTTGGCATTGCGCAGGGCTTGTGCTTCACAGTGCGTTGGCATCCCGCTCGTACTTCGCAAGCATTGCGCTGGCGAGCCCTGACGAAACCATCCACAGAAGGACTCGCAGTAAAACACGGTACAAGTAGGACTTGGATTGAAACCCTCCACAAAAAAAACTCATGTTGCAATCCTCCACCGAAAGATTCCATGCGAAGCCCTCCACTGAAGGATCCCGATTGAAATCCACCACAAAGGATTTCCCCACTTCGCATTGCATGGGCATTGGGTTCGACTCGCCTTGGCATTGCACTGGCACGTTGGCAATGCTTCGGCATTGCGCTGGTGAGTCCTAGTTACCCCATTCGCAGAACGATTTCAATTGAAACCCTCCACAATAGGAGTCCTGTTAAAATCTACCGCAACGGACGGCCCCCCATTGGCATTGCATTGGCATTGAGTTGTGATCGCCATGGCATTGGTTTCGCATTGCGTTGGTACTGCGTTGGCATCGCGCTGGCGAATCCTAATCGGACGCTCCATAGGAAAAGTCATACTAATCCACCCTTGCAAGAGGGATGACTAGTGACCCCCCCACCACCACACACACAAGAAGGATGCACATTGGCATGCTCCACAGAAGGATCGAGAAGGATTGCAATCGATGCCCTTCACATGAGGATTCCTGACATCCTCCAAACATGGGTTCGCAATGACGTCGCCCCAGAAGATTCCTCCTTGAAAAACACATAGGAAAGGATACCCACAACTTGAATTGGTTTAACATTATGTTCGCATTGCGTTGGAAGTACGCTGGCATTGCGCTGGCGAGTCCTAATGTATCCCCTCGCTGAAGGATTCCTGTTGTAGCCCCCGGAAGAAGAATTCTCATTCAAATTCACCAGAAAAGATTGCCCCCTACGGCATCGCAGTGGCATCGGATTCGGATCGCCTTGGCATTGATTTGGCATTGCGTTGGCACTGTTTGAACATTGCGCCAGCATTGAGCTGGCAAGTCCGCAGAAGGATTTCTATTGCACCCCCCACAAACAGGATTCCGATTGAAATCTAAAACAAAGGATTGCCCCCATTGGCATTGGAATGGGGTCACCTTGTCATTGGTCTGGCATTGGTATCGCGCTAGCGAGTCCTAGTGCCCCCCTTCGCAAAAGGACTCCTCTTGAAACCCTCTACAAACATGTTTTTGTGTTTGGAATCTACCACAAAAGATTGCCCCCAACGACGTTGCAGTGGCATCGGATTTGGGATCGCATTGACATTGCGCTGGCATTGCGTTGGTACTGCTTTGGCATTACGCTGGCATTGCGCAGGCGAATTCCAACGCTTCCCTGCGCAGAGGGATTCCTATTGCAACATCCAAGATGATTCTTATTGAAATCCACCACAAAAAAATTGCTCCCATTTGCATTGCATTGGTATTGTATTGGAGTCACCTTGGCGTTTGTTTGGCATTGCTTTGGCGCCGTTGGCGAGTCGTAGTGCCCCCCTTCGCAGATGGATTCCTATTGAAACCCTCCGCAAAAAAAAATCATGTGAAATCTACCACCAAGGATCGCCCCCAACGACATTGCATTAACATCGGATTTGAGATCGCAATGGCATTGCGATGGCGTTGCGCTGGCATTGCGTCGGCAATGCTTTGGCATTGCGCCGGCGAGTTTCAATGCCTCCCTTCGCAGAAGGATCCCGATTGCAACCCCCAGCAGATTTCTAATTGAAGTCTACGAAAAAAAAGAGCATGGTCCTCGGAATTCCAGCCCCATGCCGTTTGGCGCAAGGCTTGCGTTTCGAAGACAATGCTCGGGGGGGGGCACGTTGTCTTCGAAGAGGCTGGCAGAACAACCGCGCAGCTTCGGCAACGAGTGCACGGAGAGACATAAAGAGATAGAGACAGAACGCGAGATGACGACGCAACGAGAGACGCGCATCATGATGAGGTCACGGCGAACAGAGAATTGAGAAACAACTTACAGATGAAGGAGCGTTCCACTCGATTAAAAACCATCTGAAAACGACGAGGTACTCCACGACCCCCCGGCCTCGAGGAGAGGGGGGGGAGGAGGGGGAGGAGGAGGAGGATGGGGGAGGAGGGAGAGACCGGCTTGGCCGAGTCCTCAAACAGCGCGGTGACCGCGCCGCGCAGTGATTCAGCGGGGATGCGGGGTAGCCGCGCGGTTTCGGGACGCGGGTCGCTTTCCGAGGATGTCTGAGCAGCGGCCTTTCCTGGCGCCTGCCAGCGTCGGGAGGAGCCAGCGTAAGCGTCGAAGAACGGCGCCCGGCGGCGGGGCCAGAACCGACTGCGTGAAGCGCATCTCGTGACCGCACCTTTCCCTATCCCCCCTTTCTCGATTCTTCTCAGAGCTCGTGATATCGCGAACGCGCGCTCGTCCGCCAAGGCCCCTCAGCGCGATGCGGGCAGCGCAAGGAGGGCCGACGCAGGCTGCGTGCTATCGGTGGAGCTGAGCGGGGCAAGCGCACGCTGGACTACGCAGCGCACGCCCTAAAAGAGCACGGGCCTCCGTCCGACCCGGCATGGGGAGGCGCCGCCCCCCACGCGCGGCGAAAAAGAATAACGCCGCCGCGCCCCAGCGGCCACCGCGTGGCGGAGAGAGAACAGGAGGAGGCGGGCATCCCCAACCTCCGCCGCCTCGGCCCCGGACAAGGGGTCGTGCCGCGGCGGACCGCCGCCCGCCGCTGCTGCTGGCTACCGCCGGCGCCGCCACCGCCGTCGGCGTCGACGTCTGGCTCGGGCCCCAGGGATGGCGCTCCGCGGAGGCTCTGGGAGAGCCCCAGAGAGGCTCCGGGGGAGCGCCAGCAGGCTCCGCGTGGAGGCCCAGGAGCGCGACACCCGCGGAGGTCCTGGGAAACGGCCGTCGTTGTTTTCACGGTCGTCGTCCTTGTCGTCGTCGTCGTCGTCGTCGTCGTCGTCGTCGTCGTCGTCGTTGTCGTCGTTGTCTGTCGTCGGCGTCGGCGGTGGCTGCCGCCAGCCGCTGCTGGTGGCGACCGCTGGCTCGTGCTGCTGGTCTGGATCCCGAATCGTCGGCGTCGGTCCGCGGGTGTGTCTGCCCCCCCGCTACCGGCTCTTAGGTGCCGCCTTGGGCTGCGCACATCAGAGGCGGTCAGGAAGCACCAGGCGCTGGGCTGACGGAAGGCAGAAGAGGAGGGGGGAGGAGGGGGAGGAGGAGGTGGAGGAGGACGAAGGAGGACGAGGAGGAGGAGGAGGAGGAGGAGGAGGAGGAGGAGGACGAGGAGGAACAGGAGGAGAAGGAAGGAGAAGAAGGAGGAGGAGGAGTAAGGGTGAGGGGGAGGAGGGGGAGGAGGAGGAGGAAGAGGAGGAGGAAGAGGAGGAGGAAGAGGAGGAGGGGGGGAGGAAGAGGGAGGGGGGGTGCGGAGCTCAGGTCGGCTGCTTCCCAGGCCCCCGCCGGAGCCCCCTCGGGGCTCCAGTCCCGGGGGCTCCATCCCTGGGGCCCTCCTGGGACCTTGTCCCTGGGGCCCGAACTGGACGGTAACCATGCTGAATTACGTCAGTTCCGAGGCCAGGGGGGGAGCCTTCAGGACATCCTTCTCCTCCTTTTCCTCCTTCAGATCCTCCTCCTATTCCTCCTTCTCCTCCTCCTCCTCCTCCTGACTTCCCTTCTCCCTCAGCGTGTTCTAAGGGCCCTGCCGGAACGCGCTGTGCACAATTGCTGGCTCATCTTTCATGGCTCGTTTTTGTCGGCGGACACCGATACTGGGACCCACGTTCCCAAACGGACGCACCCACCGCACCTCGGTTCCAGTCCGTTCCACCGACAGCGAAGCACGGCCACTTGGGAGCCGTTTTGAGACCATCTTGGACTATTCTTGGGCTCTTGGGGGCGTCTGGGGGTCGTCTTATCAGCGAGAGTCGGCCTCTTGAGAACCATTATGAGGCCGTCTGGGCCCGTTCTGGAGCTCTTGGGGGCGTTTCGGTGCGTCTCGGGGCTTTCCTGGGAGCCGCTGGCGGCCTGGAGAGCCGTCTCGGGACTCTCTGGGGCCGTCCTTGCTGGCGAGCTCTTGGGTTGTCTGGGGGACTCTGAGGCTGTCATGGGGGCCTCTTGAGGGCGTCTTGGGGGTCTCTTGGGCGGTCTCGGGGCGGTTTTGTGTGCTTCGGGGACCGCCGTGGAGCGTCGGGAAGCGAAAACGTCGCGCATGTCAAAAATGTGTGTTTTCCCATGGGCAATTCAACACTTGAAGACTCTCGGGGCTCTCTTGGGAAGGCTCTTGGGGCTGCCTTCGGCGGTCTTGGGGGCCTCAGGGGCAATCTTGGGGCCATATTGGGCGTACGGGTGCTCTCGGGGCCTGTCTTGGAGCGCTCTTGGGGCACTCTGGGGCCGTCTTGGCTGATCCAGGGAGGCTCCGGGGCCTCCCATCGGGGCCTCTTGAGGGCGTCTGAGGTCTCTTGGGCGGTCTCGAGGCGGTCTTGTGTGCTTCGAGGGCCGCCGTGGAGCGTCGGGAAGCGAAAACGTCGCGCATGTCAAAAATGTGTGTTTTCCCATGGGCAATTCAACACTCGAAGCCTCTTGGGGCTCTCTTGGGAAGGCTCTTGGGACTGCCTTGGGCGGTCTTGGGGGCCTCTGGGGCAATCTTTGGGCCATCTTGGGCGTACGGGTGCCCTCGGGGCCTGTCTTGGAGCGCTCTTGGGGCACTATGGGGCCGTCTGGGCTGCTCCAGGGAGGCTCTGGGGCCCCCCGTCCCCCCATGGAGGGTCGAGGCAGCTGTTTTTGGGCCACATACATGCATACATACATACATACATACATACATACATGCATGCATACATACATGCATACATACACACATACACACCTACACACATGTAACTATATATATGCATGTGTCTATATATATATATATATATATATATACATACTAGAACCACGCGCGCGCTTCGCGCGCGCTTAGGTTCTAGTCACTCCCGCGACCACGCTCAACACCGCCAATGCCGCCACGGCTACCACCGCCCTTTCCGCCATCACCGCGGTCACGACCACTTCTGATTCCACGTCCATTCTGGGCATGACCACCCCATCCACAACGATTGCACTTTCCACGACCACTTTAACGGCCATTCGTTCAACCTCTGCCTGTACCACCACCAATACCACTACCATTGCCACTGCCACTGCCGCGAATCCACGACCACTATCATTACCACCACGGCAAGTGCCACCGCCACGACCATCCTGATCATCGGTAGGACCACAATCGGCGCACGAACTGAAGCCAACTGCCGCCATCACCACCACGACCCCTCCAGGGCTCTCCTGGGGGCGTCCTCTGGGACCCTTGGCCCTGTCTTGGGAGCCTTTGGGGCTCTCTTGGAGCCCTCTTGGGCCGTCTTGGGGCTCTGATGAGATGTCTCGGGGCCCTGTTGGGCCGTCTTGGAGCTCTCTTGGGCCCCTCTTGGGGGCCTCTTGGCCGAATTGGGGATCCCACTGCTTCTTCTCACATCCTCGTTATTCAGTGTTCACTTCTCTTCGCCTTTGCTCGTTTCCTCGCCCTTCCTCCCCTTGTCCTTCTGCGCATTTTTCCTGCTCAGCCTTCCCTCTTCTTCCTCCTCGTCCTGATATTTTCTGCATCTTCCCTCTTTCCCCCTGCTCCTCCTCCCTTTCTCCTCCTCCTTCTCCCTCCCCCCCGCGTAGATCTCCGCTGGAGAAGCCTCCGGAAACTCTGGGATGCCAGGTTCGTCTGGGGCGTTTGGGGGGCCTTTTGGGGCTTCCTTGAGACCTCTGGGGGCGGAGGGCTTGAAATGTTCGTAGTGCATCCTCTCTGGGCCCCTGCTTGGGGCCGTCCTGGGTCCCTCTTGGGCCATCTTGGGGGCCTCTTGGGCTAGCCAGGGGCCCTTCTGGGCTGTCTTGGAACCCTCTTGCGCTGTCTGGGGGCGATCCTGGCGGCCTCTCGAGCCGTCTTCGTTCCCCTGGAAGGGCAAGAGGCGAATTCCTGAAACATGTACGTTTTCCGATGGGTCCGGGGCCATCTTTGCATCTTAGGGCCCTCTTGGGAGGGCTCTTGGGGCCCTCTTGGGCTGTCTCGGGGGCTCCCGGGAGCCCTCTTGGAGCCATCGTCGGCGTCTTCAAGCTACATTTCGAGGCTCGTGCGCCCTCTTGATCTGTTTGGCGGCCTCCGGCGCCCTCGAGAGCCGTCCCAGGGGCGCCCCAGAGGCCCCGGTACCCCCATGCGCGCTCGAGGTCGCGGTCCCGAGCCCCCTGTCGTAGCTAGGCTTGATCGGCCAACCATGTAATCTCATTTTGGTCGCTTTCTACGTCCAGGGACTCCCTTGGAGGCCCTGCGCAAGCCTCGGAATCGTATAGAAGGGGAAGTGCGGAAACGCAGAAATCATTAATTCATTTCCTTCAGGTTTTCAACGATTTGAGGCCCTCAAAGGCTTCCTGGGTTTTTTGGCGGAGGTGAGGGGGTCTGAATTGTGGTCTGTTGTGCAAGAGTAGACCGGGGGCCAAACTTGAAAAACAAAACAACAAAAAAGAAGGAATTGTGGGATTTCCATGTGTTCCAGTTCCTCGGCGCTGTTCGGCGATGTTTTTTGTTTGTGCCTCGCGGGTTTTGTTAGCCGGGCCCCTCAGGGGTGTGGCTTCTGGACCCCCCGGGGGCAAGCCGGGAGACGCGGTACCAGCCAGATGTCAGGGGATGTGCGGGATCTCCGAGTCGGAGTCCCACTTTGAAAAAAAAAACTGGAATTCTGGGAATTCATTTTTTTCCCTAAAAAATCGTAGATCTTCGAGGGTTGGAAGCGGGAAAAAGGCAGGAGGAGAAAAACATTGAAAAAAACATTGGAAATCAACGGTTTTACCCTCTTTGGCCTCTCTCGGTACGGCTCTCGCAGCTCTCTTGGGCTGTTCTTGGGGCCTCGCCGGGGTCTTTTTCGGGCCTCTCAAGGATCGGGGGTGTGTTGGGGGCCTCTGGGGGGTCCCAGAGGCCTCTCGGAGGTCGCTGGAAGCCTCCTGCTCCCGCTCTTGGGCCCATTTTGGGCCTGTTCTGGGGTAGTCTGGGGCTGTCCTGGGCGCCTCTTCGGCAGTGTTTGTTGGAGCCTTCTTGGCTCGTCTTGGGGCCGTCCTGAGGTTCTCATGGGTGGTCTTGGGGCGGTCTTGGGAGCCTCTTCGGCGCTCTTGGATCATTGGAAGCTCGAAAACGCGAGAAGCCAAAAACATTGCGACAACAAATGGAAATCGACGATTTGGGCTTCTTCGGGCCGTCCCGGGACGCCTCTCGGACCTCTCTTGGGGTCTCTTGGAGGCCACCTGGGAGCATCGAGAGCCGTCCGAAGGCTGACTTGGGCTGCTTGGGAACGTCTGGGACCATCCTTTCCCATTCTGGGTGCTCCTGGGAGGCGTCTTGGGCCCTCCTGGGGCGCTGTGGAGGCTCCCCGGAAAGGCCTCTTGGGCTCCTGGGGGGCGTTCTTGGGCGGTTTAGGCGTCTCGTGGGCTGTCTTGGCCCCCTCGTGGGCCGTCTTGGGGCCCTCTTGGGGGCATCCTCGACCGGCTGTGGTGCCCCTTGGGCCGTCTTGGATGCAGTGGACGCACACAAGGCAAACACACCAAAAATATAAGTTTTCCAATAGGAAATCGACGATGTTTGCTTATTGGGCCACTCTCGGGGTGCCCCTTGGGGCGTCTTCGGAGCCTCTTTTGCTGTTGTTTCAGGTCTCATGGGGGCCTATTGGGGCTTCTGGGCCCCTCCTTGGAGCCTCTTGGGGTCTCCTAGGGGTCTCGTGGGCCAAAAGGCCAGAATTTCTAGCTCCTCGTCCCCGTCTTGGGCGCCGCCTTGGGGCGTTCTTGGGCGGTTTGGGCGCCTCGTGGGCCGTCTTGGCCCCCTCGTGGGCCGTCTTGGGGCCCTCTTGGGGGCATCCTCGACCGGCTTGGGTGCCTCTTGGGCCGTCTTGGATGCAGTGGACGCACACAAGGCAAACACACCAAAAATATAAGTTTTCCAATAGGAAATCGACGATGTTTGCTTATTGGGCCACTCTCGGGGTGCCCCTTGGGGCGTCTTCGGAGCCTCTTTTGCTGTTGTTTCAGGTCTCATGGGGGCCTATTGGGGCTTCTGGGCCCCTCCTTGGAGCCTCTTGGGGTCTCCTAGGGGTCTCGTGGGCCAAAAGGCAAGAATTTCTGGCTCCTCGTCCCCGTTTCGGGCGCCGCCTTGGGGCGTTCGTGGGCGGTTTGGGCGCCTCGTGGGCCGTCTTGGCCCCCTCGTGGGCCGTCTTGGAGCCCTTTTGGGGGCATCCTCGACCGGTTTGGGTGCCTCTTGGGCCGTCTTGGATGCAGTGGACGCCCAGAAGGCAAACACGCCAAAAATATCAGTTTTCCAATAGGAAATCTATGATTTTTGCTTATTGGGCCACTCTCGGTGTGCCTCTTGGGGCGTTTTCGGGGCCTTCGGTCATGGGAAAAAGCGTCTGGAGCCATCGCTGCGGCCTCCTGGGGCCTCCCTGCAACCTCTTGGGGCCCTGTTGGCCCCGGGACGCCGAAACCCCGTTAAAACGAAAGGAAAACAACGCCCGGTCCCCCCATGCGCACCCGAGGTCGCGGTCCTGGGCGCCCCAGTCTCGTGCACGGGTATGTATGTATATGTATATGTATATGTATATGTATATGTATATGTATATGTATTTGTATTTGTATATGTATATGTATATGTATATGTATATGTATATGTATATGTATATGTATATGTATATGTATATGTATATGTATATGTATATGCATATGTATATGTATATGTATATGTATATGTGTATATATACAATGTGCCCTATGTTGTACCTACCGGAATGTCAAAAACCAGCGTTCCGCTCAGCACACACACCCCTACGCGACCTTACCATTTTTCGCAGAAAATAATTACTCCGACGGAAGGACCCCGCATGAGAATCCTCTGGGCGAATCTGGAAAAAGCGCTCACCGTCGTCCTCGTGGTTGGTGAGGCGTCCTGACTGTCTCTTCTGCGTATATTTCTCCTCGCCCTGGCGCGGGCCCTCCCCCCGCCCGCTCCCTACGTTGCCCCAGACCTCGCCCTTCTGTTTTTTTCGCGCCCCGCCACCGCCTCGCCTTTCCATTGCACGAGCGCGCATGTCGGTTTTCCTCGGCGCCGTCGCCGCCTCGGCCAGCACAGGCGCGTTCTCTAATGGCCACGTCGCGCAGCCGTTGGGGCAACCCCGCGGGCCAGGCTGTCGGGACAACCCCGCGAGCCGCTTGCGCGCAAGACCAAACCGTTGGGACAACCCCGCGGGCTTCGAGCGGGGCGCAGCCGCGCTCAGGCGGGCAGCACGAAGCCCAACTCTGCCGCGAGCTGCTTCGCCGAGGATGGGTCACCACCCCCGGCCCGGACACAAGAGGTTACCCCTGCGCCCGGCCGCTGTCTCGTCGTCGTCGTCGTCAGCTCCTCAGTCGCCCTTTGGAGCAAGCAGGCCCATGACAGCCATATTCAGGCCGCGGGGACCCAAAAGTGACGACAGGCATACGAATTCCGAGGGCCCTCCTCGGATTCGAAATTCACAAATGTGGCCCGCGAATGACGATCTGGGAACACGACGAACACAAAGTGGCCTACAGTTGGCTCCGGACATCCAGAATGTGGCCCGGGAATCGTGTTCTGGGAACAGGAAGAACACGAAGTGACCTACAGTTGGCTCCGGGGTTTCAAAATGTGGCCCGGGAATGGTGTTCTGGGAACACGAAGAACACGAAGTGGCCTACAATTGGCTCCGGGCATGCACAATGTGGCCCGGGAATGGCGTTCTGGCAGCGCGAGAGCCCAAAAGTGACGACAGTTACAGGGTTTGGATGACCCGCTCGGATTACCAACATGATCTGCGGGTCCCATAGGGAGGGGGCTCCGGCCTGAGACTTCCTCACAATTCACTCACAGACGAGGCTCCCGCCTGAGACTTCCTCCAAATTCAGGCCTGAAGAGCCCAAAAGTGACGACAGTTACAGGGTTTGGATGACCCGCTCGGATTACCAACATGAAGCGCGGGCCCCATAGGGAGGGGTTCCCGCCTGTGACTTCCTCGCAATTCACTCACAGACGAGGCTCCCGCCTGAGACTTCCTCCGTACTCAAGCTTGAGGAGCCCGAAAGTGACGACAGTTACAGGGTTTGGATGACCCGCTCGGATTACCAACATGATCTGCGGGCCCCATAGGGAGGGGGCTCCCGCCTGAGACTTCCTCACAATTCACTCACAGACGAAGCTCCCGCCTGAGACTTCCTCCAGGTGAGTATGTGAATGAGTGAGCGTGTGACAGAGTGCGAGTGATGATGATGATGATGATGATGATGATGATGATGATGATGATACATGACTCGGCCTGGAAGAAGAGAGACGAGACGAGGGCAAGCGGGCAAGACAGCGAGAAGAGGACAAAGAGTCAGGTCTCCCCCCCCAGGCCTCGAATGCCTCGCACAACAGCACGGGCGCCTGCACACCGCACCGCTTGGGCACGAAGGCGGGCGGCAAGGGCACGACGCGCGGACCTGGGCCCATACGAACCTGAGGCCCGTTGGGAGTTAAAGGTCGCGTGGAGCCCATCGATGGCTAATGCAATGCAAACTAGACTATCAGAGTCGACAATGGGAAGGAGGCCGAGGACAAACGAAGGGACAGGGTCGGCACCCCAATCAGGAGGGAGCTGGGGAAGACACTCACGGACGCAGGGGAGCAGCATGGGGCAGGAAATGTAATGAAGGAGATCATCCCCTCCAACTGCAGAGCAACCATATCTACAACTCCCACGCCCCGCGCGGAACCGTTTGGACGTGGCCCACGCGTTGCAAAGAGTTTTCAATACCGAGCTCGCTACACAAGATCCGAGCTTCTGCCCGATCCTATACAGTCTTTTCATTGTTAAGTCACATATTTCAGGGGAGACGGGGCACCAGTAGTTGAGACGGCAACACAACGCACGTGCAGAGGAGGGAGAAGGGAAGAGACGAGACAGGGACTTCACGATCTTCTTCTGGATGTCATTGGCCAGGGTGGAAGGGATGGAAGGGATCGACAGGAGCACCTCGAAGTTATTCAGCATATGGATAAAGACCGAGTTCTTATATGTAGGGTAACGCATATAGAAGATCTCGCAATCGTCATGATATCGGAACTCTTGTAAGAACGATCTTGCTCTCGAGAACTCGTTAGAACGAAGAGCAGCACGGAACAGAGCAGCACGCGCATTGGGGCTGACAGCTCTGGCCTCCGCCGAGAATCCAAACTTTTTCAAGTTGTAGAGGATCGGGCTAGTGATAGAAAAACGAGGAGCAGACGGCAGCTGCTGAAGAGCTTCTCGCTCTGCAGCAAGGACACTGCTCGTAATCGGGTAGAACTGGGCGACATGCTGGAGGACGGGCTGGCAGTAAATGTTGTACATGTGTATATTTCCTGCAAGGCCTAAACAGAGACTCTTAACATACCTGGCCCGACGAAGCAGGGCCCTACAGGGCCCAGCCCAACTCAACTCCAAACCATTAATCCCCAGGAAGACCCCAAGGTAGAGTCCAGCCCGACCTACTTTGGCTGCATTCAGACGTATACGTTTAGCCCGGCAGTCCTGGCGGAAGGACCTCTCCCCACGCTCGTGCGGCAGCACGAACTGGCACTTCGCAATGTGCAAAAAGAGGCCGGCGCTTTTGGCCAACAAGACGAACTGGTGCACCATGATTTCGTGCGCCGAGAAGAGATTGAAAGCAGCGATCCCAAGATCGTCAGCATATGCACAAGGATGAGCGCGGACTGCACCAAGATCGTGGCGGACTTTCCGAAACCAAGGGTCAAGCCCAAGAGCAAACAAGAGACCAGAGAGAGGACACCCTTGCTTTATGCCCCGCTCAACCTTGTACTTGCCATACACATGTCCCTTGAAACGCACGTGCATATACATGTTATTGTACAAGTTCTTAACAATAAGACAAAACCACTCAGGGATCCCCATCTCACTCAACACAAACATAATCCATTCATGAGAGATACTAGGAAAAGCTTGTTTTATATCATAGAAGGCCATCCCAGGGGCATCTGCATTCTCATACGCAGCATATTGGGTATATCGGCTGTCAAGGGCAACAACATTGTCAACCAGAGCTCGACCACCCACAAATCCCCTTTGTTCAGCGTCGACGGTGCGGCGGGCCACCATGTTCAGCGGCTGTGCGAGAGCAGAACATATCAGTTTGCAATCTGTGTTCCCCAGTGCAAGCGGACGGGTATGATCTGGCGCGCGGCACGGGTCAGCCTCCAGCGACCCTTTCGGTAAGAAGGCGAGGTAGGCATCATTGAACTGATCTGGGATGAGTCCTGCGTCTACTATGTGACGATAGTGAGCATAAAGAATACCGCGGGCCTTGGGACCACCAAATCTCCAAGCAGAGTACGGAATACCATCAAGACCAGGACTCGAATCCCTCGACCTATCTAAAAGCCTGGCGAACTGCTCCTCATCTAAGGTCCACAAGATGTCCTGTGGGCAAGCCTGAATCCAGCTACGGAGAGAGTGCATACTGTCCTGGCAGGGGCGAAAATGGCGGGCTGCATTCGCCCAGTGATCCTGCAGGAGACTCGCGCACGCACGGGGGTCGGTGTGGGTGTTCCCTAAGGGGTCCACAATTCCCTGAAGCAGTACTTGCTTGTGACGGGGGGCCCAAGCTCGAGACAGCCTTTCAATTTTTGCAAGCCCCGCAGTCCTAGCTGGAGAGGAAATAGACTGGTCATTCAAAATCTCCTGACGGTCGTTGTCCAAGTCCTGACGACTCAGCTCCGCCAGATACTCATAAAAGCCATCGGAGTCAATGAGGTGAGCATCATCATCAACAAATTCACGAAGCTTCGGAAACCTGCGAATAGCTAATCGTTGTTTATCGAGATCACGACGACGGCGAGCACGATCATACGACATGCACCACGATATTTTGTGACCAATGGTACGAGAGCTTTGAGAGCACGAGGATTGTTTGATTTCATGTGCTACAATGTGCATCATCGACTTCACCTCAAGGACAGCCGAACCAGCATCTTCAGAGACACCCATCTCATCGATCAGGCTATCGATTCTGACTGCAAACTCGGGCTGCCTACAAATCCATCTTGGGATGGGGGCCGTGACATTCGAGCGCTGGACCGCCAGCACAGCATATACAGGCACATGATCACTAACTTCTCGTAATTCAGCCGGCTGCCACTCGACACCAGCTGCAGGGGAGAGGTCTAAGAGCACCGATGGGGGCAGAGAGGTATAAATTCTATCCAATCTAGCAGTGCTGAAGAGGCGACCGTCACGTAGAATGCAGTGTGTGTGATTATCCTGTCCTATCTCGGTGTACCTATGGAAATATCTCCCAAACTCACTGGCTAATGATCCACTGGGGGTACGGTCAAGTGAGGGGTCAACATGCTGGCGCGCCTCTCCCAATTCACAGAAATTCCAGTCACCACCAACGAAGACTGTCGCATGACGGGGGTCCAGAGCACGCGATACACACGATAAGAACTCTTTCTTAGCAGGAACAGAGAAATGAGGAGGGAGATGGACAGAACAAAGCTGAAGGGAGCCTTGTGTACCTTTAAGATCGACCGTGAGACATCTGCCAGCTACCACATTCATCGCATCATTGACCTCGAACTGAGAATGAAGGCGCTCATGGATACACACCAGAACACCACCAGAGATCTCGTCGGGGCAGAAGGAGCCATAACATCTGTGATGGGGGAGGAGGCGAGAGAGGGTGCCTAAGTCCCCTTCGTGTCCGTGAGATTCTTGAATCAGGAGGGCGTCGAATTTCTCTGCTAGCCTAAGGAACGTATTAAAAGTTTTACTCTGCTTAAAGTGGTCCCCACTCTCAGCCCCAAAGAGAGTGGCAGCATTCCAACTACAGACACTGACCTGCTTGGAAGGTACCCAAGAGGAGGGGAGAGGGCCAGAGGACGCATTCGGCGGCGAATGCGAGACAGGCAAAAGAGAGGCAGGGCAGGCGTCATTCACTGTGTCCCCAGGTCAACTGAGGTTGAGCATGTTGGTGATGGGGGTCATGAGGTCAGCTGTGATGCCCCAGTCCTCGCAGTCGGTCTGGTTCCACACGGCAGTGCCCTCTGGATCGACGCGGATGAGGTCCCACACGTCATTCTCGTTCGTGATCGAAATAGAATTCGAGAACCCTGAGCATCCCAGTTTGCATTTCGACGTCCAGTCTTGATGTCCACGAAGTATCTTCATCAACGGCAACCATGCCTGTCCAAGATGTCGCTGGCGCATCCTGACTTCATGAGGAAGGTCACCCCTGCAGCGGAGCGTGGTCACCGATCCTCCGCGAGGGTCCGTCCACGTAATCTGATTCATGCCAAACCATGTTGAGAAGTCCTTTGCTTGCTGCTCAGTATTCCAGATGACACTGAAGCTTTGACTCGACCGATGAAAATGAGGAGTGGCATCTCCGATAGGAAGAGAATCAGGAAGGCGACGAGCAATATCGTCCCAGACTTTGCGCCTCGCCACATCGAGCACCTTCCGAGGGAACGTGCCCACCCACCTGCGACAGACGTTCTGGGAGTCCTGCGGAGCCGCAGCACCGAGATTCATATTATGTGCAATCGAAGATGCAGTCGACGGAGTGGCGCCCACGCTACTGGGAAACTCCCAGCGACGGCGCTTTGCTCCAGACTGTCCACTGTGCTGTGACCCACCTGCATCCGAAACGCTAGCAGAGCACCTGTTCATGTCCTTCTTCAACCTGTCCACCGCCTCCATGCACTCGGTGTACTTCGTGTCCACCTTCTGGTGAAGGTCGGCCACGTTGGTCTCGAGCGCAGCAACGGCAGGCTTGAGAGCGAGCAGTCCCTCGATCGCTTCATCAGTCTTGGATGTCCGAGCTAGTAACTCTGCGTGTTGCTTTGACTGATTCTCGGCCATCATTTTCAGCATCTCGCCCAGCGACGCGATGTCCGCCATGGCTGGAGGGAGAACGGAACTCGAACGAGAGTGATACAATAATCAAACTGGGTGAAATCGTGTGCAGCCAAAGCAAGAGAACGGCAGTCCCTGTCCGTGGGCCTCTCCAGGACTGCACACCCGCGCGGTCCGCCTCGACACTCGAGACGGGGGATCCCCAAATGTTGCCTTGAGCCAAAATGGCTACGGATGATGATGATGATGATGATGATGATGATGATGATGTTGATGAGTATGTGAGTGACTGAGCGTGTGAGAGAGCGCGAGTGATGATGCTGATGTTGATGATGAGAGAGTGTGAGTGAGTGTGAGTGTGAGTGAGTGGTGATGATGATGAGTGAGTGAGTGAGTGTGCGAAGGCAGAAGAGGAGAGGGGGTGGGGTGAGTGTTCCTGCGCGGGGTGTGCAGATAAAACAAGAACCCCACTTTGGATGTGGGGAATTATGCCAGCCCCACGCAAGCCGAGGCAGGGGGTAAAACCAACTAAAGGAAAACCTTGTGCTGGAGCCCTTTCGGGGAACATGATCGTCCCACGAACCCGTCAAGGAATATAGAAATGTAAAGCATGGCAGCGTTTTCAAAACACCTGACTGGGCGACGGGCAATTGCAATGCTCAATACATCGATGTTGATGTTCCGTGCCACGGGCTGTGCTGTGCTGCGCGGCGCTGAACTGCGATGTGCCATGCCGTGGTGTTGATCTATAGCGTTGTGGACCGAGTCCTCCTTTGCATCCGAATCCTGGCTGAACTGATCTGGATCGTAAGCTCGAGCTGCCTGAGCACATCGAAGCCGCCACAGAGCTAATTGACAGGGGGGCATGCCAGGGGGACGCGCCACGGAACGTCCCAAGGGACCTGGGGACGTGCCAGGGGACGTGCCATGGGGACGCACCGCGGGACGTGCCAAGGGGACGCGCTATGGAACGTGCCAATGAACGTGCCACTGGACATGCAAAGGGACGCGCCGCGCGACGTGTTAAGGGGACCTGCCACGGGACACGCCACGGAACGTGCCAAGTTGCAATGCTGAATGAATCGATATTGATGTTCCGTGCCATGGGCTGTGCTGCGCCGTGCTGAATTGAGATGTGCCATGCCGCGAGTGTGCTCTATAACGTTGTGGATCGAATCCTTTTTTGTATCCGAGTCCTGACCGAACTGATCTGGATCTTGAGCTCGAGCTGCCTGAGCACATCGCAGCCGCCACAGAACTAATTTACAGGGGGGCATGCCAGGGAGACGCGCCACGGAACGTCCCAAGGGACCAGGGGACGTGCCAAGGGACGTGCCATGGGGACGCACCGCGGGACGTGCCAAAAGGACGCGCTACCGATCGTACCAATGGACGTGCCACGGGACGTGCCAGGGGACGCGCTGCGCGACGTGCCAAAGGGACTCGCCACGGGACGCGCCACGGAACGTGCCAGGGAACGTGCCAAGTTGCAATGCTGCGTGTATCGATCTTGATATACCGTGCCAAGGGCTGTGCTGTGCTGCCCCGTGCTGAACTGCGATATGCCATGCCGTGGTGTTGATCTATAGCGTTGTGGACCGAGTCCTCCTTTGCATCCGAATCCTGGCTGAACTGATCTGGATCGTAAGCTCGAGCTGCCTAATCACATCGTAGCTGCCCCAGAGCTAATTAACAAGGGGGCATGCCAATGGGACGCGCCGCGGAACGTCCCAAGGGACCCGCCAGGGGACGTGCCAAGGGACGTGCCATGGGTACGCACCGCGGGACGTGCCAAGGGGACGCGCTATGGAAAGTGCCAATGGACGTGCCACGGGACGTACCAGGGGACGCGCCGCGCGACGTGCCAGGGAACGTGCCAAGGAACGTGCCAAGCAACGCGTCGGGGAACGTGCCACGGGACGTCCCTGACCAAAGGCCAGGATCCCTTGTAAATTACGCTGCGTCCGCGCTCCCAAGGCCACGATCCCTCAGACATTCCGCTGCGTCCGCGCTCCCATGGCACATTGCGTCCGCTCTCTCTGAGCCATGACCCCTTGTAAACTACAATGCGTTCGCGCTCCCAAGGCCGCGCCCCCTCGTGAATTACGCAGCGTCCGCGCTCCCATGTCAACGTTCCCCGGTAAATTGCACTGCGCCCGCCCCCCCCGAGGCCACGATCCCTTGTACATTACGAGACGTCCGCACTACCACGACCACGATCCATAGTAAACTACGCTGCGTCCGCACTCCTGCGCCCGCTTTCCCTGGGCCACGATCCCTCGTAAACCACGCTGCGTCCGCGCTCCCAAGGCCGCGTTCCCTCGTGAATTACACCGCGTCCGCGCTCCCAGGGCCCCGTTCTATAGTAAATTACACTGCGTCCGCGCTCCCATGGCCACGATCTATTGTAAATGTTCGTTGTGTCCGCGCTCGCAGGGCCCCGTTTCACAATAAATTACGGTGCGTCCGCGCTCCCAGGGCCACAATCCATCGTAAGTGACGCTGCGTCCGCGCTCCCAAGGCCACGATCCCTTGTAAATTACACTGCGTTCGCTCTTCCTGGGCCACGATCCCTTGTAAACTACTTTGCGTCTCGTGAATAAAATGGGCCCGCTCTTACAGGGCTACACCCCCCAATAAAATACGATGCGCTCGGGCTCCCAGAACCACCTGGGCGGGCATCCTGGGGCGCTCAGACTGCTCGACTTCTGCAAAACAAACGTCTCGTTCGAAACATCCTCGACATTCTGGTGCGCGGGACGCGCCACCCTTGAGAGGGTACGGAACAAACATTGATTTTTACAATCCATGTTTTGTAAACATTCCAGGGTCTCCAAACCCTGTGCTTTATCATGGGCTCTGCGCAAAACGCCCCGCACACGATTGTTTCATTCCTCGGGCAAACGGGTGTTAGCGGACACCGATATTTACAAAGGATTCGAGATCGCGGGCACATTTTCCTGGATCGGCCACGCGCGAAATGAATATTTAAGCAACTCATACAGGTGCGCTTTCGTACTTGTCACAGATAATTTCGCGGGTCCTACGCAAGTCGATTCCGGGGAGAAACGCATAAAAGAAAACCCCGAGCCCGCACCCTGTCTGGGACAAACAACGTTTAGCAAGCGGGCACGGAAATTAGTAAACAATGTGATCGCCAAACAGTTTTTCTGGGGGGGGAACTGCCGCGGGCCGAGACTCGCTGGCCACTGGCAGTGATCAAATGTTGCTGGAACTGCACGAGCGCATTTCCAAGGAGCGTTGTGGACAGTGAAATTGAATGGGTTTGACGTCGAGGTAAACGGGGGGGGCTTAGTAGGCAAATCTAGAATATCGCCCTCCCGGGTGTTACATATCCGCATTGTGTCTGTCTGATGCGTTCACATAGATAGCCTCGCGTCGCGAACGAAAATAGTCGGGTAAGTCTCGGGTATCTCAACCCTGGCATGTTTTGCCGATGTGGCCTCTCGGGCCAGCTGTCGAGCCCAAAGGCAATCAACAATGGATCTGGGACGAAAGGCTATTGGGGCCGCACATTGAACCGGTCTGGATCTCAAGCTCGGGCTGCCTGAGCACGTAGTAGCTGGCCCCAGAGCTAGTTGAACTGGAAGCGTGCAGTCGTTCAGTCAACTCGACCTCTAAACCCGAGTCAGCTCCGAAAAAGAACGACACGACACGGGGCGCAGGCTCTCGGACGCACCAAAGGATGTGCCAAGGGCGCAGTAGGGGATGCGCCAGGGGGCGCGTCATGGGGACGCATCAGGGGACGCGCCCTGGACGTGTCAGGGATCTGCCATCAACGCGGCCTGCTCTGCGCGGGACGCGCTGCGCCCAGATGGCCGCGTCCCAACTCCGCCGCATATCAGCGACAGCGCGTCGCCGACGATCGAGAACACGTAGCCCGTTGGGTCTTCCCGCTCGCCCGCATGGGGCAGACGCGACTTCGACGCGGCCGCACAAGCGTGGGAACTTATTGCGGATGATGCGATGTTCGAATTATGTGACGTTCGAGATCATGTGGCCACTGCCGTCGCGGACGTCGGGGGCCCCTTCTCCTTATCAATCCGTAGAGTGCGTTGGACGCTCGAACACCTCGGGGTCGCGCGCGATGCCGACCGTGGACAGGCGCGAGCAGGGCCGGCGTCAGATTTCTGCCAGGCCACGAGGACGCAGCGCACAATTACTCGTAACGCGGAGACATACGCCGACGACGTGGCCGTCAGCATCGTGAACTTCTGGTGCGTCAAAATTATCCCGGCAAAGCAACCTAACAGCGATGTGTAGGAGCATATCTGGAAGCATTCCCCTTAAGATTCAGATGATAATCCAGTTGTAGAATTCTGCTGTTCTCGCAGTCGTAGTCGCATTCGCAATGACAGTCGCAGTGGCAACGGCAGTCACAGTCACAGCCTCAGCCTCAGCCTCAGCCTCAGCCTGCCTCAGCCTCAGCCTGCCTCAGCCTCAGCCTCAGCCTGCTTCAGCCTCAGCCTCAGTCTGCCTTCAGCCTCGGCCTCAGCCTCAGCCTGCCTCAGCCTCAGCCTGCATCAGCCTCAGCCTCAGCCTCAGCCTGCCTCAGCATCAGCCTGCCTCAGCCTCAGCCTCAGCCTGCCTCAGCCTCAGCCTCAGCCTGCTTCAGCCTCAGCCTCAGTCTGCCTTCAGCCTCGGCCTCAGCCTCAGCCTGCCTCAGCCTCAGCCTGCCTCAGCCTCAGCATCAGCCTGCCTCAGCATTCGGGAATGGAGTTCTGGGAACTCGAAGAACACGAAGTGGCCTACAGTTGGCTCCGGGCATTCCAAAATGTGGCCCTGGGAACTCGGAAGTGGCCTACAGTTGGCTCCGGGTATCCAAAATGTGGGAATGGGGTTCTGGGAAGTCGAAGAGCACGAAGTGGCCTACAGTTGGCTCCGGGCATCCAAAATGCGGCCCGGGAATGGAGTTCTGGGAGGTCGAAGAGCACGAAGTGTGTGACTGTTGGCTCCGGTTATTCAAAATGTGGCCAGGGAATTGAATTCTGGGAGGTCGAAGAGCACGAAGTGTGTGACTGTTGGCTTAAAACGAGCCCGGTTCTGTTCCCGGTTCTCCTTCCCGGCACCCGCCCAGACCCCCCTGAGGAGTCATGATGCTCTCTTTTGGCCCTACTAGAAACCTATCAGCAAAAGCTGTTAGGTAATAAAACACCTCTTTCGCCGTTGGCTTTGCAGCGACGGTGCAGCCATAGACTGGACCGACGAGGCCTGGTCATTCGTGGAGCCCTCGGAGATAGCTACATTGGCGGCTGGAGGCCCTGCCGTCGTTCGTAACCGCATCGAAGGGGCGCGGCGTGCGGTGCACAATTGACTGGTGCTCTGCTCGCGCCCTGGAGCAGAGGTTGAAAACAAAAACGATCCCCAATTTTCCGAAGCGCACTGGCAGCCTCTGGGGGCCTCCAGGGGCCCCTGGCCCCCAAAGGCCTCCGAAAACAAAGCGCGTTCGACGGTGACGGCGGCGGCGGCGACGTCGGCAGCGACGGCGACGTCCGGAAACCTCCGTGGAACTCGACGGCCATGTGTGGGTCTCCGGAGGCTTCACCTCGGTGGCCGCACCTCGGATACAGCCACAAGCCACCCCAGTTGACCGAGCACCCCGTTGGGGGCCCCGAACGACGCGGCTTCGGATGCCCTCCGACGGCCCCAGGGCCGAGCGGTGCCGTCGGCCGAGCGCCGCGCCCTGGAGGTCCTGCAGGATCCAGGGCACCACCGGGTACTGGGACAGGTCCTGACGAGCAGGAGCCCGCCGCCGCCCGCCGCCGTGAGGGCGGGGCCATCCCAGGTCGGGCGGAAAAAGGAATATCGGGCAGCTTGCCATCGCTCGGGCGCCCATTCCCCGTACATGTTTCGGCTTCGTGCGAGGATGTTCGCAAGATGGCCCAACATGCTCCTCGATGGCGCTCGCCGAGGAAAAACACACACGTCCGAATGATGCCAGGCCATTGGCGCGAGCCAAACTGGGTTTTCCGTTTTCGTGTTGATTTCGTTGAACCTCGTCCTGTCTTCGCTCCACAACTGCTGCAAACCGAAATCAAAACGAAAACGGTCCACGAAATCGTTTAAACACCGTTGAGCTGGCGCCCAGATCTTCGACGGTAATCCGAAAGCCTTTATAATGGCGTCGACGACCACAGTGCCGGGGAACTGCTTTGAACAACGCCAGTCGTTCAAAGCAGTGCCCCGGCAATGCTTTGAACGATGCGGAAATGCGATCAGCAGGAGCCTTCGCCTGTTCCTTCTCCTCTTCTCGTCGCTGCATCCTCTTCCTTGTCCTCCCTCCTCCCCCGTTCCCTCTCTACCTCGTTCTCTCCGTCTCATGCGCACTCTTCCTCCCCCCTCTCCTCCTCCTCTTCCTGCGTTTCCTCCTCGTCCTCCTCCTCCTCCGCCTCCTCCTCCTCCTCATTTGTCCTATTTCTCCGTCCTCGTCCTCCTAATTATCCCCCTCCCCCTTCTCCCTCTCCTCCTTCTACTCCTCCTCGTCCTCCTCCTCCTCCTCTTCCTCCTCCTCCTCCTCCCCTCCTTCCTCCTCCTCCTCCTCCCCCTTTTCCTCTCCCTCCTCCTCCTCCTCCTCCGCCTCCTCCTCCCCCTTCCCCCTCATCCTCCTCTGCTATCACTCCTCTATAATTCCTGTCCGCTCCTCCCCTTCACTGATCCTCCTCTTCGTCGTCATCATCCCTTTCGTCCTCCTTCGCACGCCTCTTAATCCTCAATCGGTTCCCAATCTTCTCGACTTTCTTGTCATCCGCGTCCTTGGCTCTTGAAGGAGCCTCAGGATTTCTCAGGGCTCTTGTTTGGCACGCGAAGACACACCTCCCAGGAACGCATCATCCTCCTCACCTTCACCCTCCTCCTCCTCATCATCCTCCTCCATGCATGTTCGGCTCAAGCCCGCGCCGACGGCAGGTTCCACGGCGGTTGGGCGGGCTCGCGCCCGCCTCCGCGGCCTGCAGTCGGGGCAGAGATGCGCGCAGGGTGGGATGACAAAACGGAAGAGGAAACACGGGCCGCAGTTGCGGATTCTTCACAGAGCAGCGGTGGCGGTTGGGGAACAAGTGAGGATTGGGGCGGCCGCAGTGGCGGATACGGTGGCGGAGGTGACCGCAGTGGCGGCTGGGGCGGCGGAGCTTCTCTTGGCGGATGGGGAGGAAAAGCGCAGGAGGGCGGCGACGGAAGTGACCGCAGTCGCGGATGGGAGGGCGGCGGATGGGAGCGCGGCGGCGGATGGGGCGGCAACCGATGGGAGGGTTCGGGAATGGAGGGCGCCCGCTGGTGGGACGACGAGGGTGGCTGCTGGAATGCATGGGAAAGGGGCCGCTCGAGTGCTTGGGATGGTTCTCCTGCCGCGGAGCCCGCGGCCGCAACAGCGGCGGGCAAAGGAGGCCGTCCCCTACTTCCCCCAGAACGCGAAGGGCAAGGCGCAGTTGCGCTTTCTCAAGCTGTGGACCAGGAGCCAGGGCCTATTTTCAGGTTGGACTTCTTCGAGAACTTCAGGGCGGACTGGTCTGGGAATTACAAGCAGCACAACGCGGCCTTGAAGTTTTTCCGATACGAATTCGAAGACC
The DNA here is from genome assembly GCA_963575745.1 of Prorocentrum cordatum. Classification (NCBI taxonomy): domain Eukaryota; class Dinophyceae; order Prorocentrales; family Prorocentraceae; genus Prorocentrum; species Prorocentrum cordatum. Next base: position 167,123 of record CAUYUJ010014345.1, on the reverse strand, counting down.
GAGAAAACCCTTTCGGCAGCCGCACGCCCGTCTTCGGAGGTACCGCAGTTGCGGGGGAAAGTTCGAAGATCCTTAAGTACCACGCAAAGGGGAAGGCGCAGGACAACAGGGATTGGGACTGGGACCACACTGTCAAAGTGCCGTGGTCTTGGCTGGAAATGGTCGCGCAGATGGATGGACCTACAATGCTGCGCGTCGTGTGCGGCCCTGACAATGACCGCAGTCGCGGGTTGGTCCGCTGCGAGTGCAGCCCGTGCCTTAAACAGTCTCGACAACATGAGGCACGCGAAAGGGGTGGGCAGAGGACAGGCGCAAACAATCTCTCTGCCCCAGTGGGATTTCGTCCTCATCCGCGACGACGGCTCGGGCATTCGCGTCAACCCATCCTGGTCTAGCCCGAAGTTCAACGCGTATGAGGTGGAGCCGCACTGGCACCCCGTGGGCGGCCCGACGGCAGGTCTTGGCAAGAGCGATGGCCACGGAACGCTCAAGTTCTGCAAGATGCTGCACGCCCATGCGAATCCTGGGCGGTTCGATGCGAATAAGGGGTCGCGCCTGCAACCGCGGTGGTCCGCGCAGCCTTGACACCGCAGTTGCGGAATTCAACCGCAGTGGGCGCAGCCGTGGAACCGCAGTTGCGGGGACCGATCGCGCGACGCCGCGCTCGTTTGACTCACTATGCGCGCTTTCGGCCGCAGTTGCGGCGCTGCCTTCTAGCGACTTCATACAGCTTGGCAGCAGTTGCCGCGCTCCCACGACTAACCGCTGTAGGCGCTTCGGGCGCGCATCACCTCCGCTGAAGCACTCGTGACGTTAGCGCGGCCGCAATTGCGGAGACAGGCAAAAAGATGGATCCGCAGTTGTTCGTCGTCCTCGTCGCCCCTTCCCCGCCGTCCTCGTCGCAGCCCCCTCCCTCCGCCGTTCCTCCTCGTCGCAGTAGGCGTAGCCCGCCTCCGTCATTAGCCCTTTCTTCCGTTGGCCGTAGCCCGCCTCCGTTGGCCGAGTCATTCCCCGTCGTCCTCGTCGCAGTCCCCTCCGACGGCCGCAGTTGCGGACTTTCTCGATTCCTCCTCCTCCGTTTCTGCCCCGTCACCCTCGTCGCAGTCCCCTTCCTCCTTTCATCCTCGTCTGAGCTCTTCGCGGCATCCTCTTCCTTCTCGTCCTCTCCATCCTCCTCCTCGCCCTCCTCGTCCTCATCCCCGCCGTCTCCCTCGTTGTCCTTCCTCGCCCAAGCCGGCCGCAGTTCCCCCGTCGGACGGGGGCCGCGCGCGGCCACGCCATGGACACGCGCGAGAAAGCCGAGCTCGACCAGCGGCCCGCCGAGCTGAAGCGGCAACTGCGAGAGAAGTTCGGCGTGGCAGGGGCTGCCGCGCAGCCCGCAGTCGCGGCGCCTGAGGGAGACCGCAGTTGCGGAAGCCACGAGCCTGCGCCGCGCGAGGCCCCCCCTTCGTCGGAGGGCTCGTCGTATCGCTCCCCGCGGGACTATCGGCCGCCGCCGCCGATCAGCACGCTGTCGATCGAGCCGTCTGGTACTGGGAGCCGTGAAGAGGCGCAGTTGCGCAGATCGCAACTGGCCCCCAAGGCAAAATGGCGGGCTCGGGCGCCGACGCCGACGAAGGAGCAGGACCAACCAGCAGTGACGCGATCCGCCACCGAGACTGCAGTTGCGGGGGTGGCCGGCGAGCCAGGCGCCGTGCGCGGCGCCGCTGCGAGCAGCGCGCCCTCGGCCGCGCTTCTCCCAGCCGAGTCCAAACGGGGCGTCCAACCCGCAGACGAGGCCGCCTCCCAGGAGAAAGCCGCCGAGACAGTCGCCTCGGCCGAGTCGCGCCCGAGGAAAAGGCCGCCTCCCACGGAAGGCTCGCCGCCGTCAGAACCGCAGTCGCGGGATCGCGCGGGATCGCTGTCAGAACCGCAGTTGCGGGAAGATGCGGGAGCACCGCGGAAGAAGCCGCGGACCAGGAGCCCTCCAGGGAAAAACTATGTTAAGGAACCCACCAAGTGGAACGAAGGATTCCTGCGTACAGCAGACGGCCATCGGGCGCCGTCCACCATCGCTTTCGAAGGCGGCAACAAAGAAAGGTGTCTTCAATTGCATCCTGCACCAAACTGCGGCGGTCATCTTCGTTCTATGGGACCCCGAGATGCTCCGCGCGGGGAACGCCGAAGGCGCTTCCGACCTGAGGCATGCCGTCGAAGACGCTTGCAACTTGAAGAACATCAGCGAGAAGCCTTACTGGACGACGGTTGACCTGTTCAAAGACACAGGCCTGGTGCTCGCGCGCCCGCACATCATCGCAGAGACCGCAGTTGCGGGTCATGTTGTTGGGGCCACCCACGCCGTCACGATCCTCCGCTTTCGCCTGAAGGCCTCCGAAATGAATCCTGACGCGGTGATCCCTTTTGCCGTCGTGTCCAGACACGCTGTTTGCGAACCTCTCCAACAGAAGATTACGCAATCAGAACAAGCAGCGTGGGAGGCAAGTTTCTTCAAGGACGCTGTAGCTTCCATCCACAAAAACCATATCCGGTTCTTGTGCGGCTTCTTTGACATCCCGCCTGAGCAGTTTCAAGCATTTGGCCGCAGTTGCGGAGCCAGCTACAACTGCCCGATAGGGGTACTGTTCAGGGCCGGGCCCGCCCTGTTCGGAGGCCTCAGGGAAGGCAGCCGCGTCGTGAATCCCAATTACGTCGCCCCCATTGGCCCGTGCGACGTGCGCATTGCGGACCACTGCGCGGATTCTGCAGGGAGACCGTCGAAGAACGATCCCCAGTGGCTCCCTGAGTGGCTGCGTCGAACAAGCGACTCCATCATCTCTCGGCGATGGGTGCAAACGAAGGACATGCCCAAGTGGGATGATGACCCTAACCGCAGTAGCGGAGTCAGAAGAAAGCTCGGCTTGGCAGCGCTGCCCCCCATCGGCAAGGTCATTCAGAAGGAGCTCAACGAGAAGACCTTCACCACACACTGGTGCGATGGCCTCCACCAAAACGTCGTCTTCGTCGGGCACGGACGCGCGAGTCGGGCGAGCAAGCGGAAGCAGGAAGAGGCGCGATCTGCCGCAGTTGCGGACAAGCCGCGAGTGCGCCAAGACCGATGAGCCGCAGTTGCGGCACAGAGCTCAGTAATTACTACTGCGCGCCTGCTGCCTGCAGTTGCGGGGTAGGAGACCCCTCCTTAGCGAATAAGTGCCGGTTGCCGCGTAGGATAGCCCGCAGTTGCGGGGTAGGAGAGCACGCGGTTGCGAACTCGCAAACCGCAATAAGTGTGCGCGCGCTGGGTCATCGTCATCGTCGTCGTCCGACGTCGTCGTCGTCGTCGCTGCCGTCGTCAGCATCGGCAGCATCATCATTGGAATCATAATCATCATCATCGTCATCATCATCATCAGCAACAGCAGCAGCATCAACATCGTCATCGTCATCATAATCATCATCATCATAATCATCATCGTCGTCGTCGGTCGTCGTCGTCGTCGTCCTTTCGAGCTTCGAGGTTGCGGCAGTTGATGCTGGGAAGAGCTCCCCTCCCCTCCTCGTCCTCCACCAGGCCGCATCCCCCCGCCTTCTCCCTCCTAGCTCTCCTTCCCTCCCCCTCCTCTTCCTCCTCCAGCCTGCCCCCTCCCTCCTCCAGCCTGCCCCCTCCGAAGCTCTGTTCCGAGATTTCGATTTAAAAGTTGGCCTTCCGTAGTCCGCAGGCACTTCGGCTCAGCAGGTCGTTGGGCTCCTAAGCGACGGACGTCGTGCCATAGTCCGCAATAGCGGGTGCAATGAGCGACGCCGTCGGCACAGGCAATGCCGCAGTGGCGGACGCGAAAGCCGCAGTGGCGGACAAGACAGCCGCAGTTCCAGACGCCACGCAAGGGATCTTTCAAAGGGCCAACGCCTTGAGGTCTCGATTCAGGACAGGGGACAAGGTGCGCCCCCCTGTGCTCACGCTCGCCCCGCACACGGGCAACCGAGGCGGGCGCTACCCTCAGCAGGAAAGGGTTCGGGAACTCGCTGTCAAAATCTTCCTGGCTGGATTCGCGCAAGCCGAAGCTGACCGCGAAGGTGTATGCGTTCAGATGTACCCAGCAGAATAGCTGGTGCTGAAAAAAAAAAAAAAGCAGGACCCGACTTTCCAGACGCACACAGAATACAATCGGGAAAAAGCGACCGGGCACCTCGCTGCGTGCTTCGACCGCAGTTGCGGAGCTGACGTTGCGTATGGGACCTGTTCGCACTCCCACTTGTGCCTCGTGTTGCGGGCAATCGCCCTGGGAGCCAAGTGGCCCATCCCCCATGGCATGGAGTTCACGGGGGACGAGCGCGCGAGGCTGCAGCGCGCGCTCGATAAGGACGGCAATCTCGACATGGCCGCAGTGGCGGCACATGGCCCTGTCGCTAAGAACCTCGTGCAGGGGGGTATGCTCATGGAAGTGCTGAGCTGGAAACTCATGGACGAGGAACCCACTGGTGCTTCGCTCAACAACCAGCCCCTCAATAAAGGGGCCGATTTCGCGTTGCGAACGACTGAACTCACCGCGCTCCGTGTCCTGTGCAAGGCTGTTGACGCAGAGCTGCACGCCGCAGTTGCGGACCAGGTTGCCTTTGACAAGGTCAAGCTCTCCGTCACGCACGAACTCGATCGAGTCGTTCAGGACCCAGACTTCATTGAGCTGTTCTCGTTCGTCGTTGGGCTCGGGAGTGCAAAAGCGCAGTTCATCCCCTTGCTGCTCCAGTTCTGCGAGGTCTACGTGAACTCCAAGAGAAGGGCCCTTCGGCTCGGGGCCTTCGGGGTAGCCAGCGAGCTTCCCGACGAAGTGCCGTGGGTCAAGATTGCCGCGCTGATGCGATGCTACAGGAACGCGCCTGCGAGGAAGAGGGGCGTTGACACTCCTGCGTGGTGCCCTGATCCAGAACAATCGTGGAAGGCGAAGGAGTTCCGAGACTTCCTCGTCGACATTAACTCGGCTCTCCGTTTGTACTTGTTCACGCTGAGCAAGGTCATCGACGGCGTGGGCCCCGAGAAGGCGATCGAGTTCAAGGCGAACCTGTGCATGCTGACCGCGGACGGCTTCATGCAGTACCTGAAGGGCACCACCGTCAAGGAACGAAGCATCCCAAGACATCGTCAGGCGCACCTCCGCGCTTGCGCGGAGGCCGCGGGGAAGGTGGAGCCGGAGTCCAATCGGGACGCCCTTGAGAAGGCCCTCGGCGAAGTGGCAGTCGGAAGCGGGAGGCCCGATTGGTTCGATTCCAACGCGTTGCCGCGCCCAGAACCGAATGGGCCCGCAGTGGCGGGGTAGACAGAGGGTTCCGCAGAGGGGCAGGAGTTGATGCCGAGGGTCATTTCCTTTGACCCCACGACGCAACTACCAACGAACCACCAGCACAGCAGGGACACGACGGCCATTCCACGCGGATCCTTCCCTTTGCCAATCACCGAATGGAGGCGTTCAGCGGCAGCGAAGGAGCTGGGGCGGGAGCCTGCTTTGGTCAGCGCAGTGTTGCTATGCCTTTGGGCGCGCCACAGGTCCGCAGTTGCGGAAGCGCAAGTAGAGGTGTTGCAAAACGCTGATACAAACAAACGCACCGTCAAGGCAACCGCTGCAAACGACGCACAATGCATCGAGTTGTGGCCGTGCGTCCCAAAGGCATCCAAGGTACACACCGCAAGCATGCACCCCGAGAGGGTGGCCGTGCGAGTCTGGGTGAAAGGAGATCCAAATGGAGACACGCCCGCGACCTTCTACTTGCACCCCGAGTTCAAGCCGCCTGCGGACAAGACGCCCGCCGACGTGGCTGACCACGATGTGCGGTTGAGAACATGGAAGTGGGATGCGCAAGAGACAATGCACGTCTTCTGGGCAGTCAACAGAGCCACGCAACAGGAGGTCCAGCAGAGAAACAGCCGTGATGAAAGCGCAGTTGCGCGCATCAGCATGGAGCTCGAGGAGAAAGAGTTGGCGGTGTGCGTGCCTGCGACAGGCGGGCTCGTGCTCGCCGTGAATGTCCCTGTGCTGGTGAATACGACGGCCGTGGAGCAAGGAGAAGAGCTCCTGTGGGAGGCGAGGCCCAAAGCCGCACCGAAGAAGAAGGCTGCAGAGGAGACGTGGAAGACGGACGCGGCCAAGAGGGCCAAAGGGAAGCCTTCGGGCCAGCCCGCCCCGAAGAAATCGAAGAAAGGGCTCGACGAACGCGGGAAGATGTCGCTCTAAGAAGCCGCAGTGGCGGCAGTCAGGGCGGCCTGCTCGCGTGACCGCAATTGCGGGCAACAGGCCGGAGGGGAGGGCGCAGGCGTGACCGTTGTGGCGGAGCGGTCCTGTAGTTTGCAGCATCGCTGCTTCTGTCTGGCGTCGCCGCAGTAGCGGATCGCTGACGATCGAGCACGGAGGTTCGAAACGGAACTCCCCCCTCCCTCCTCCCTCTCCCCCCTCGCCCCTCCTCCACTTCCCCCCTCTCTCCTCCTCCTTCCCCTCCCTCCTCCCAAGTTCGAAGCCGACACTGCTCATTCCCTCACTCCCTCCCTCCCTCCCGTCGATGTTCTCCGCATCCTGCTGCGGCCATCCTGGCGCCGACTCCCCCTCTTGCCAGTTCCCGCGCCGTGTGCGCGGGACCTCCTCGGCAGCTCATCCGGCCCCAAGGCCCTCGAGGGCCTCGCGGGGATCGCAGGGGCCGAGGGATTCATTCGTCTCGCCATTTGGCCCAACCGCGCGCGGCCCCACTGCCCGCGCCACCGCCTTGCCCGCAGTTGCGGCTGTGCTCAGCGCAGTAGCAAACATGCCGACTTCGAGCGAATGGAGCCCTGCGTGCGTGGAGAAGGTCTTGTGCATCCGTGGAGGTTGGCTTGCGCAGACCACCCCCGTCCCCGAAAAGGATATCAAGGTGCTCCACGCAGGGCCCCTCGGAGAGATAAGCTTCGTGCACGCGAACATGCAAAAGCCTTGGTTGCTCAAGGTGTGCGCGAAAGGTAAACCGACCGCAGGCGCCTTGAAGGCGCCCAAGGCCTGGGGCGCGCTGAAGAAAGAGCTCGCGAAGCAGGGCGGCGCCGCAGTTGCGGACGACGAGAGCGACGGCGACGCGGGGGACGAAGCAGATGATCCCATGTCGGCCCTGGTCAGCTCCTCCAGCGACGCGAAGAAGCTGGCCAAGACCCCGAGCAAGAAGCAGAAGACTGGAACGCGTTCGGCGAGTACTGGCCTGCTGAGGGGAGAGGCCACGGAGTCGGCCACTGCCACTGTGCACTCCGCACAGATGCCCGCCAAGAGCCGCTTGAAGTATCCCGACGACAAGGCCATTCGACACGCGCGGGTGGCCGGCTTCAAGCGGAGGAAGTTGTGGCTCGACGCTGCAGACCTCGGGTGGCTGATCGAGATGATCGTGGACGACGTGAGCCTCGGCGGTGTCCCCGACATCGACGACGGCGACAAGGACGAGGCCGCAGTGGCGGACAAAGAATGGGCAACGGCGGTAGACCCTGACACCCCGCTGGCGAAGCACAGGGAGCTCGGCCCCCCATGGCACAGGGGAGCGGGTCTGGCTTCACCGTCGTTTGGGATTTCAAGGGCGCTCGGGTCGCGACGATCGCGCGAGAGTGCGCCAACAAGGGCAAAACGATCGAGATGGATGAAGAAACTTACCAAGAAGAGGTGGCAGTCGGCGCAGTTGTCGAAGGGCTATAATCTGTTCGACTGAGGCCCGAAGCCGCATGGCCCGCAGTTGCGGCGGGGCCACTGAGTGCCCGCAGTTGCGGGGCGGCCGGGTGCGAGTGGAAACGCGGAGGGCGAGGCGGTGTGAGGAGGCAGGCGGAAAGGCGAAGGGGCGCCGTCGCGTTTTTGTCTAGGGTGTTCCACGGGCGCACGCCTAAGTGCGCCAACTTGTGCGGGCGAGCGTGTTTCTTAAAGAAGCATTGAGTGAAGCATCGAGACCCTGTGCGCGCGATGATTGGGGCTTCCGCGCGGGCGTACTTCAACGGCAATTAGCTCCTCCCTCCCCCCCTCCTTCTTCGCCCCTCCGCATCGTCTGCAGTTGCTCCTCCCCCCTCTCCTCCCTCTTCCTAGTTCTGTATCCCGCAGCCGCGTGCCCCGCCCGAGTCGTTCGCCACGCGACCGCGCATGAATGTCCCCGTGGGGCGGACATGGCATGGCGAGGAGGACGGAACGCATTTCGAGGTGGAGTGGCTCCCTTACGACAGCGGCCGCGCACCGAGGAAAACGAGGTATGGCACCACTGGGCTCGCCAACATCTTGAGCCGCAGTAGCGGCGACGCTTGCCCCAAGAAGATAAAAGTGCACGCATGTGCGGACTTTCCGTGTCTAGCGAAGTGGCCCGTGCCGCAGCGCGGCTTTGCAGAGCCGCCTCACTTTCATTTGCGGCCGTCTGCTTGGCGACCGGGCGCGCCGCCACCACCCGCAGTTGCGGTTCCCGCGGCGCCAGCAGAAGCTCCAGGCGGCACCGCAGTTGCGGCTCCCTCGGCTCCTGCACACACACGAGCAGCAGCACCAGCAATTCCCGCAGCTCCTGCGCAAGAAGCACAGGCAGCCCCTGCACCAGAAGCACCCGCAGCACCAAAACCTCCAGCAGCCCCTGCGCCCGAAGCACCCGCAGCAGCAGTCCCTCCAGCTCAAGTGCACGCAGCACCAGAACCGCCTGCTGCGCACGAGTCCGCAATTGCGGTTGAAGCTCCTGAGGGGGTGGAAGCGGACAAAGACACACGATTTCCCGCGCGCTTGCCACCAGCGCGCCCGCTGCCAGAGAACTGGTCGAAGACGCAGGTCGCATTCTTCCCGTGCCCAGACCTAGAGGCAGCAGCACGAGTTGCGGCGCCTATCGGCGACGCCTTGCGGCCACGAGTCGCGGCGCCACCCCTGGCGCCAGAGAAAAGTGCACCTGTGGAAGACGCGCCAAAGATCCAGGCCGCAGTGGCGGCGACTGTGCCTGACCGCGTGACGGCTCTCCTGAGGCAGATTCTGTCCGAGAATTCCTGCATAGGGCATTCAGCTTTCATGCTGTTTGCCTCGCGGTTCGGGCGTCGACCTTACGCGTGGGAAGGCGAGGACCGCAAGGACCTCATTGACTGCTGCATGCCTTGGGCAAAGGAGAAGTGCGCTGAGCCATGCGCCGTCGACGGCGTGGCGTGCGTAGTCGCCGCTGCTGAGGATCTGTTCGAGGAATGGACAACGGTGGAGCTCAGGCCCGTGACTCCCGAGAACCCTCTCCATGAGGTGCGCCGCTGGGCGGCCGCAGTTGCGGTGGGTGGCGTGTGCTCTGAGGGGGCGGACGCGTTGAACAAGTTCTACGGCCCTCTGGGACAATGGATCCTAGGGACTGTTTGCGATGGAAACTGCGGCATTGACCTTATGGCGATGATGTTGTAGAAGCCGCAAAATGCCGAGACGCGCAAATGGCTTCGGGAGGAACTGTGCGATTTCGGGGTGCGCCGCTGGGGCGAACCGCGGTTGCACGACGTGCTCGCTGTCACGCAGGAACTAACCTTGGAGGCGGCGCGGGCGCACCGCAGTGGCGGGGCCAGCGGCCCTGCTGGATCCATCGTCCTGGACGACTTCCAGGGCGAGGGGGAACCAGCAGAGGCGCCCAGAGAGGCGAGCGCGCCACGCCCCGCTCTCATGGCGGCTTTAAAGTGGCAGACGGGCGTGGAGGACGACGGTATATTGCTGGCCATGGCTGAGGCTGTGCCCGAGGCGTTGCAGGAGGAGCAGATCAGGGCGCGCGCGCTGGCCAGCGCACGCCCAAAGCCCGAAATTGCGGAAGAGAAGCGCCGCGTGTGCCCGCACGTGCTCAGAGACCGCGAACTGGTTTGCAAAGACCTGGAGGCGCACGCGCGCAGTTGTGGTTGGATGGGCGTGGGCGGTCTGCCACGACATTCAATCGCGTCTTTTTGCGGGCGGTTCACGTGGCCGAAGGGCATGGGGCTCGCCCAGCAGAAGAGAACCGTCTCCAAGTGGTTGCAAAACTGGCGCAAACGGGGTGGACATGCCACGGCGAGCGCCCATGGACGACGCCGCGCACGGGGCACCCCAGGGCGCCCGAACAAGGCTCCATGGCTGGAAGCCGCTCTGCACGAGTGGTGGTCCCACATGAGGTACTCCGTGGACTGGAAGGCGGTGGCCAAGCGAACCGCAGTTGCGGAGGAGTGGCCGAAGATGTTGGCCAGGTTCTCCCAATCCCTGCTGGTTACGAAGGCGAAGCAACTCGTCGCGGACTACTGCGTGGAGACAATGAAGCGGGGAGGCGTACCGAAGGTGCCGCAGTTGCGGCCTCGGCGGCGGGTGAAGTGGCGGCGCTCCTACGGCCTCAGCATGAAGAAGCCGAACCGCAAGTGCAAGGTGCCAAAATGGTTGCTCCAATCCCGTTTTGAGACTATGATCTTGAACGTGGCCAGGGCCCGCGCAGCTGCGGAGGAGCTTTCGGGGCACGACCCGCGCATCCTGAACTGGGGCCAGTCGCCCTTTCACCACAACGAGTCTTCGTCGGCCTCCAAGCCGACATTGGATGTGAAGGGTGGCATTGCCCCGCTTGTCGAGGCGCATGACGACAGCAGGGCTCGGTGGACAGCGAACCTGACGGTGTCGACCGACGCGGAGGACATCCGCAGTTGCGGACCACCGCCAGCGGAGCTCATGTTCAAGGGGGGACCTGGCATCGCTAAGGGCTTGGCCGCACATGCCCGCAGTTGCGGCTATCCGTCCTGGGCGAGCACGGCGACGTCCGAGAAGGGGTCCTACCGCGCAGACGACGTTGTATCATTCTTGCAGCGGCACTTGCGGGCCTGGCCCGCCGACCCGCAGTTGCGGGGGAAGTGGCGCATCCTCATGGCCGACGACCATAGCCCGCGCAAAGCAGACGCTGTGCGGAGACTCGCCTGGCAGCGCGGCTACGTGCTGATCATTCACGGCGGGGGGGGCGACCGCAGTTGCGCAGCCCGTGGACGCGGACTTGAACCAGCACGCGAAGCGGCGGTACATTGCCCTCGAGACCAAAGCGCTGGTGCAGCAAATGGCGTTGGGGAAGCACGTTTCGCAGTTGCGGCGTTCCGATTGCGCCGACTCGATGGTGTCAGCGTTGGACAATGCGCAGTTGCACTTGGACGCCGCGAAAGGTTTCCTGAAAGTGGGGATCCGGGCGCCCTTCGACAAGTCAGGAGATCTCGAGATTTGCCGAGAGGCGGCGGAACTCTGGGAAGCAGGGGGGCTGCGAGCAAGAGTGGATGCCGCAGTCGCGGAGGTGAGGGAAGAATGCGGGCAGTAACGTTCGACATGGCCCTACAATGACGCGCTGCGTCTCAGACAGGAATACGAGAGACACGCCGCCACAGATTCCGCGTTGAATAGGCTCGGCGATGAGGAGGGCGATGACGAGGGCGGGGAGGGGGAGGAGGATGAGGTGCGCGAGGAGCACGAGGAGGACGAAGAGCAAGAGGAGGCCCCGTGGGCCGAGGCTGTAGCGGAACAGTGCGATGCCGCAGTTGCGGCACCTGGGCCTCGAGGACCCTCCGTACCCATGGGCTGCGCGGTCGACGCAGAGGCGGCCGAGCAGGTGGCAGTGGCGACGCCCTTGGCAGAAACGCTCCGCGAGGCGGAAGATATGCTGCGCCAAGTGGGCATGGAGAAGCTAGCGCAGGATTGCCGACATCAACAACACAAACAAAAGAAGCGGTTGAGAGAGCTGGCGCGGGAGGACAACGAGATCCGACGAGCGTTGACTGCCCAGCGAGACCACGAAGCCGCAGCGCTAGCGAAAACGCGGCGCCTGGCGCTGGAAGCGAACGACAGGGCGAGGGCGCTGCACGATCTCAGGAAGCAGATTCGAGAGGCCGAGGCCGCCTTGAGGGCAAAGAAGGTGGCCGCAGTTGCGGTGGAAACGGTTGTGGCTAACAAACACGCCCTAGCGCAGTGGGGCCCCGAGGAGTTCAAACTCAAGAAAAACAGGAAGGCAGCTCTGGACCGCCTGGCTCGCGGAAAGGGCGTCCTCTCAGGCGAACAGAGGGGGTGGGGGGGGGCATGGTTCAAGACGCATTGGGACGAGGGGGTGTGCAAGCAGCACAAGGAGCAATGGCCGTTGACGTTTGCTGGGTGGCTGCAACAAGTCGCGAACGACGCGGCGTCTGGGAACCGTTCGGCGCTGTCGCAGTTCGCGCGTTCGGAAACAGCGAGAACCCTGGGAGGGCAAATGGCGCTGGTAATCCCAGCCCAAGCGCGATGCAGGCCGCAGTTGCGGGCCCACAGGAAGTCCAGCGTGAAGCTGTTTTCCCGAGCGGCGCCCGCGCGGGCAGGAGATGAAGCAAAACCGCAGTTGCGGTCTTCCAGCTGCTGCGAAAATAATCCTTTCTCAGTCCCTTGCAGTCCTCGCCCTCCTTCGGCTTCTCCGCCAGTCCCTTCGTTGTTCTTTCAGTTCCTTTGAGTCCTCGCCCTCCTTCTGACACTCCTCGAATCCCCTCTGTCTCCTCCCTCCATCCGAGCCCATGCCCATTCGCGATCCATTTCCGTAGCCACCGTGGCTCGAGGCGGCGCGCGCGAAGACCCAGGCACGTGGCCGCCCGCGCGCCCGAGCGCATCCTCTGGGAGTACGGACCGTGGAATTCGATTCGCCAGAACAGTGTTCATCCACAGCGCTGAGAAGGAGGAGGGAGGCGAGAACGAGAAAGAGAAGGAGGAGGGAGGCGAGGACGAGAAAGCCGCAGTTGCGGATGATGGCGACGACCAGCGGACGCAAGGTGGCGTCAGCACCGTCGCGTCCTCGGCTGCCTCCGCTGACGAGGCTGAGCCGCGGGGAGGTGCGGGAGCCGCAGTTGCGGCAGCACAGGACTCCTACATGCCGAGAGCGTTGTCGTCGCGGAGAACCTGGACTCGGGCGCCCGTCATCCAGACAAGCAATCTGTCGGAAAACCAAAGAGCTCTTGTCGACGCATGGGAGGAGAGAACGGGGTACGAAGCGGGACGGGTCGGCTTCTACGTGGCCAACTTCGGAGGGACTGCAGCTAGACCCGTGCAACGCGCGGACGAGTGGGCGCAGCTCCGCGCGAACCCTGCCCAGATCATCGCCCAGTGCGAGTGCGACGACGAGACCTGCGCGGTACTCAGTGGGGAGCGCGACGCGAGGGGCAGTGCAGCCGCAGTTGCGGACGATGCGTTTCGGAATCGGACTCACTACAACTACCTGTGCATCAGGGACCCTCCTTGTTGGCATCAGGGACCGCAGTGGCGGCCACATTGAACGCGTCGGCTTTGCGAGGCTCTTCCACAAGCAGGAAACATCCAAAACGAAGAAGAAAAAGAACAAGTCCGCAGTTGCGGATGTTCCTGCGCCAAAGTGGCACAACAAGTACTCCACGGCGATGGTGGTGCGCGTCCACCTGGACCAGGCCGTGCCCCATCTGGGGGGTTCCTTCAACGTCATGGCGGTGCACGTCCACCACAGCTTGGCCAACCAAGACTGGGGCGTCACGAAGCTCCATGAGTTCTACAACTGGTTCGTCGCCTACGTCAGGGATTGGAACGTGAAGGTCTGCATGGGGGACTTCAACATGTGCATGTTCCAGCTTGTGTCCTGGTGCCGCAGTTGCGGCCTGACTGTGGACGTCGCCGCGTGGGCCCCCAGGAAGACAACAGGCGGCCAGCCCAGGGCAGACAGCATGGCGATTATGTTCATAAGCTGTCCTGGGCAGTACAAGCTTCACCATGGCCTGAGTGTTCTGCACGACCGCGAGGGCGGGTTCTTGACGACCCACCATGATCCGTCGTTCCGTGTCTTCGACTACACGAGTGGCCCTGGGAAGATGATTCAGACTTACGCTCCCAAGGCTGAGGCCGTAGAAGACAAGATGCGCGCCTTCCTGACGCCATCTGGCGAATCCTTGACCGCAGTTGCGGATTTCGAGGAAAGGATGGCGCGCAGGGCACGCGAGGAGTTTTTGCCTCATCCCTTCAGAGTGAAGCAGGGCAAACTCGACGACAAGATATGGCATGGCGCCGTCGGCAGGGCGAGGCACGGAGCGCACTTCCCCCTGGTGGCTTTCACGCACAATACGTGCCGCAGGTCACCTGAAAGACTCGCCGCGAGGTTGGAAAGGCACGCACAGAAGAGGGGCAAGGGGGCCAAAGAAGACGGCAAGAAGGGCGGCAAGAAGGGCAGCTACGCACACACCGCAGTTGCGGGGAAGGGCGCCCGACCCCAGATGGAAACCGCAGTTGCGGGGAGAGACGCTGGGGCTGAGCGAGCAGAGAACACGCCACCGCCGCAAGCTGCCAACGGCGACGATGCGACCCCTTCTTATGCCGCAGTGGCGGCTGGGTCCTGGGGCGCGAGCGGCAGCGGCGCATGGGAGGCGCGCTGGTGAGACTGGCGCTCGAGCGGATGGGGTGCTGATGGCGCGCAGTGGTGGCCCTCTGATGAGGCCGCAGTTGCGGACAATGCCCCTGAGGGCTCGCCTCCTCAGCGTGAGGTCGAGTGGGGCTCGAGCGGGCGAGCGGGCGAGCGCCACCCGTGGACCTGGGAGGCGCAGCGTTGGTGATGGCCGCAGTTGCGGGCAAGTGGAGCATGGTGTTGATAGCCGCAGTTGCGGACAGTGTACGCAGGACAAATCATCATCAACATCATCATATCATCAGCCTCTTGTGAAGACGTTCAAAGCAGTGCCGGGGGACTGCTTTGAACGCGTTCAAAGCAGTGCCGGGGGACTGCTTTCGATCGCCCCCTCGAATCCGTTATAAAGGCTTTCGGATTATGATCGTTTCAGTCGGGCGGGTGTTTCTTTGATGGTCCCTCCCCCTTTCTGCGGCCGCATTGTCTGTCTTGCTCCCTGCTCCTGCATGCTGGCCATTTCGCCTTTCGGTTGCCCCGAAACGCTTCTCGCTGATGCAGTATAGCTCTGCCTCGCCGCAGACGGAAACAAATGTCTTTGATGGCGGCCCTCGGGGGCGGCTTCGGGGCCCGGGGACCGACAGAAGCAGGCCAGGGGCAACAAAAATAGCCCCAGGAGAAGGGGTCGGGACCTCTGGGGCCGCGGATTGAACACAAAGCATGTCGGCGGATGTCTGGGGTGCTGCCAGAAGTAGCCCTGGCCTAAGGTGCCCCCAGATTGTTGCACCACGTTGGAACCCCTAGGGCCCTCTGGGCCTCGTGAAGGGTGCCCTGGAAGCCAACCATCGGGGCCTCGCCATGGATCCTGGGGGCACCTTCGGCAACACCGGAGGGTGGGCTTTCCGCCGCGGGTTACTTTCTACAGATCATGGGTCGCTCTCGGCCGAGCGTAGAACAGGGCGCCCGCGGCTACTTCCCCGACGCCTCTTTCGTCGTAGGGCACATGCCCAACAGCGAATCGCAAAACGGTAACTTAGTCAAAGCGTGGGCCAGGAAGACCGGGGGGCTGGCGAACCAGCTCATGTGCTGGTTTCCCTTGCGCCTCAAGACGCTGGAGCCTGGAGCCCGCGTATCTAGACCAGTATCCAGCGGCGGGGCCACCACTGGCTGCATACGTCGTAAACCCACCCGTCCCCGAATCCCCTCCCTGTCGTCCAACCCGAGACTCAGGAGCCGAGAGAGCAGGTTTAGATAGGAACGTAAAATGAGAAAAGAATGCATAACACACAGGCTTCCACAGGTCCGCGTGGATTTCTTGGATGCGCTGGGCACCCCTCCCTGGCGCGCAAAGCGCATTGGGGGCGGAGCCACCCAGGCGCCGCCAGGGGGGTCCAACGCCAATCCAAGAACTCCGCGCGGACCTCCGAAAGTTGATGTTTGTGCCGTCTTCTCTTCTCCAGGAGGAAGGCCCTCTTCTGCTTGGGCAGCAGCACGTCCTTTCGAAATCGGTCCGCGGACCTCTTCCGGTGTCCATCTTGAAGGCGGATCTAGTCGCGGCGACGAGACGCCTCCAGGAGCCCCCAAGACAACGACAAACGCCTGCGAAGGCAGACATTGACTCGACTGTTAGGTGGCGACACCCGACATCCGAACCTTTCCCCACCAATCACCGCTTCTCCTGAATCGATGGGAGGCGGGGGTGGTGTTCGGATTTCGCCACGCGCTCGACGAACTCCGTGCCCTACCCCCGCCGCCCATCGAGTTGCCTGAATCGTTGATCGGCGAGGGTAAGGTTCGGATTTCTTCGCCGAATTGGCCCTCCTCTCCGAGCCCTCCTGTCGGACAAGAGAAGCATCGGGGGAGCTGCCGCCTGCTCTCCCCTTGGTCCCCGAAAAACCTTGCGGTGACAGACCGCGCGGTGAAATCGAAGTCCCAAGAGACCTCACCGCGCGGTCCGTCACCGCACGGCCTCGGGACCTCCGAGGCTTAAGTCGCCCGAGACGTCCTCGGAGAACGACCCGAGTCCCAAAACACCGCGCCGTTTGGGGGCCTTCGAGAGGATGGAGGCCACCCGAATGGGGTCTGAGTAGAGTCGGAGGATCGCACCGCATCGGCGATGCATCGCCGTGCATCGGCGATGCATCGGTAACGTCGGCGATGGACAAACTTCACGTCCAACCGCATTCCCGATGCATCGGCGATGCGGCGCGATCCGCCGGCCCAATCCGCCGACCCCTTGGGGTCACGGCGTGTGAGATGCTTCCCCCTCCCCAAACCCCTTCCCCGGGGGCCTGGTCTGGCCGGTTTGGAGGGGGAGGGGCCAAATCCATCATCCGCACACTTGGAGCCTCAGAAGGCCCCAAAAAGGGCCGAAAAGGTTCCAAAGGTTCCCGGAACGGTCCAAGAGAGCTACGAATCGACGAAGATCGCTCCAAAACGCCGAAGATTGCCTCCACACGGCTCCATAAGTCCCCAAAACGTTTGAAACAATATTACGAGGCGCCCCAAAGAGGCCCTCCAGAAGCGAAAATCGTCCCATTCCCTAGGGAAAACGTACGTTTTCACCACATTCGCCCATTCGGCTTCCACGCGGCACAAAACGGCCCAAGAAGCCTCCAAGATCGACCCTCGCGACCCTCGCCAGCCCAAGAGGCTCCCAAAAAGGCTCCAAGACGGCTTCCGGACGATCCACGAAGGCTCCAGAAACCATAGCAACGACTTAGGAAAGCCGCAGGACGGTCCCAAGAAGGCTTTAAAACGCGGCAACGAGGACCCCCAAAGGCTGTCCGGACGGCCCACGCGGGGGACGATTCGGTTAAAACCGCACAAGATCGCCGCCTGACCGCCCCATGGGTGTCCAAGACGCTTGAAAACGCGACCACTAGAAGCAGGCCTCCACAAGCGAGAGAGCGTGATCCACCGCCGCTCTACTGTGGAAAATTCCCTCTTCCTCCGGAACCCGGGGATCCCCCCCCCTCCGAAAATCCCCCCCCCTCTGCTGGACCGCCCCCCCCTTCCCCTCCCCCGGCAAACCCCCCCCCCCTCCCCTAACCCCCCCCCCCCTCCCCCTCGAAAGCCGGGGGGGTCACTACCGGTTCGAACCCCCCCCTCGAAAACCGGAGGGGGGTCACTACGGTTCGAACTCCTGCCCACCCACCCCACTCACCGCCAGCAAACGACTCCCGGTCCCTACCACCGTCCGCGCCACATCCCCCACTGATGTTCCCAGCACCACTGTCCTCTCCACCACTGTCCCCACTGGTTCCACCACCGTCCCTACTGTCCCCACCAGTGCTCCCACAACTGTCGCACTGTCCCCACTGTCCCCACCACTGCTCCCACCACAGTTCCACTCTCTCCACTTTCTCCACGGCCCCAACCACTGCCCAGAGGCCGGCTTTCTCAAGAATTTCGAGAAGCAATCTGCTCCTATCTAACACTCCCGATTTCGTCCGCTAGATAATACACGCATGCAAGCTAATATACGCCAGCAAACTACCGATATCTGAGTAATAAATATGACAAGAATGAGCTGACATATCTATAGAGAATATAAAAGCCCGGGTAAAAATTATGGAACTGCATGTACACGATTAAGAAAGCTGAGGAGGATGAGTGGGAAGAGGGGGAGGAGGAGAAGGAGGAGGAGGAGGAAGAGGAGGAGAAGGAGGAGCAGGAGGAGCAGGAGGAGGAGGGGATGATGCGGAGGAGGTGGAGGAGGAGGCGGAGCAGGAAAGGAGGAGGAAAGGAGGAGATGAGGTAAGGAAGAGGAGGATACGGAGGAGGAGGACGACGACGAGAGGGAGGATGAGAGGGAGGAGGAGGATAAAGAGGAGGAGGAAAGAAAGATAACGAGGAGGAGGAGGAGGCGGAGGAGGAAAGGAGGAGGAGAGGAGGAGGAGGAGGAGGAAGAGGACGCGCAGGAGGGAGATTATGAAGATGGGGAGCAGCAGGAGAGAAGGATAACGATAAGGAAAAGGATACGGAGAAGGAGACTGATCATGCGAAGCAGGATGAGAAGGATACGAAGGCAGAGAAGGATAATCATACCGATACGGGCAATCGTAAAGATGAGGAGGGCGAGGATGACGACGACGCGGACGAGGAGGACAATGAGGACGAGAACTGACGAGAGGGTCGACTACGAGTAGAGGAGGATGAACATGGTGGATGAGAATGAGAAGGGGCATGAGGAGGATGAGGAGGAGGAAGAGGAGAAGGGCGGGATGAGGAGGAGGAGGAGGAAGAGGAGGAGGATGAAAGGGGATGAGGATGAATGGGATGAGGAAAGCAAGAAGGACGTGCTCGCATTGGCGGTTTCCTGGTCGTCGCATGCGACGCGGTGCGAATGTGACACCATGCTTCGAAAACAATGTTGCGATGGGGGCGTCGCGCGAGGCGCAACGTGCTATGCGTCGTTATGCCGAGACTGAAGGTCTCGGAATCGCATGCAATGCAATGCTACGCAAGACTGCGTCGGCAGTGTGTCGAGCGCGAAACGCGCGGGCATGAGGCCACGCGTGCCATAAGACATGAAATTACCAACCGCACGTGGTAAAAAAAGGGTGAGGTGGGGGGTGGATAGATGAATGGACGAGGGGGGGATGTCGAGACGACGGGGGAGGGGGGGGATCGAGGAGGAAGGGGGGGGAGGAGTATGAAGAGGAGGAAGAGGATGATGATGGCGACGACGATGATGATGATGCTGGTGGCGATGATGATGATGATGCTAATAATGATGATGTTGATGAGGATGATGATGATGATGATGACGACGATGATGAGGGGGAGGATGAGGCGGAGGAGGAGAAGGATGAGAAGGAGGAGGGGGAGGGGATGGGGGGGAGCCCGCCCCCCCCCCCCCCCCTCTCGCACGCCCCCTCACCTCGTCCCATCCCCTCCTCTCCCCTTCTCACCCATGCCCTCCCCTCCCCTCCCGTCGCATCCCCCCAATCCCATCCCACCCCCTCCCTTCCGCATGCCTGCCCCCCTCGCCGCCGCCTCTTCTTCCGATCATCGATCCATCCCATCGCCGCTGCACGTCGGCTCCGTGACTGTGCACCCCCCCGCGAGCTGGGTCGAGTGCATCATCCAGGCGCACGGGGCATGGGACGGGATGCGACGCCCGGCATCGAGACGCCGGATCGACGCGCGGCGGAATCGACGACGACGACGACGGAGTCGTAACACATCGGGCGTCTACATTTGGAAACACACGTTACGAATTCGATTGTTGTTATGGATTTGCGTTCCAGACACGGGTCATAGATGTTGGGTTGGGGTGTTGCGCGTGTTCATCGTCGCAGTCGCCGTTGTAATTTACATGTTGTCGGGCATCGCCGTAACTGTCTGCGCCGTTAAACGGGCGCCGCCGCTTTCACACGGGATTTCACACGCGTGCGAAATCACGTGTGAAATCCAAAAACTGGCCCCACGCCTGCTAATTTCACAGTTTCCGCGTCAACTGTCCCACCGTCATCTCGCAATCGTCATCCGCATCCTCATCCTCCGCATCACCATCGGCGTCATCACCCGCATCGCCCCGCCATGCGCATCATCACCATCGTCACGCCCCCCGTCTCTCCATGTATTCCTCCGCGCACGTATCATCATCATTCTCTTCATCCGCCGCCTCCGCTTCCGCATCCTACGCCGCATCATCATCATCCCCTCCCCATCCTTAGTATCAGCCATCCCTTATCCTCATCACCATCCTCCCCCCTGCATCATCCTGCAACATGCCACCCCCATCATGCCCATGGAGTTTCTCATGCCCAGCGCATCATCGCCCCTCCATAGCGCCCGCCACATCATCATCATCTTCCCCGTCCTCATGTTCATCTCCCTCACACACCGCATCATCGCCATCACCAGTAACATCGGTATCAGCACATCATCCAGCATCATCATCATCACCAGCATCACCATCGTCAGCATCAGCATCACCACCACCACCAATATCACCATCAGAATCAACATCATCATCGCGACTCCCCATCCTCGAGAGCACGGTTTACCTATTTCGCCCCATCGTTCCCCTCCCGTATCCTTCTTCTCCGCCTAGCGGTGCCGATGCACCTGTATTCCACGGGTTAACGGTGCCATCGGGGCCCCGTCAGGATCTTCTGATTCGGGCAGCGCCCGACCTGACAAAATCTTGCGGCGAGCAGATCAGGCGGTGGCGCCAGCACAGACTCGCATGCAGTGCCAGCAGACTAATCGATTAATCACAACAGGATGGGAGTGGCGTGGTAGTGTGGAGCGTGAGGCTTCAAATGGAGGATGAGGCTGGGGTTGAGAAGCGGGGCGAGGCGCGGTGGGCCACCGCCATTAAACATTAAACGCCGCATGTAAGCGGAGCACGGCGCGGTGGGCGCACCATAAGATCACACATAGAATCCATCCTCATGGCGCACATCGCTGCCTTGAACGATCCTGAACCTCACTCGGAATTCAAGGAGCAGGTCCGCGCCTTGATTCAGCGTATTGTTCAGACGGGACAGGCCTGACACGGCATCGTCCACAAGAGCTTTGAAGTGGAGGAGCTGGTCGTACAACGGCTTGCTCGTGGGCTGGGTCATGACAGCCCCCCGCCCGCATGTACATCTCTGCGCGCATGAGGCCCATCTGGAGCGAGCTCATGACGTCCAACGTGTCCAGGAACGACGTGTCGCCTCCGATGGTGCGCGTTTCCTGGCCGTTTCTGCGGCGCCGCGTCGGCGTGCCACCCGCCATCGCCATCGCTCGGATCCTCGAGCGCGATCGCCGAGGCGACGTCACGCTGCCGCCCTCGCGGCGCTCGCGGCGCGGATGTAGCGTTATCCGGATGCCACCCTCGATCTCGCGCGACTGCAGCACGGGGCTGTCACCATCGATCTCGCGCGGCTGCAACGTGGGGTTGTCGCCATCGTTCGCCTGCGTGCCGCTGCCAACTCCGTGCTCGATGCCCTGCTGCCCGATGTCTGCATCATCCGCCACCGCCGACCCACGCGGCATCGGCACCATGGAGTGCAGATCTTGCAAGAGTTGGAGAGCACGGCGCTGTGCCAGTGCTGGAGCCAAAACGGCTTGTATGCTGGGGATGGGGCGGTACATATTGGCATGTATTCGATATTGAACCTTGCACCGCGAGGCGTTATGGCAAAACCAATCGGGTTGTGACGCACGCGGTGGCCTCGCAAGCCCCACCCGAGACGTCGGCATTTGCTCAGCGCGCGCTGCCCGAGGCCACTTTGCAAGAGAAACCACGCGCATCTGATCGCGCAGTGCGAAACGATGCCCCTGCAGAACTGCCACCAGAAGCACCCGTGCACTTACTTTCGCCTGAGACATCCTCGCACGCGCGCGCGTGCACGCATGGTGGCGGGGAGGCGGAGGAGGAGGGGGGATGCTTGCACCGTCAGGTGTGGCTGTGTATTATGCGCGGTGTTATCTTACACGTCGGCGTCTGAACCCACCCCCTCCAACGCCTCTCGTCTCATCCTCAGTCGCCCACTCATCATCCTCATATCGTATCGTCGGATGCTATGCAGCATGTTATACTTCGTGTGTGTGCGAGCACCTCCTCATATGCATGTTCGCGCGCTGCCTCGCGTGATCCATCGCCCCCCCTCCCTGATTTTTCGGGCGGTAGAGTGGCGCGGTGTTTTCGCCGAAGTGAGGCGGCACAGTGCTCGAACCTATCACACGAGTCAACCGCGCACCCTGCCAGCAACGAGGGGGAGCCACGACCCTGCCGACGTCAGGGCTGGATTACCAAACCTACCCTGGAGGTCGATCAAGCTGAATACTCGCCGAGCGAACGTCATGCGATGACAGAATTGCGCCACGTCCCGCAGCGACGAATTCAGCGACTCGTCCGCAAAGTTGTGATATAATTTCGCCGCCCCCTGGTATCTCATCCTCGGCAGGTGCGTATCACATGTGTTCTCTTCCCCCCCCTCCCTGTGGATTAAACAGCGGGGGGGGGGGGGCAGGGGTGCCCGAGCACGACCGACGCGCGATCGACGACGAACGAACGTCATGCGACAACCGACAGTGGCAGGCCGTTAGACACACGCAGACACATCACATCGCATCTTGATAGCGTGGGTCGTCGTCACAGTCGTCGTGCACATGTCGTCAATGCTGCATGGGGCGTTTGCAGGGGAGGCTCCCATGGCTTCGTCTACGTGTATGTGTAACGGCTGATGCCTTTACCGAACCCCCCGTCCTGTCTACGAAATGCCCCAATACATGGTTCTTAGGAGTCGGCGTGATGCCCGCGGCCTTGCAACACCTGTTATAGTTTGCCAACGGTCTCACCATCCGCCGATAACCATCTGCGCTCACTGTGGCCGAGTGCGACCTCATCTCTTGGACGAAGTGATGCAATGCGACGCCAGCGCCAAGAATGGGGCCACCGAACGTATCCGCTCCGCCGTAGAGCACCAATAAATCTCTCGCGAACCCCAACAAAATTGCACATTCTCCTGCTTTGAGGCTGATGTTGCATCCAGGGTGCCGCGTGTTCTGATTGCCGAATTCATTTGAAAGAGCTCGCGCGCGCTGGGAGATGGAGACGGGAAAGGGAGGGGGGGGGAGACGGAATGAAGAGCGGAGGGAGGGAGGGCGAGACCGAACGAAGAGCAATGGCGAGACGAGATGGATCTCGAGGATGGGGCTGGAGGATGGAAGCGGAACACGGAAGGACGATCGACGCGAGATGGCGACGGAGACAACGCCTTGAGGAGGAGGCCACGGAAAACCAGAAGCCCCGATGATGATGCGACGGAACGCCTTGAGCGACATACGCACGAGAAGGGGTACGCACCCTCTCCCACCGAGAGGTCGATGGTCAATTGAGGACTCCAGAACTCGACAGCCAGGTACCCCCATGAAAAGGGGTAGGGGTCTGAGATGCGCTGGCCCTCGTATCGGGGGGAGCGGAGCACAGCCTACGGTGCTGAGCCCGACTCGTCTCAGTTCACCCCGTCGTGAATGCGCATCCTATACCGCTGCCTTCGCAGCAGTCGTTTCGGTCACTTGGCTTTTAAACCCCATCCGATGCCATGTTTCCGATGTGCGTCCAGTCGCTGCGACGAGCGGTGACGCGTCCAGATGCGCATCGATGCACCCCCCCCCCCGCGAGGTCGACGACTTCGGGTCTTGGCGGCGAAGACCGTTGGCGCGCGATCCTGGAGCTGCCCTCCGCTGGCGGCCCCGTGCTCCACCGTTTCTCTCTGCGGATGCTCGGCCACATGCTCAGGGTGTTCTCACATCCTCTCCGCATTCCCTACGTCATCTCCCCATTCCAATGGTCATCCGCCCTCCTCGCAGCTCATCGCCGAAGTGCTGCGTTCCAGGCTCTTCTCGTGTTTAACTTGCCCCTTCTCGCATTTCCCCTGATGATCCATCGTCTCATGTCCCAGACATTCGCCCTGCCCAGTCTCAGTTTCACTGCTACCAACTGACACCATCCTCCCGCATCAGCATCCCCCTCATGTGTCTCCCCCCAGGCTGCTCACTTGCTGCAGCCCGCATCCTCCACCATAATCGTTCTCATTGTCTGATTCGCAAGCTTAGCGCGAGCCTCTCCATGCTCATCCTCCCCATCCTCATCACTTCGCGTCCGTTCACTCCTCCTCCTCCTCCTCCTCCGCCACCCTCCGCTCGACCGTTCGCGCGCGTGCAAACAAAAACGCGTTCCTGCAACGTGACGCCCAACCGATTGCCCAACATGCCAGCAGCGAAGCTCCCTCGGTGCCGGTCTCTCAAGGGTACATTGTTATCCGATTGCCACTTTTCCAACACTGCAGACAGGAATGGCATGCTAGCGTTGACCACAACATCTACATCACCACATATACTCCAAGGGTTGGATAAGACAACCCTCCACAATACAGCGGCGATGTACCGCGTCACTGGGCCGAAGCACACGGCGTGAAGCGCATCGATCGCCATCGTTCTGGCGGGGCTCGAATGGAGTTGCTCGTCAAACAGCGGGCAACGGTGATTCGCGGCATCTAAACATTTTGACCCAGTGTACCTGGGACGCCACAAGCACACGACCGTTGGAAGAGAAATTGCATTGAGCGCCCCGATGTCCCATAAATCACCAGATGGTTCGAGGCGGTCGCCTCGGAGGATGTCTATGCCATTAACCCGCCCATCCCGCCACGCAACGCGACCGCCGATTTTTTCTTGCCCCTGGTCCACCGCAACAACCTGCACAACGCATGCCCATCCGCGACCGTCCGCAATGGCACGGTCACTTCGCATCTGGCACAGTCACGATTGTAATCGCTATGGGTCCTTAGCGGGTATGGCAAGTCGTCGACGTCGGCATCCAGGTCACAGCAATGGTTGTAGAGCTCTGCCTTGCCAAGGACACAGAACGGACACGGCGAATGCAGTTTCGCCCAGTTCCCGATTCCGAGCGAGTGGTTCTGCTCGGCCCAGTCCACCTTGATATACACCATCACCGCGCTGAAGCCCAAGGGAGCAGCATTATTCAAGGGGCTGGTTGCTGGCCACTCCGCTCCAGTATGGGTTCTACTCGGTGGCGCGCCACGCACCAACGATCGCAGCTGCCACTGCAAGGCTTTGAGGATCGGCCACACGCTGCACCAGCCTTTACATCCGCATTTACACGCGTCTGCGCTCTTGAGCGCTGAAAAAAATGACGGCGCTGCGTAAGCATGTTCACAACCCAGACGCCCATCGCACTTTCTGAGCGTCCTGCCGCCTGCGAAATAAACCGGACGCCGTCCATATATACGGACAGCGGGATCGGCAACCCATTCCCTGATTGCAGCGATTCAATTACATGTGGGTGACCCGCGTAGGCGGGCACGTCAAGTACAGATGCAGGTCGGTCCTCTGTCGGCGCAGTCAAGGTGCGCATGATGCTGTTATCACTGGCTACTTCCTTTGCGAGCGAATCCCACAGGGCTCGGACGGGGGTTGCGTTGACTGAACGATGTGCCTGCATTTTCTTGCTCATCGGTATATCTATGAAATGCATGTCTCCTGGGTCGGGGAGGACTCTGTCCAGGTGCTCCTGAAATTTTCCCGATCTCGGTGTGTCTGGGTTACATGCGTAAGTCGAAAAGGAAGCGCCCTCCACCCCAGCTTTGTCAGCATGCCAACAACACGTACACAGGTCCGTGGCCGAAATCCGACACCTCGCATACAGTTGCAATAAATGCTTCAACAATGCAGCGCCATGTTGCCTCTGTTCTGACGGTCGCGGGTTCCACTGTCGCGGCGGCGAATCCGCCATGCGGTCAACAGACGAGCCAGGCACGCTAATTTCTTTGGGCCTGTAAATACGGACATAGCGACGGACCTGGCAAAGCATGGGTCATATGTGATCAGCGTAGCACTCACGCATAGCATGTTCACATAGCATGGGCGCATTGCACTGGCGCATAGCGTGGAAGCGCCGCTGGCAGTTGACCATAACATGTGCACAGCTCACGCGTATTAGCGCGCATATCTAGCGCATGTTATTCCGCTACCATGAATGATTCGAGCGTTGGATGAGAAGATTGTGGGCGGAGCCAGACCGTGATCGTGACGCAGGTGACTGGGTAAAACACGCAGGGTCGTCACATGCGCTATGGTGCTAGGCTGCGCCGTGCTATGCCAGGCGCGATGCCATGGTATACAACGCTATACCGATGCTATACCATGCTAGACCGAGCAACGCTTCGACGTTGGCGACTGCGACGGCGACGACGTTGACGACGCGCAGGCAATTTCGGTTCGAGCTGACACGCCCCACACGGAGAGCGCCGATGACGATCATTCGAGCGAAACGCTGAGACATCAACATATACGCCGACAGCTTGTAGCATCGTCAGCTTGACGACTTCGACAGATTGGAACATCGGGCGCAGCAGCAGCGCTACCGCCGAGCAGCCAAGCATCGATCAGCAGGGATGTAGACACGTACATGCGCACCGTCGAACAACGCGGATTTGCCCGATACGATGGCGACCGACAACCATAGTATGACGACAAGCTCGGTACCAAGTCCGTTGGCACCGCTAGCGCGAACGATTGCAACGCGAACGACCGAGGTGACGATGCAAGCACGAACGATGGCAACACGACCGCCAGCACGAACAATGTCAAGCACGACACATTACATGATGATAGCACGTCGTGCTCGGTGCCCCCGAAACGGTCGCGCACGCGGCTGTGCGAAAGCAGTTCCAGCCCCAGGCCCTGCCCGTTGCATTGACATTTTTTTTTTTTTTTGTTGGGGGGGGGGGGTGGGGGGGGGGGGGGGGCGCGGGGTTGAATGTGAAGAATATGGCCATGATGGGGACGAGGTGGCTCCTGAAACGCGGCGGCTGGGGAGGGCGATGATGATGATGATGATGATGATGGCGGGGCGACGCGGATCATGATGATGAGTAGGGGGGGGGGGGGGGGATGCGGTGCGACGACGATGGAGGCGACGAGTACGACAACGCCCCGAGCGACGCCCCCCCCCCGTGCCCGAGGCTGAGAGCTGCGACCGAGTATCTGGCGACATACAGTGGCTGTCGCCAGTCCGTGCACACCTAGGCAGTCGCCACCAGTATTGTCATGTCAGCTTGCTCTGATCGCATGTGCCCGTGCGCCCTGCCATCCGCCGCCTCCATGCCCACCGCGCGTGCCTCATGTGCCTCCCGACCCCCTTAGTCATCGTCGAGCTGCGGCGGTGCCGCATTGTTTCTCGAAGCTACGCTGCGCGTAAGTCTCGCTGAGGCGCACTTCGCAGCGGCAGCGGGCGACGGACGCACCCGGATGTAGCTGTTGTCGGCGGACATGCGTAGCGTTCAGCCATTTGAATCTGAGAAAGCAAATTGTTCCCAGTTAGCCGTGAAGCCAAGAACGCTTACCGGTCTCGGGCGTCCCGAGGCGAAACGAGCAGCGCGGCCGGGGCCCACAGAAAAATGTCGTTGGCGTAGGCGCTGGCGTCGGCGCTGAAGGTGTAGGCGATGTGCGCTGGCGTAGGCGCAGTCGGTGCCGTCGTAGGCTGGTGTAGGCGCTGGCGTAGGCTCTGTAAGTGCCGTCGTCAGCGCAGGTGCTGGCGCGCCTACTGCCTACTGCCGAGTGTCATCTGCCGCTGCCCACGAGCTGCCCAAGCTGTCACCCTCGGTCGTCTCCACCTTCAAGCTCGGGTTCAGGGCCACCGTGAAGGTCGGGCTGTTCTTGCCCTCGCCATTGACCTTGATGTGGTCCGTAGTCGGGATGGGCGTGGGCTTCGGGACGTGCTCAAAGTTGTTCTTGTAGACGCGCATGCTCGCAATCTTGCGGTCCGACTTGACCGCCTTCAGCCTGTCCAGGATGCCCGCTTTCAGCTCCTCGCACGTCACCGTCGACGTCGCAAGGGAGCTGACCAACTCGACCCTATACCACCCCTTGAACTTCTCGTCGAGAATGTAGATGCTCAGGTAGACGCCGTCGCCGAAGTCGCCGTTGCCCGCTCCGCCGCGCATGTCGCACGCGCTGGGGCCGTCGCCCGGCTTCATCTCGAACGAGTCCACCTGCACGTAGACGCCCCACTTCGCCGCGTTCTGGTTGATGGCGTGCCAGTCCTCGCACGGATCTCCATCGCGGCGAACCTGGCCGTTCACGTGCAATGCGCGGTAGAGCGAGATCTTCTTGCCGCAATAGAAGCTGAACTTCTCCTCCAGCTCGTCCTTCAGCATCTGCGCGGCGGGGAAGAGCGGCCACTCCTTGGCGCCCACAGGCGGCTCGACCGAGGCCACTGCCCCCCCCACGTCCTTCAGGTAGCACTCCACCTTCAATCCTGGCCACTGAGAATACCATGTTGAACGCGACGTGTGCTCCACCGCCCTCATCACGTGCTCTTGCATCGAGGCGCGAGAGTGCGCTGCTGCTTGTTTCCCAGCGGTGCGGCTGTTGCGCTTGCGATGCGCGGCCGCGTTGCTGGTTCACGTCGCGCGCGAACCTGGCAGCGCTGCTGGTCGCGCGAAAGGCTTGGGCCAGGAACAGATTCAGGAGGACTGTGGGCGGGACTCGATGACTCTGCCCATCAATCATCATATCCCCTCTTCATTCATCCTCAGTTTCCTCTTCCTAACCGTCATATCCCTCCTCATCATTTTGCTATCGCCTAGCTTGCAAAGTCAGCTCGAAGCCGAGCTGCGGCAAAGTCAGCTCGATTCACCGAGCTGCGAGCAGTTTGAAACGCAGGTCTCGGCGGATCGCTCGACGTCGCCCCAGCAAGTGATCTCCGCGAAGCTCACTACAATGCGGAATCACAGCACAAAAAGCCATCAGGATTTCACACCGCAAATCTCTCCGGGCATGACTCGCGTGGAACTGCAGCGCCCCCTCAGAATTGTGGGATGTATCGCGAGCGAGCCGTGTGAAATCAATTTTCCTCCGGCTCTCTTGGCGCTGTCAAAATCACCCGCGTGTGAAATCCAACCGGCTGCCTGGGGGATTTATTCTCGAGTTTGCATGCAACACGAGAACCCCCAAATATAAATCAGCCCCCAGGCGCCAGAAAACCCCCAGGGTGGCCCGCTAGCCTGTGTGATCGCATAGGCGCAATCACGCGGCCCGCGACTGAAATATCCCGGAGCTCGACCGGCGCGATGCCGAGGCGCCCCCGCCTTCACTGGTGCATCTCCTCCAGGCCGCCAGGAGGTTTAAGGCCGCTCTGGAGGTTCGTCTTCGTCCCGCTCAGCCCACGAGGCAACATGCTCCGTCTGCTCACCATCCAGCTGCTGCTTCACCTTCGAAATATCAGCAGCCGCACTGCAAGCTCAAGTTCGGACCCACGCGCCGCCGCCTGTCAGCGTATCCACGACGCGAGTCAGCTCCTTGAAGCCTGTGTCCTCAGCTGCCCCCGCATCGCCTGTCAAGGTCCTTCTCGATCATCTCGCACTCCCCTGGAACCGTGGACGAGACGACGCGTATGTCAAGAGGTTCTCCTTCGCTGCTTCAGCACACCTTTGGCAGGATCCGACATCGCCGCCTTGCGCTTGCGATCATTGGTCTTCTTCCCTCTCGCGGTCGGGGTCATGCTTCTTCTCCTTCTCCTCCCTCCCGCTGGGGGCGCGGCCTTTTGCTTTCTTGCTGGCGGGGCTCGCGCCGTGTCACCAGCGTCGCCATCAGCGTCCGAGACCTCGATGGGGCCCGTCTTCGACCCGAGCGGCCTTCTTCGTGGGCGAGCACGCGATCACTGGTGCACCCACCTGGTGCTGCGGCCTGTCCTGCGATGCCGTCCGTGAGCGCCGCAGCCTGGGGGTGGCTGCGCGAGCAATATATCCCATGCACATGCACGCGCACATCAGCCGCTGGGTGCACACGGGTCTGCGACACACGCGAAGGGTGCCCAGCTTGCTATGGAGATCACGCGCGCATGTCCCAATCCCCATAGCGCGCGCATGCGCGTGCACAGGTTTATGTGATCACACGCCAGCCTTCGGAACAGCAGCGATCGCCGCCCCCGGCCCCGCACCGCGTCTCTCGCCCAGACGTGTGGCGTGGACCACGGCCTCTGTGAAGTTCTTGTTGTAGCCTCATGCGCGACATCTGTCCGCAATCCGTCGCCACCCCCCTCCTAAGCCTACGCATCATCCACATCCGTATCCTCAGCATTATCCTCCTATTCGCAACCGCAACCGCCGCCCATCCCGATCCCGATCGTCGCCCCCTCAATCCTGTCCATCATCTTCATTCACCAACCGCATTCTCCACCGCGTAGCTGTTCTGGCTACCCCCCCGAGCCCCACCCACCCACTCAGCACTCATCGCTCATCGCGTTTTCCCCACCACCCGTCCATCTTCCACTGCTACACATCCACCAAGTCCATCTCAGCAGTTGCATGCCTCGTCCTCCTCATCATATCCCTCGCCATCCGCAGGGTCGTCATCCGTTCACCCTCGGTCCCGATCGTTCTCGGTCGCATCGCCATACTCAGTCCCATCATCACCGCATAGATCCACGATCGAGCGGGCAGGCGACCGAGCGATGCACGCGCGTCAGGTACAAGCACCGCAGCGCCTCCGTCATTGGATCGAAGCATACCCACGGTGGACCGAGCAACATGCAGTTGGCGAAGTATTTGGCCGCCTCGCGGCGGATTGACCACCCCCTCGCATCCGCGTCGGTATCACCCCTCCTCCTCTTCATCCGCACCCTCCTCATCCGCATCCTTCGCATTCCCCACGTCTTCATTATCATACATGTCCCCTTATGTCGCTCATCCTCATCCTCCTCATCCTCCTCCTAATCATCATCATCAGCATCATCATTATCGTCATCGTCAGCAGTGCCCCCCTCGCCACCCCTCCCGCGCCGTCCACCCGCTCCTCAGCATGGTTCCGTCTGTCCTCGCACTCCAACTACCCTTCATGCCCCTCGAACTACCCCTCATACACCCGCTTCTCACCCCGTCCTCATCTTCGACCTCCTCGCACCATCCATCCTCCTCGGCCTGAATGAATCCGATCTGGCCTCCGCCCTCGAGCCACGCGACGCGGCCGAGCGGGATATGCACGGCGTTCGTGTACTCCGTCGTGGAGTAGGTGGTCGCGCGCTTCTTGAGCTCCTGTCCGAGCGAGGGGCGAAGGTGATGAGGGGGCGGGCGGCGGGGAATGGGCGGGGGGGGGGGGGGGGGGGGTGGGGGGGGGGGGGGGGGGGGGGAATGAAGGGTGCGCGGGTGGGGGGGAGGGGGGGGGGGGGGGGCACGGAGGGGGCGAAGGGAGGGAGGAGGGGGAGGAGGAGGAGGGGGAGGAGGAAGATGAGGGGGATGGGAGAGGGAGGAGGACGGACGGCGGGGGAGAGGAGGGCGAGGGGAGGGGGAGGGCGGAGTGAGGGAGGAGGAGGGAGGGATGACGAGGAGGATAAGGAGGATGAGGAGGAAGAGGATGGGGGAGGACGAGGACGAGGAGGAAGAAGAGGAGGAGGAGAAGGGTGAGGATGAGTAGGAGGAGGGCGAGGAGTGTGACACGGATGCGGGCGAAGGACATGACGAGGCTGCGAATGAGGACTATAGAGGGCGAGGGGGGAGATGCTGAGGATGCGACGATGTGGACGGATGAGGATGAGAACCAGGAGGAGGAGGATCGGGCTGAGGAAGCGGGGCAAGATCCGCCACCCCTCCTCCTCCGCCTGCCCCCGTGCCCGTACCACCATCATCATTTTCATTGTACTCCTCCACAGTATCCCATCATCCTCCTCCTCCTCCTTATCCCCCTGATCCTTCTCCTCTTCCTTCTCCTCCTCCTTCCCCCCCCATCCACATTATCCGCATCATCATCATCCTCATCTTCCCCATCGCCATCCTCCTCTTCCTCCTCCTCCCCGCCCCTCCTCCCCCGCTCCTCCGCCTCCCGCCCCTTCCGCGCCCCGCCCCAGCGCGCGTCCTGCACGCTGTCGCATTGGGCCTTCGCCCACTCCGTGCGGAAATTGCCCTTCCGAGTGTGAGCCTTCTCGCCCGTGATCATATCGCACTTTGCTTTCATCTTCGGGTCTGCCGCGCACGCGCGCTGCCACCGCCCCGCCACCGCGCTCGCGCGCGCGTCGGTGGGCACTGAGAAACTCCCGTTCTTGATGTCTTCCCAGAACGCAGCCTCCTCCTCCGCCGTCTTGCCGTTGATCTTCGTGGGCTGCTGTGGGGCGGCGTCGTCTGCAGGCTCGTCGGGGATGGCCAAGCCCCAACTGGGCGGATTCGCCAAGTGCCCGTTGCCGTCGATGTCTTTGTGCAGGGCCTCTAGCAGCTCGTCGGTGCCCTTGTGGGTCTTCTCGTAGATCATCGTCCTGAGCTCTGCAGACTTGAACGCTTTCATCATGAAGTCGACCATCCCCATCTCGTTGATCTCCGATGTGGCCGTCGGGAGGAGATCATGAGCGCGGCTTCGCTGGCTATGCCCCCCCCCCCCTCCTCGCCCCACGCGTTCCCCCTTCACAGGCCCGCCGTTATCCTCATCGCACTCCTCCTCTATATAGTTGCCCAGTGCCCTCCTCGTCGCCATCCCTTAACGGATCCTCTCCCTCGCCAGCCCCCTCATCATCTTAGCTGTTACTGTGCCGCATCAGCATTGCTCTTCTCCCATCGCAACTGTCATCCTGGACCGCCCTCCCTCCTCCCATCACCTCCCATCAGCGCCATCTCTAACTCGTCGTCAGCCTACAGTCGGTCTCACATCCTGGTCCATTATCCACCCCTCCTCCTCCTCCCCCCCCCCATCTTCCCCCTTCTCCTCGCCCTCCCCTCCCCCTCATCCCCCTCCTCCCCCCAGTCCCCCTCAGAAGCACCGACGAGCATATACACGCCCGATGCCCCTGCCGAGCGGGGCGAGATGATAGCACCCCCTGGGCCCCGCGACGCTGACGTCATCTCTGCTCAGGCGCCGATTGCAATGCATGGGCGCATGAGGGAGCATAACGAATAGAAGGGCGCGGGGGATGAGGGAGCGAGATGGGTCAGACGAGTGCCAACGATTTGACAGTAAAGGTTTGATGATGAAGATGTTGATGCGCAGATGGCGATGGCGATGACCTTCTGGCCGATGACGCGGCGCCCGCTGCAAGGGCTGCCCGTCGCCACTGGCCTAGAACGGGAAGCCGTCCTCGAACGAGTTGTCGTGGAACGGGTTCCTCGTCTTCAGCCTGTTCTCGGACATCTCCAGCGCGGCGGGCGGCAGGTCGGGCTGCGCCGGCGGCTGCGCCTGCGGCTGCGCCTGCGGCTGCGCCGTCGCCTTCGGCTGCGCAGGCAACGCGGCCGACGATGGCGAGGCCGCCGCCGAAGACGAAGCTGCCATCGGCGCAGCTGGCTGGTGCACGAGGACCACGGTCTCGTCATCCTTCTTCCGCTGCTTCGCTTGGCGCTGGGCGTTGTCACCCTGCGGTCTGGAGTCCTCGTCCTCGCCGCCCGCGCTGTCGTCGTAGTCGGGCTTCCTCTTCTGCTGCGACTCGGCCTTCCCGCCCTGCTGCTGCGGCTTGGGCTTGGCCCTGCCCTTTGCTGCCGCCTTGGCCTTCTGCTTCGGCGCGGGGGCGACCTCCCCCTCCTCCTCCTCCTCCGCCTCTGGGCCCGCCTGGTGCTCGCCATCGGCCGCTGGCGACTCCTCCTTCTCGCTCTGATCCGCCGCTGCATCAGCCTCGTCGGCGCCGCCCTCGCCGCTGTCCGACTCATGATCGCCATCGCCCTTCGGGTCGTCGTCCTCCCTCTTCTTCTTGCCCTGCGCCTTGGCCTTTGCCTTCCCCTTGCTCTTGCCCTTGGCTTTGCCCTTGCCACCTAGCTTGAATGAGCAGCTGTCGTTCCCGCGCCCTGCCAAGAACGCCCTTTTTTCGACCTCCATCGCTGGTTTGTCGAGCTCGCCAGTCGAGAAGCTCTTGCGCAGATCGGCCACGAATGTCTTTGCTTTGTCGAAGTGCATGTCCGCGTAGTTCTTCATCTCCATCAGCTGCTTGCCGCCGAAGAGAACCTGGATCCACTGCCCCTTGTGAACGTGGTTGACCGGGACCGCCTTCAAGGTCTTGTCGTCCTTCGTGCCCCTCCAGATCTCCAGCTGCTGCTTTCTCGCGGCGCTCTCGTCGGCGCCCTCGGCCATCGTGTCGGGGATGTGCCAGACCAACTCTGGGAGCGCCCACTGCGCCGCGAGCTGGTCGATGCCCGACGCGACCTGCGCGCGGGCGTGCTCGGGCAGCGGGCGGAGCGAGTCCGACTTGAACCTGAACGCTGCCTCCGAGGACCATTCGCAGATGGCGCGAGGGCGCGCCCCAATCCCCTCCATGTTAAACTAACCCCGATCCAGGGAACAGCGTGGACGGCAACAGTCTCGAATGCCCGCGGCCTGCATTTCTGGAACGTATCCAACGCCCCATTCCCCAAGTAGTGCCTGCGCCGTGAGCCCGCCAACCTTGCCAGTTCGTGCTGCGCCAGGCTTCCCTTTGTCAGCGCGCTTTGCCTGCGCGTTTCGACCGAACGAGACGAGGAGGAGAGGGGGGGGATGAGATGACGGGAGGATGGCTAGGTGGAGAGGAGGGCGAGGGGGGAGATGGAGGGGGGCGAGGTGAATAGGAGGAGGAGGAGGGCGTGAGACAACTCCGACCCGATCGTGAGATCGCGGGAATCGGGCGAATCGCAGGGGTGAGGGGGGTCGCAAGGTCGTGGAGTTACCGGCCTCGCTGGGCGTGCTCGCGGCTGCTGCAGCCGAACCCCCTGGTGGTGACCCCGCCGACGCCTTAGCATCAATGCTGGAGCTGATGTCGTCTGAACCCCCATCTCCCTCTTGCGCCGCGAACGTTTCTCCGGCCCATGCCGCGCTCCTCGAATGGGAGCGACGACGCATCACAACAGCACGAGCATGCATGCATGCGCACGCTCGGAACGTGCGACGCGCGCATGCCCGTCAACCATCGCCCCTAGAGCCCCCGTGTTTTCGATTAACCCACGGTCTTCGAAAGCAGTTGCCGCGTATGCCGCAATATGTTTCGAATATGTTGTGCGACGTCGACGGCCCGCGACCTCGCGCCATCTCCGAGATGCCACGTCTCCTCTTTGCCCCTGGCAACGCGGAACAACACGTCCTGCGAGACATCGCGTTCTAATCCACGAACTCTACCGCAGAAGAATCGCACGGCACCGAGTTCACACGCAATCTCGCATGCATGTGAGATCGCATGTGAAATCGACGGCGTCAGCCGTAGCGCGATTCCCCTGCGCGCGAAGCAGCGCATCCCCACCGCGTTCCATCCCAGGGCCAGGTCCTGCGCCAACAGTTTGTTCACGCGCGTTGTGAATTTGCGCGTCTCTATGATGAGCGAGGTATGCATCAGCAGCTTTTTTGTTGATTTTCGATGTGTCCAGTGACTTCATGGTGTAGTGTATCTGGTCCGCCTTTGGGAAAGCATGAATACGCGGGGATGCGCGTGGCTCGTGGATTGGAATGGCATGCTGGAGGGAGGGGGAGGGGCCCGCCTTCTTAATCTGTAAATTCCATGCAGTTTCTAACATCGTGGCATCCACCTCGCCTTTCGGCGCCTGGCGCCATCCGCCAGGTCTACGGCGCGCGCCCATGTCGGTGACCGCTTGGTTGACGAATGGCAGCGACCACCAACAGCGATCGGCGGCAGCAGTGACGAGTGGCGAGGGGGGTTGGAGTCTAGGGAGTGCGGGGGGAGCGAGGGGGTTGGGGAGTGGGGGAGTGAGTCAGGGAGCGAGGGAGGGGATTGAGAGTGACGTGATGCAGACATTGAAAGGAGAGGTCGCGAGGGGGTTGGGGAGTGAGGGAACGGGAGAGGGGGCGGGAACATGGAGATAGAAGTGGGGAGCGCAAGGATAGGGAGTCTGAGAGGGCCGGCTTGAGGGATGGAGCGAGTGAGCGATGGGTAACTATCTGGATGGATAATCGCTGAAGGAGGGCGGAGAGAGAGAGAGAGGGATAGAGACAGAGTGGAAGGTAGATAGAGCGAGGAAGAGAGAGTGAACGAGAGAGAGAGAGAGAGAGATAGCGAGAGAGAGCGAGAGAGCGAGAGAGAGAGATATACATAGAGAGAGAGAAAGAGAGAAAGAGAGAGAGAGAGAGAGAGAGAGAGAGAGAGAGAGAGAGAGCGGGCGCGGCTGCGGCGTCCTTCACGCCGTTCATGACAGCGCGCGCGGCTTGCGCCGCGGGCTTCATCTTCTCGGGGGCGTCGAACAGCTGACGGGGCGGGAGTGGGCGCGGCGTGACGGATGGAGATAGAGAGATGAGAAGGGCGAGGTGAGATGAGGAGGGCGGGGCGCCTGCTGCAAGCCCGAGGTCGGCTCTGGCGGCGCTGCCGACGGCGTGCATGGCGTTGAGTTGCCCTGAGCGCGGCGCGTCTATACCTCTCCCCTCTCCGTCCCCACCCCGCCCCCTCCCTCCCCTCCTCGCCTTTCTCTCCCTCGCCACGTCCCGCTCCCCCCATCCCTCTCACCTTCCCGCGGGCCAGTCCCCCCCCCGTCCTCGCCACCCCCCTCTCTCCTACTTCGCCTCCTCTTCCTCCTCATTCTCCGTCTCCTCCTTCTCGTCCTTCTCCTCCTCCTTCTCCTCCTCATTTGTCCACCTCCTCCTCGTCCTCATTATCCCCGTGCTCCTCCTCATCCCCCTGCTCCTCCTCCTCCTCCTCCTCCTCCTTCTCATCCTCGTCCTCAGCCTCATCCTCATCCTCATCCTCCTCGCCCTCCTCCCCACCATCCCCTCTCCCTGGCAGCGCCACGCGCTGTCCTCGCGCTCGGCTGTCGGGATGCCCGCCGCCGCCTCCGTCTTCGTGATGCTGTGGAGGTCCTCTGGTTCGCAGGGCGGCCCTTCCTCCTCCCCCATCCCCATCGCAGCTTATCCACCCTTATCCTCATAGTCCTCATCCTCACCCCCGCCCCTCCCCGCGGGCGTCGCCCCTCTCCTCCGCACCATCTCTCGTCACCGCCGACCTCATCCTTTTCTTCCTCCCCCCCCCCCCCCCCCCCCCCCCCCCCCCCCTCTCCTCCGCATCGCTCCGCCCCCCGCCCCCCCCCCCCGCCCAACCACCCACCCTGCTCAATTCACCCGTCGCCCATCGGAACGAGGAAGGGGATGGGGCGATGCAAACGAGAATGAGAACGGGGAGGGTGGCGACGCTGAGAAGGAGGAGATGATGGGGGGGGATGGAGGTATTTCATCGTTCGTCATCGCGGGGTCGGCAGTCCTCGTTCGGTGCCGGATGCGTCGGCCCGTCGTGGCGCGTGTTCAATCGCCATGTCCACCACGCGGAAATGAACTGCATCATGGCGAACCGTTTGCGCCAGTGGTGGTATTTCGTGAACCGAGGCATGAACGGCGTGGAGACGATCGTCGGCTTTGGCGGCGCGTCGAGCCCGATCGCCTGTGGGGCGCGCATGGGCGGCTCAGCATGCGCGAGCTCATGATACTCCACATGCACGTGTGGTTGTAGTAGCGCGATGGGCTCGTGCTGATGTGCATCCACTGTGAGAGTGGTACCTAGAAGCGTGAGCACGTCGTCGCAGCTCTGGTCGTACGTTGTCGCCTCGTCGCGGACGTCGTTGCCATCATCGCATTCGTCTCATCCTCCGTCCATCTTCCCTGCCCCCCATCCCCCTCTCCTACACTCCTCCGTTTACCGCCTTCCCCCCTCCCACCGCGTCCGCCCACTGCGCGCGCCTACCCCAGTCCCCCGTCGGTTTCTCACGCTCCCCCCATCCTACACGCGCCCCATCATCCCCCCGAGGCCCTCCTCCTCATCCTGTTCCTCCTCCTCCTCCGTCCCCTCCTCATCCTCGTCTTGCCTCGTCCTCATTTTCCCTCCCGCCGCCCCCCCCCCCCCCCTCCTCCCCGCGCCCCCCCCCTTTCCCTCTCTCATGCTCCTCCCCCTCTCTTCCTTGTCCTCCTCCTCCTCCTCCTCCGCCCGTCGTCCTCCTCCTCCTCCTCCACCTCCTAAGTCAGTATCATCCTCGTCATCCCCCCTGGCTGCGCGCCGCCCTGGCGCTCGGCGGTCGCGCAGACCTCGCGCGCGTGGAGGTCATGTGGTTCGCTGGGCGGCATGCCCCCCTCCTCCACCTCCCCCCCTCCTCCCCGCCCCCCTCCTCCTCCTCGCCCTCCTCCTCCTCCTCATCCCCCTCTTCCTCCTCCGCATCCTCCTTCTCTTCCTCGTCCTCCTCCTCATCCCCTCAGCTTCTCACCCTCGTTATAATGCCCCCCCCCCCCCCCGTGAGACCCTTTGTTTGTATGATTACATCGAGGGTGTTTTGATTGATTTCCTCGTGATCTGCTCGTCCAAAGGGCATTGTGTTTATTCCTCGTGCGTAATTTCATCATTTGAATATACATCACGTTATGCATACCCTTCCCATCGTTCTACAAGTTCTTCTGAAGTTCTGTCATCGTCCTTCTGTCAGGCCTTGTGCACCAGGCGCTCGCGCTTGCGCCTGGCTCCCCAAAAGGAACGTTTCCGCTCCTGGGGAAGGCAAACCCACGCGGCAGCCGCAGCCCCTGGACGAGGGATGGGCCCTTGCCTGGACAAAGGGGACCCACGCGGCTCGGCGCAGACCCTCGCCAAGGGGTTGGCCGTCAACAAGCCGAGGCGAACCGGCGTTCATTGGTCGCCGTGGCTTCCCTGGACAAGGCAACCGCAGCGACAGCGGACGAGGCAAACAGGTGCACGGCGATGCAACTAGTGCCCTGCGGCGCAAAAAAAAAAAAAACGCAACCACATGTTCCGATTACCTTCTGCCCCCTCCAAACCAGCGTCGTCTCGGAACGACTATCCCGAACGAAGGGAATAGTAATTGCGTTCCCCGTGCCGCGGGGGGCCCAAACAATGGGCCCCCCGTCATTGGGGGGGGCCCAGGGGGATACCGTTTAAGATCCCACCCCCGCCCCGCCCCCCCTCCCGCCGCGCGCCACGGTGTGTGTGTGTGTGTGTGTGTGTGTGTGTGTGTGTGTGTGTGTGTGTGTGTGTGTGTGTGTGTGTGTGTGTGTGTGTGTGTGTGTGTGTTTGTGTCGTGTGTGTGTGTGTGTGTGTGCGTGTGTGTGTGTGTGTGTGTGTGTGTGTGTGTGTGTGTGTTGTGTGTGTGCGTGTGCGTGTGTGTGTGTGTGTGTGGGTGTGTGTGTGTGTGTGTGTGTGCGGGTGTGTGCGTCGGGGGGGGGGGGGGGCCAGGGTGGTCTTGTTTGAGACCCCCCCCCACCCATATGGGGGCGCGTCGCGCGTTTCCGGGGCGCGGGGGGGTCTTGTTCAAAGACCCCCCCGTGCCCTCGAAAGCACCATGGGGAATGCGATGGGGGGGTGCGCGTCTGGGGGGGGGGGGGGGAAGGGGGGGGAGGGGGGGGGGGGTTGCCGAGCGATCTCCGAAAGGGATCGGGGATCGATGAGGGGGGGGCATCCAAAAAAGCGAGCCCCCGCGCGCGATTTCGAGGTAGAGGGGGGGGGGGGGGGGGAGGGAGCGGAGGAGGGGGGAAAGGAATAGGGGGGGGAGGAGGAATTGGGGGGAAGGGAAAAAGGAGGAGGAGGGGGGGGACATTGAAAAAAGGTCTCCGACATGGATCAACGATCGAAGATCGACGAGGAGGGGCATCCAAGAGTGGATGCCCCGCGCGCTTTCAGGGGGGACGGGCGGGGCGAGGATGGGGAGGGGGGGGGGGAGGAGGAGGGCAAGTTAGGTGCGCTCGCGTCAACATCTGACATCCTACCCCTCCCCCCCACCCCTGACCATGGCGCTGATTTTGTTTATCCGCGGACGCGTTTCGTAGCGGACCTGTGGCTCCGCGCGCGTGCGCGCAGTGGGTGGTGGTGCGCGTGCGCGCGCGTGCGTGGTTGTGGTGGTTGTGGTGGTGGTGGTGGGTATGTGCGTGTGTGCGCGTGTGTGCGCGTGTGCTGTGGTGCGACGTGGCGTGGCGTCTTGGTGGTTTGGTGGTGGGCCAGGTGCGTGCGTGCGTGATGGCGGTGGTGGTGGTGGCGGTGGTGGTGGTGTGTGTGTCTGCGTGTGCGTGTGTGTGTGTGTGCGTGTGTATGTGTGTGTGTGTGCGTGCGTGCGCGCGTGTGCGTCTGCGTGCGCGCGCGTGTGACGTGGTGTGACGCGGTGTAGCGTGGTGGGGGTGGGCGGGGTAGTGCGGTGGCGGTGGCGGTGCGCGGTGGTGGTGCGCGTGCGTGCGTGCGTTGGTGGGTGGAAGTGGCGGCGGGTGTGCGCGCGGCGTGGCGGGGCGCGGCGCGGCGCGCTGGCGGCGGGCGGATGGGCGCGCGAGAAAAAACCCGCGCTGGGGCGAGAACGCCACCCTAAACGACGGAGGTAAAACGCCGATCCGAAAATGAGGCCCACGCTGCAACGGGAGCACGATTCGGAACGGTTCGGGGGCAGAAATGAGGCCGGCGCCTCAGCGAGAGCAGCATTTTGAGCGAAAAAGAAAGGGCCACACATAATTATAATAATAACATTTATGCTATTTTAATCCATATATTATACGAAAAACGCGGGCGGAAACCCAGCTCCAGGGAATCGCGCGCGTTTTTTTTCTTCCCTTATAAAAGCAAAATGCACGGAAGCACGCGGGGGGGGGGGGGGGGCGAATGCGCAAAAGACGTCATCAGGGGAGGAGGGGGAGTAGCATTCATATTGGGAAATTGTGGAGGGGGAAAAGGAAAAGGAGGAGTAGGGGGGGGAATGGGGGGAAAGAAGGAGGATAAGGGGGGACATCGAGAACGCTTTCGAAATGGACCGAGGGTCGAAGAGCGAGCTTCCAAAAATGGATGCCCCGCACGCGCTTTCGATGGGGGGGGGGGGGGGAGGGGGCGTAGGCGTTGCCCGCCGAACGACGACAAACGTACATGTCGCACGTGGTGCTCCTCTGACGGTACTCGTGGGGTTGCGAAATATGCGACATGCCGTTATTCGATGCTGCTGCCTGGAATTATAGTTTTTGGCATCGGAAGTTTTCACCCATGATGAACTTGCATGGGAGGGACAGGACAGGGCGCAAGGAGGCAACAGGCCGCGCAATCAACGGTCTGTGAATCACGCTGGCAGGTGCATTCCTTTCCATCGTTCCCACATCCGCAGCTGTTTTGTTTCAAGCGCGACTTGTGGCCCACGCTCGTGGCGCTCGTGGCGTTCGTCTCTGCCTGCCCAGATGCCAGCGCGCGACGACATCTGCGCGGTCGACTGGTTCCTGGAAATTAAAACAATTCTTTCATGCGGCGCATGCCGGCGAGGATTTGCGCGAGACTCGGTCGGGCCCTGGCGATCTATGTTCCCCCGGGCCCTCGCTCCACGGCCGCGTCGCGGGGCAGGCGGTGTCCTGGGCCCTAAGAGACGCCTGCTACGGCATGAAGGGCGCCGTCGTCCGCGGGAGCGGCAAGTGCAACGAACCTTGTTTGGTGGTATCATTCAAGGGCGTTCACTACCACGTCAAGCTGGGCGCCGTGTCCAGCTGCCGCCAGGTGAGAAGCCCGTTTCGGGTGGGTCGGGGGCCGCGCTCGCTTGCCGCGAAGACCAGCGACGACGGTGAAGATGCCCCGCCGCGCCTCCACGGCTACGCCTTGGGGGCAACGGTATACTGGAGTGTCGAGAAGTGCCGGCCTCTTGGGCCGCATCAGGGGCAGACCTTGCACGGCATTGAAGGGCGCGGTCGTTGGCAAGAGCGACGCCTTCACGGAGCCGCCCTTGCTCGCGGAGTTCAAAGGCGCAGATTATCACGTCAAGGTGAACGCCATAACCACAAGAAGCCCGAATAATGGAGTCCGTGCGACGCCGCCCTTCAAGTCAGCCAACGCCAGCCATGCTGCCCCCGCGGACAGGGGCGAGGAGATCGACGACGCCTCGCCGCAGGTCGTCGACGTCGGCGGCGCGCCCAGTGCTGGTCAGGGAAGGCGACGCGCGGCAGTGGACCCAGCGCCGCCTTGCATCGCGATCGGCGCGCGGCTGCTCTTTGCGGCGCTGCTCGACGCCGTGCGCGGGCCAATCGGCATTCGCAAGGTGCCTTTCACCAATGTGTGCCTCGTGAAGTCCCTGCGAAATCTCTGGCGCAACGTCGCGATTGATGAGGGCGGGCCCCGCCAGGCCCTCCGCGACCGCAACCGCTTCCTCGAGCCGTTCGGGAAGGCATTGGAGCACGTTCAGAGTCCATGCCCCGATTCGCTGCCAAAGAAGTACGCGGTGCACGTACAAAATAGTCATTTCATTGCTGTGAAAGTATTTGAAGACGGGTTCGATGTTTTCGACGACGACGAGTGTTGTCAGTCCGGCGAGGAGATCGGCTTTCTCGTGGAGTTCTTGGGGTCAGATGCAAGCTGGTATGTCGTCACCGGCACCTCAGATGACGCCGAGGACGTTGGTTTGAGTTCTTGCTGCTCAGGCAACGCGGGCCCAGAGTCCGACGGCGCCGCAGGTTCGCCTGCTGTTTCAGAGGCGACGGCGACAGAGGGAATGATGTTTGACAGACAAGCGTTTGGCGTTGATTTGCAGCGTCTCTTATTTGCCAGGCGACGCTGACCCTGAATCCACAAACACACCAGACCCTTCCCAGGACACAGACAGGACGGATACCGAATCACTGGGCAACCCGCAGTGGAGGGGGGCGCAACTCTGGCACCCGCAGCCCGCCCGCCGCGATGCGCTGGGAGACTTCGACAGCTTGGGCGGCGTGGACTCAGGGGAGTTGTACTCCGACGACGCCAAGCGACACATCCTGTTGAAATGGGGGCCTGCGAAGTTAGGCGCCTCCAGGGGGTACCAGGGCCAGCTTCAGTAGCGGATGTCGAGGCCGACAGGGGCGACGCGAGGGGGCCCGCGCAGCGAATTATCAACAGTACAGACGAATTGCGACAACCATGTGACCCGCAGCCCGCGGGCTTGGAATACCACTGCATGAGGCTAGCAGCGATGTGCGCCACAGAGGCAGTGGTTCTGGAGCACGAACAACGACCTGCTTATCACCTGCGTCGCCGCCCTGGTCTTGGCCGACACCGTCGCGCACCCGCGCGGCGTTCGCA
This sequence comes from Prorocentrum cordatum, assembly GCA_963575745.1. Taxonomy (NCBI): domain Eukaryota; class Dinophyceae; order Prorocentrales; family Prorocentraceae; genus Prorocentrum; species Prorocentrum cordatum. Next base: position 124,366 of record CAUYUJ010014345.1, on the reverse strand, counting down.
GTTGCAAGCAGGGCTCGTTTGTCCGACCAGAGAAAATTCCAACGTCTCATATGTGCAGAGCCGAGTCTATTCTATCAATAACGCAAGTGATTCTTGTTGGACTCATGAATGCACAAGTTCTCCGCAACGTTGATAACGTGTTCCAGGTTTTAGAAAGCGGCGTCGGGACTTGGGCGTCTGCGGAGCCCGTGTGTTCGTCCGAACTGTATGTGAAGAGAGAAAACGCGGCGGCGTGGGCGTGCGACGCCTGCAAAGGGATCAGAGAAATGGTTCGCCGATTCACTGGCAAGATGCAGTCTGACAGACTCGTTGACTTGCTTGGTTCCTGGACGCAGGTGCCCAAGCCAGAGGCGCCTTTCGTTTCCGTTGCGTTCGACGGTTGCGCCATCAAGACCGACGACAGCGCCTCAGGTGTCGCCGACAGGATCGTGCAGATCCCGAAGAAGAAAGAAAACCTTTGCTACTTCGACATTCCAATAGAGATACGCACCGTACCGCAACACGTCGTTGATAGGCTTGCGCTCTTCATGGCCGCTTCATTCGCGGGGAACCAGGCAGGTCGCGAGATGGGTCTCGCCATGGAGGCGCTTGCGTGGATGGGCTCTCAACTCCGCCTGTCATGGCCATGCTGACAGGGAACGGAGACAATTCGACGTCAGCGAGGACAGTGCTGTGCAACGGCGTGTTCGGCGGGCATCACGCCGTCCTGGCGGCGGACGTCTTCCAGGAGCCACAGGAGTTCAGGGAGCAGGGGGGGCAGTTCGCGTTCGCCAAGTGTCTCACCGTCCAAGAGTGCGCAGCTGGCATGGCTTTACTGGAAGAGATCTGGAAAAAGTTCGCGCCTGGGGAGTTCATTGCGCGCAGGCCGCTTTTTCGGCAAAACAGCGCAGTACTACAGATGGCTGGCGCGTGCCAAATTCTGGGAGGCGAACGGGCCATTCTCGTCAACCAACGGCGGTTGCAAAAGATTACATGGGTTCCGCTCCATTTGGCGTCGTTTGAGGGTCGTGGTATTGAAGCCCGTCTTCTCTAGCAACCCTGGCTCGACCAACGTCGACGAAGCAGTGTTTCGCGAAGCTGCGGGCTTGATTTCTTTCTTGGAGGGTGACCAGGCCCGCCTCGCATGCATCAAGTACTTCCCCTGGCCGTTCATTCAGGAATGCACTGCCAGCCGTTGCCGCCAGGTGCTGTTGAATCCAGACCAGTCGAGTGCCGACGCAACCCGAAGGGTTGTCGCTCAGATGGCAAACGTCGGTCTTGAGATGCCGCAGGAGTTCATTAACGCTGCTGAAGAACGCGCGCGGGTCGGTGCAGCCAGAGCGATCGCCGAGGCTGCTCATCGGGATGCAGCGGCCAAGGTATATGTGAAGCTTTGCCAGGGAAGTTCGGCATGCAAGTCTGTGCCTGGCGCATTCAGGCCTGGAGTCAATGGCAAGCCGGCTCGGCTGGACAACTTCCTGGCGGCCATTGGCGCGTGGCCTCACTTGGCAGAAGCGAACGCAGAGGAGAAGGAGCGAGTGCATCGAAGCGAGGTGATGGGGCAGCGCCAGTGTTCGCCTCATGGGGTGTTGGGGGAGGGGCGGGGCGGCAGCGCGCGGAGCATGTTTGCATGAGTGAGGGCTATCAGAGCGCAGGTGGAAGCATGGCAGAATGAAAAGGAAGCTGGCGGGAGGATGGATGACTCGAATCGGTGCCCGCCCTCCTGGGATGTTGGTGCAGCGCGCGCGTTGTTGCAGGATGCATGCAACGTGTTCACGCGTGCGCGCGCGTGTGGGTGCGACCGAGCGCGCGCGCGCGATCGCCGTCGAGCGTGCGCGCGCGTCTCGCGAGCGCCCGCAGGAGCTACGGTTCCTGAACATCAACTACGCGAAGTTCTCCGAGATCATGGGCAAGTACGGCGACGGCGTGTTCGGCGGGGGGGTTCCCGACTTGGCAATCAGCGTGGGCGTGCAAGAGCAAATTTCCGCAGCTGGCGCCTGTCGTGCCACTGCCTGCAGAGAGCATAGACGTGGGTGGAGAAACCGAATGTGTTTGCGACGTCGATGAGCGGCTAAACGTGGCCCGCCTGGAGGAGGCCTTGGACGCGGGGGCCCTGTCTACCAAGCAGCCGCAGACCAGGCAGCTTCTCGAGGCCTACCGCGTTCGCGGCCGCAGGTGCGGTGATTTTGGGGTGCTGCAGGTATCTTACCACCGCGAACATGGGATATCTGGCTGGTGGGGCGCAGCAGGCCCAGCCATGCAACCATATTTGAGCAGAGAAGCACAACGACTCGCTATGGCCACGGAGATCGGCGCATCCGTGGGCGGTGACATGGCGTTTGTTGCTGTAGATATAAACATCTGCTTCTGCACTATTCTCGCAAACCTCCTCAGAGAAGCCGTGGCCGACATGGGGGATTTCAAGTTGGTCGTTAGTTTCATTGAAAAGTACAAGCAGTGGCGGGAGCTCATGGCCGAGTACTGCGACGCGTCTCCGAACGCGACCAAGAAAAGCTGAATTCGGTTAGTCCGTTTGGGGGGGGGCCTGCCCGCGACATCCCATTCTTGTGGAAGCTATCCGTCCAAATTCACGCAGCAGTGGGCATCGTTTTGGGCATGGCCCTTTTCGAATATTTGGCGCACCGCTTCTCTGAGAGGCCGAATCCTCCAGGATCTCGTCTCCACTTTGCCTTGGTCGCGGTCGAGGAGGAAATCATGTGCGACTTCGTGCGCGGGCTGCCCAATCACGTTCCCAGTTGCGAGGTGAATGCCCTCATGTTGGACGGGGCCATCCTGCGGGTTCAAGAATCAAGTATTCGTGATCTCCAGAAACACATGGGGAACGTGGGGTCTAAGCACAGCGTGTTCGACAGGCTCGGCGGCGCGAAGAAGCCGCTGCCTTTAAGTCTTGCGTGCCTAAGCGCGGAAAGGCACGCATGGTCAAGACGGTAGCAAAAAAAGGCCAGCCGCAAATAATGCCACGCGGTAAATTCCCCACGTGCGACACGGCCAAAGGATTGTCACATCGCGGCCAGAACGGATTCCTATTCAATGCTCGCTGAAGACTGTATACCGCCTCTGCGATGGGACTCGTGAAGAAGCTCGCGGCGAGCGGCCACCTTCTGGATTTGCACGGCGGGTTCTGCCCCCTGTGCGCGGAAGGACATCTGGGCCCGTTAAAAAACGCCCCAAACAGAGGTCCGTGCTACCGCTGCGGGAAGAAAGGATGCCACAGGTTCGTGCTGCCCTATCACGACCATCCGGTGTTTTCAAATGGTTGGGGGAACGCATATGCTCCGTTCGCGGACAAGGCGGCTGTCTGCACGTGTGCGACCTGGGGCGCGGCGCAGAGCAAGTGCCATCAGATCACTGGTAACAGCCACAAGCTTATTGAGAGTGTCTACACTCGCCTTGACAGCGCCAGAATGAAGTACGCGACGAAAAAGGAGAATAATATCGAATTCGGCGCGACAAACAAGTTGGCGGACGTGGAAGCCGACGAGGTGGACCTAGGCAAGATTGACGACGAGGAGAATGACGACCAGGCTAAGCCAGTGAGTTGGGAGCACTGGGTAGAATTAGTCGAACGCGGCAGGCCGAATACTTTGATTCTCACTCGTCTTGATCCATGCAGGACGCGGAGGCGCGCTCCTGGGCCTGGCCCGATCCGCAAACGCGATTGGAAGCCCATTGCCACGCGGCACCTGGAGAAGCGAGTGCCTGTGCTGCACACAGATGGGGCGCGGGCATATAAGCTCAAGATCCCGCATGTTCTTCGCGACAACGTTGCCCATATGAAGAAGAAGGTGACTTTGCGTGGATCAAATCAAAGTATCCCGACATAGTTGTCCACAAGTTGCCCACGGGTGAGAAGTTGCACACCAAGTCAGGGACGCAGATCATCGATCTCTTCTGGGTGCACCTGCGGAAGCATTGGCAGTCGCGCAAGCGCAGGGTGGGCACCCTGTCCGCGAGGCGCCGCATTCGTTCCGCCCAGTGGACTTACTGGAATAAAGGTGCGGGTTTGTGGACTCGCACAGGTGAAATGCTACGGGGGCTCTATTGACCCGCGGGCGTCTCGGGTGTGATTTACCCAGCCAGCAGGCTCGCCTTCAGCCAGCTGTCGCATACGGCCCATATGCGACTGTGTTTGACAGTTCCGCGCGAACAGAGCACTGGCAGATGTATGCCGCGCTGCGCCAGCTGCGATAGCCAATCTGTTGTGCTCTCAAACCATGCTGCGTGCATTGTTCTTTCCTCTTTGATGAAGTCATATGGCAAGCGATGTATTATTTCGGGTGTCTTTCACCGGATCACGATGTGTTATAGGTTGAAAACGCGCGCAAGGTTGATCATGGGGGGGGGGCGAGCACATATATTATATTTATTATATATATAATATATATATATATATATATGCGCTCAGCCCCCCCCCCCCCCCCCCCCCCACCCTCGCCCCCCCCCCCCCCCCAGGGCCCGTCGTCCTCCTCATCGCCCCCGTCGCATTTCTCACCATCCTCATCTGCGTGACTATGAGGATCAGGATGCGGAGGAGGAGGGTGGCGCTGATGATGGGGAAGATGGTGATGATGATGCTGATGATGAGGAGGAGGAGGAGGGCGGGGGTGATGATAAGGCGGAGGGGGCGGATAATGCGGAGGATGCGGATGATGATGAGGATGAGGATGATGATGGCGATGATGATGATGATGAGGAGGAGGAGGGGGAGGGGGATGATGATGATGATGGTGATGCTGATGACGATGGCGATGACGATTATGATGAGGATGGTGGTAGTGATAAGGATGACGATGAGGATGACGATGCTGATGATCATGATGATGCGGAGAATGGCAATAATGATGCCGACGATGATGACGATGAGCAACATGAGTATGATGAGGTGGATGATGCGGAGGGGGGTGATGATGATGTGGATGATGAGGATAAGGAGGAAGGGGGAGGCGACGGAGGAGGATGCGGAGGAGGACGTGGAGGATTATGCGGAGGAACAGGACGGGGAGAAGCTTATTCGCTGATGGCGTCAATACCGTTCGGCGAAGGGGCTTGTGTGTGTTTGATCTACGTTCTTGTGGCCACGTTTCGCTTGTGCCCGTGAATAGTTTCTTGTCTCAGTTATATTGCTTATCTTCCTCCTCCTGGTCCCTTTTCCTCGCGTCTCTCCTCCTCATCTCTCGTCCTCATCTCTCCTCCTCTCTCCTCCCCCTACTCTTCTGCCTGGTTCCCCCTCTTACCATTCAGCCGACTCTTCTTCCTAGTCTCTTTTGCTCTGCCTGCTTAGTGTCTCTTGCCCCTCCCCACTCGTTCTCATCATTTTCTCCGCCGCTCAGCCCCAGATGATAATCGATGTCGAAAGCGGTTTGATGGTTGGCTCATCATTTTGACTGCACGCGCTTCTTTCCCTAGATGAGGAGGGGCGCTTGCAAGGGGGGCCAGCGCGGCGGCATGACAATGGTGATAGCAAGGAGGCGGGGGCCGAGGGTGATGGGGATGATCCGCAGATGTATAAAGAGGTGGAGTAGGGGGAGGAGGAGGAGGAGGAGGAGGAGGAGGAGGAGGAGGAGGGCGAGAAGGAGGAGGAGGAAGAGGAGCAGGAGGAGGATGGGGGAGGAGGAGAGGGGGGAGGAGGAGGAGGGAGGAAGGAGTTTGAGGAGGAGGAGCAGGAGAGAGCGGAGGATGGGGGGGAGGAGGAGGATCGGGAAGAGGAAACGGGGGGGGAGAGGGCAGGAGGAGGGGGATAAGGAGGAGCATGCGCAGCCAAACCATGCTGTTCACATGTTTTAAGTTCTTTGGTCAGGGGAGCCACGGAACCTTGCTATTCACATCTGTTTTGTGTTTTTCTTGTTTTCAGAAGCTCCACGAACTTGGCCAGAAGGGGGGGCGCGGGGGACTGTGGAGCTGCTGAAAACCAACAAAAAACATGTGAATATCATGGTTTCGTGGCTTCCCTGACCAAAATCCAAAAATGTGAATAGCATGGTTTGGTGGCCACCCCCCATTCCGCAAGCCTTCCTGGCGAAGGAATTGGAGGGGGAGGGGGAGAAGGAGGAGGAGGAGGAGGAGGGACAAAGAAAGAGGACTGAGAGTGAGAAAGAGAGAGAGAGAGAGAGAGAGAGAGAGAGAGAGAGAGAGAGAGAGAGAGAGAGAAAAAAAAAAAAGAGAGGGAGAGAGAAAGAGAGAGTGAGAGAGAGAGAGAGAGAGAAAGAAAGAGAGAGGGAGAGAAACAGAAAACACAGCAATGGGGCCAGGGGGGTGCTGGGGGGCGCTCGCCACATATATATATATATATATATATATATATATATATATACACGTACATACACATATATCCTCTCTCTCTCTCCCTCGCCCACCCTCCTTCTCCACCCGACGACGCGAACCGCCAGAGCAGGCTGCCTCGGAGCCCTGCACGCTGCCTTTGCCCTGGCCTGCGAGAGCCTCTTCGCGCTGCCTCCCGTGCGGGCCGCCGCCGCGGGGGCCTCGGCGGGCCGAGGCCGGCGGCCGCCCCTGGAGCGCGCGTCGGGGCGGAGGGGGGGGGGAGGGGGGGGCTGGGGGTCAGGAGGGAGGAGGGCGGAGGAGGGAGGAGGAAGGGAGGAGGAGGGAGGGAGGAGGGGGGGGAGGGAGGGAGGAGGGAGGGAGGGAGGAGGGAGGGAGGAGGGGGGGAGGAGGAGGGAGGAGGGGGGAGGAGGGAGGAGGGAGGGGAGGAGGGGGGCAGGGAGGCAGGTGGAGGGGGGAGGAGGGAGGAAGGAGGAGGAGGGAGGGAGGGAAGAGGAGCAGGAGGAGGAGGAGGACGAAAAGGAGGACGAGGAGGAGGAGGACGAGGGACAGGACAGGACAGGACATCCGCATGACGGGGTCAGCGTCGACACGCCCGCTAAGGAGCTGCGGCGTACGACTAGCAGGATCCCCTGCGAGTTGAGTAATTATGCCGCAGACCCATCATGGGGGCCGGCAGGGGGCGTAGGAGGAGGAGGAGGAGGAGGAGGAGGAGGAGGAGGAGGAGGAGGAGGAGGGGCACTCACCGAAAACAGAAGAACCCCTCACCCCAATAGCACGATGGCCACGTGGCCTCATTGAGGTCCCCGTCTTCGCATTAGGTTTAATCCGTAAAGGCTTTGCCCCGTGCCGCCGGCCCCCTCACTATCATAATTTGATATGTCAGAGCCGCGTCGGGGAACATCATGCGGGGCGGATAGGACTCATCCACGCATAACTAGTGAGACGTCGGCGTTATAGAAGACGCCTGCGGCGAATCTTCGTCGCCCCCCGTCTTCTAGAATCGCCCATGTGGCCGAGCGTTGTGGCAAACACTCTGCCAAGGTATCGCGCCATGTGTTCCCGCAGCCGTTGAGGAAACCCTTAGGGGAGCACTAAGCGGAGGATGGCGGGGAAGACCACGAGGAGGCGGAGGAGGAGGTGGAGGAGGAGGAGGAGGTAGAGAGGAGGAGGAGGAGGAGGAGGAGGAGGAGGAGGAGGAGGTGGAGGAGGAGGAGGAGGAGGAGGAGGAGGAGGTGGAGGAGGAGGAGGCGGAGGAGGAGGAGGAGGAGGAGCAGGAGGGGGCATCTTGGGAGCCTCTGGGGACACTCTTGGGATCTCCTGGGAGGTTCCTGGGAGCCTCTTGGACCTTTGGGGGCTTCTCGGGGGCCCCTTTGGCCGTCTTGGTGGGATCTTGGTCCGTCTGACGCCGACGGAAGCCGTCTTGGGGGCCTCTCTGGGCCGACTTGGGGCTTTCTTGTGTTGCTCCAGGACCGTTTTGGAGGCAATTTTGGGCGTCTTGGAGGCCTCTTGGGGCCGTCTTGGGGGCCTCTTGGGCCGTTCTGGGGCCATATTGGAGGCCTCTTGGGCGATCTTTGGGGGGCACTTGGGCCGTCTCGGGCCGTTGGACGGCAGAAAACATTTCACATGCTACACTCCTTCAACAACTCATGGGAAATCAATGGTTCTGGCCTCTTGGGCCGTCTTGGGCCATCTTAGGGCCATCTTCGGCCGTCCTGGTGGGCTCCTGGCCCGTCTGACGCCGTCGGAAGCCGTTCGGGGGGCCTCCAGGGACCCACCAATACCGAAAAAGGCCAACATCGTTGATTCCCCATGAGTTTTGAAGGATTGTGGCATTTGCTTCGTTTCGGCCTTCCGACGGCCCGAGACGGCCCAAGTGCTCGCACTGATCGCCCACGAGGCCCAAGACGGCCCCAATAGCCCCCCAAGACGGCAGAAGAGGCCTCCAAGACGCTCAAGATGGCCTCCAAGACGGCCCGAGAGCCCTCCAAGACGTCCTCCAAGAAGGCCCGAACGGGTCAACAGAGCATCCAGGCGGCCAAGATGACCGTCAAGCTGCCCACGTGTTCCCCGAAGGTTTTCCCAACCGATTCGGGGAACACATGCTCCGATAGCTTGGCAGGTCTGGCCTCAACGTTCGGCCACATAGGCGCTTACAAAAAGGTAGAGGCGGCGGTGATTCGCCGTAGGCGTCTTCGATTCTTGAACCAAAACCAACACCGAAATCGTCTAGCACGCCAGGCACCCCTGCGATGAATCGACAGGGGGCGGTTCCTGGTGGCCTTCGGCCCATCCCGCCACCGTGTCTGGGTTGTGGGTCTGAGGCCTCTTGTATACGTTTGTGATGGTTTGTTTAGGGGGCATTCGATTTTGACATTAGCATGGAATCTAAAGGTTTGTTTTTGAAGAATTTCGTCATGCGCGCGCTGTGTCACATTTTCGTGCAAGGAGTTTGGCAATTGATGGTTTATGATGAACCAGTGTGCGCGCATATTGCTTTTTATGCTGGTGGGGGGTCGCACGGGTTTGCTGAATTTCTTAATTCTTTGTAAGGCACGATCCGCGTGAAGGGTGTGCCGACTAATTCGGATACCCACGCGCGAACGCCTTGATTGAGGCCACAGGTGGACCACCTCCAGGCACGACCCATGCGAGGCATGTTCCAACATGTGCGGGGACAAGCCATTCGAAGGTGCCCCTTGGTGCCATGGGTGGGGCTGCTTCTGGGGCATGGTTCGCTCGGCGGTCTGCCGACGTGGGCGGGGGAGCGCTGTGCGACCCTCCTGGGCCTTTGGGTGGCGCTCCTTGTGGGCACGATCCGCGTGATGGGGTGTGCCGCAATGGCCAGGTGTCGCGCAGTGCGACGTTGTCGGCGTCGTCGAACCTTGCCCTCGGGGCCGTAGGTGGAGATCCCTGTGGGCCACGATCCGTGCGGGAGGTTTGCCGCGAAGTAGATTGGGAGGGCGGGATCTGCGAACCTCGTCTCCGAGGGGCCGTCCGTGGAACTCCTTGGGGGCCACGGTGCATTCGAGAGGTGTGCCGGAATGAACGGGGCGACGCCATGAATCAGGAGGGAAACATAACACACAGACGCAATTAATCGTCGATATCTCAGAAAATATAGGAAAATATGGGAAGTGGGGGGCAGACAAAAACCCAGAAAATATGAGAACATATGGGGGAATCCTGTTATTTGTGTGTATTTGTGTGTCCCAGGGTCCCTTCAATGAAGCTTCACCCTGGTGCCGCAAATGCAGCTATTTGCGGGGCACGATCCGCGTGGAGGGCGTACCGTTTGTGCGAATTTTGACTCTGGGGACGCAGGTGGAGCCACCTGTGGGGCGCGGTCCTGATGGTGGGTGTGCCGACAAGGGCGGGGGAACGCTAGCCAAGCCTGTCTTTGAGGCCGCAGGTGGAGCTCCCTGAGGGGCACGACCCGTGCGACAATTAATGCCCTCTAATACTAAACGTTTTTGACTACAGCTAGGGCTTGCTAGAACCAGATCGCGCGCGAAGCGCGTGCGCGTGGTTCTGGCACATGTGTATTCACACACACACACACATATATATATATACCTATATATATACATATATATATATATATATATATATATATATATATATATGCACGCCCCCCCCAGCACCCCCCACGGGGACCTACCTCCGCCTCTCTTCCTCTTCTTTTCTTCCTCTTCGCTTCCTTCGTTCCACTGTTCTCCTCATCCTTCTCCCTCTGCTCAGGCTGCATCTCCTTTTCTTCATCCATAATTATGTCTTTCCTCTTCATTCTTCCACATCAATCCACGGGAGTTGGCGAAGTGCAATGGGCGAGAGGACGCCCAAGATGAGCATTGGGAGGACCGAGGAGAGACGACGACGACGACGACGACGACGACGACGACGACGACGACGACGACGACGACGACGACGACGACGACGACGACGACGACGATGATGATGATGATGATGATGATGATGATGATGATGATGATGATGATGATGATGATGATGATGATGATGATGATGATGATGATGATGATGATGATGATGATGATGATGATGATGATGATGATGATGATGATGATGATGATGATGATGATGATGATGTTGATGTTGATGAGTACGAGTACGAATACAACCACGATGCCGATGACGACGATGACGATGATCAGGATTAGGATGAGCATGGTGGTGATGATGGCGATGATGATGGTGATGGCGATGATAATGGGAGGTGGAGGACGAGCTTCACACTCTTCGCGCTTCCTTTCATCATGCACTTCATCGTTTTCGTGCGATGTCTTACTCTTCTGATTCTTCTTATTTCGTTCCGGTCATCCCTTAGCCGTTTTTGGTTTCAAATTTTACGTAGCGCACCACCCACCACGACCACAACTGGCAGCACAGACCAGCCATGGGGGGGTACTGTCTCAACAACGCGTGCGCTTGGGGAGCCAAAGGCAAGCCGTCCATGATGGAAACATCTGGCTTTTGCGTTTTGTGCCAAGACGCTAACGCCACGGCAGCGCTGACTGGCCACAAACGCGGGGCGGTGCTGCGCAAGCTGTCCGCGCACCCGAGCCCGAAGCAGGACCCTGAGTATGCATCCCGTAGCCATGCCCAGAAGCATATACATAACAATAGCGATGGAACCACATCCGCGTACATACACAACCAGTTTTAGTTGTACCCGGACTGTACGACACAACCTGAAGCACAATCGTAGCTATAGCAAAACTACACGCAAAACTACACACGACAAGCAGTACTTACAGTGATGATCACAACCAAAGCCAGAGTAAGTACTCACACCAAGACAAACGCAATGGACGGCATCACCGTCATGACGTTCGCTATAACTACAACCACGTACGCAACGACAACCATTGCAAGGCATGTAAAAGCGAAAATATGGTCGTGCAGTCGTTCTACCAATGATTGGCGTGAGTGCCGAAACAAAACAAGGAATCCAAACGAACAGCTGTACAATGACAAAAAATCATATCCTAGCCGACCCGAAGAATGAAATGTGAATCCATGGTCGCGGGTGCAGCCTCACAGGAGGAATGGCTGGCGCAGCTTCACCGCGACAAGGCCGCTTCCTGGCGCGCGGACCTGAGGGTGGACGCCCCTCCGTTTGAACGCTCGCGCTATGCGCGGCGCAGCGAGCCCAACGGCAGCGGGCGCCAGCGCCCAGAGGAGGCGGCCACGCCGGGGGCCACTGGGGGCGAGGGCGCGCAGGACAGCAACAAGACGCCGCGGCCGCGCGAGGCGCCCGCGCCGAGGGGCACCGAAGGGGGCTCTCCCGCGGACAACAGGCCGCGGCCCGCAGACAGCGAGCCCAGCGCTGGCGACGCGCGCGCTCTCCACGAGCTGGCCAGCCGCCCGCCGCCGCAGCTGCGCAGGTCGTCGTTTTGGTTTCTGGCTATGGTTTTGGTTCTGCTTGTTTTCGGATTCGGGAATTGTCTTAAGTTCGTTTTTTTGTATGTGGTTGCAATGTTTGGCTTTGGTTTTGATTATTTTGAAGCTGGCTGATTGTGGTTATCGTTCTGAATTTGCTTCTGGTTGCGATTTCAATCGTGTCTCAGGA
>CAUYUJ010014345.1:100000-107500 GCA_963575745.1 Prorocentrum cordatum | reverse complement strand
CTTTCGAGAGAGGAAATCTCCAAGGAGGCGTATCGCAGGATGATGGGCGCCCAAGGAAACGGTGGGGCCCTCTTTTCCATCCGCCCGTTCAGCCTGCCCTCGGAGCGGATCCTCGATAAACGGAGCGCTAATCATTGCGCCCAGGTTCTACGACGGGGCAGGCGAGCCCCTCGAGGGATCCTCAGGAACCGTGCCCGTCGGCAGCGTCAGCTAGTTCTGCAGAAGACAGCTCCCCGACGAGGTGCCGCGAGAGGCGCCGCCAGGGGGCTCAGCGCGGATCCGAGGAACCAGTGCGGAGCTCCGACAGCGTACGTTTAGGATGTTGTTTTCCCACCTCGGGGACGGCGGCGGGAGAGGGGTGCCCGACTCGATTGAACCGGCCCGAGCCGAGGAATGCGACCCGAAAGGCAGGCCTCTTGGCGCGACGAGGAGCACGTGACGCGGATATCCCCGCACGTGGTGCGATGTTTTCGCGGCACTTTTGAAGCCTCCTGGAGCCCTCCTGGGGGCCTCTAGGGGTGTTATCAGGATGTTTGGGGGGTCTCAGGCGGCCTCTCAGGCGGAGGAGGAAGAGGAGGAGGAGGAGGAGGAGGAGGAGGAGGAAGAGGAGGAGGAGGAGGACGAGGAGGGAAAGGATCATGGGGAGGACGACCACAAGAGGGAGAGGAGTGCGGGGAGAAGGAGGAGGAGGAGGAGGAGGAGGAGAATAAGGAGGAAGAGGATAAGGACGGGGATGCTGATGACGGTGATGGCGATGATGAGGATGATGCTGATGACGGTGATGATGACGATGATGGTGATGATGAGGAGGAGGAGGTTGACGTTGATGTGGCTGATGACGATGGCGATGATGATGGAGATGAGGTGGGCGAGGACGCTGATGATGATGACGAGGAGGAGGAGGACGACGATGCGGTTGAGGAGGACGAGGATGACGAAGACGACGATGCGGAGGACGATGATGTGGAGGACGAGGACAGGGTGGCTGAGGCTTGGGGCGAGGATGGCCGTCGTCGTCGCCGCCGCCGTCGTCGTCGTCGTCGTCATCGGTGTCGTCGCTCCACCCCCGCGCGCCGCCTGGCGTGCCCGCCCGGTGGGAGGGGCAGGGAGGTAGAGGGACATTGGCGGGGCGCGCGGCGGAGGAAGATGAGGACGAGGCCGCCGACGACGATAATGATGATGATGATGATGACGACGACGATGATGGTGATGGTGATGATGATGATGGTGATGGTGGTGAGGACGATGATGACGATGACGATGACGATGATGATGATGATGTCGAGGATGACGATGATGAGGAAGATGCTGATGATGGTGATGATGGCGAGGATGATGACGACGACGATGATGACGATAATGAGGAATATGCTGCTGATGATGATGCGAATGGTGATGATGATGACGATGGCGATGACGACGATGATGAAGATGGTGGCGATGATGATGATGACCGTTGGGATATTGTGGGATGTCTGTCGGCGGCGTGTTTGAGGCAGTCCGGAGGTCTCTTGGTAGCCGTCTAGGGGCCTCTTTAGGGGTCTCCTGGGGGCCTCTTGGGGATTCTTGCAGGCCTCTTGGTGCCTCCTGGGGGCCTCTTCGGGCGGAACGCTCGGATTGTCGATTCGCGCCCCCCCTCTTCGCTGGTCGCCTGGGATGGGGGTACTTATTAATAAGGAGCTTGTGGGAGGTGGCGCTTGTCAATGCCAGCTGCCTGCGGCAAGTCCCGCCACCGTGCCAGGCCATGATGCTGGGCACCGCTCGTTCGAGGGGGCAAAGGAGGCTGTGCTCGCGAGGGGTGCGCAACATGATAATGATGATGATGGCGATGATGATGCTGATCAGGATGATGATGATGGCGACGACGATGGCGATGACGATGGCGATGATGATGATGGTGGTGGTGGTGATGCTGATGATGACGGCGATGACGATGACGATGCCGATGGTGATGATGATGAGGGTGATGACGATGACGATGCCTATAATGATGATAGTGGTGGTGATGATGACGATGGCGACGACGATGACGCTGATGATGATGATGGCGGTGATGATGACGATGATGATGATGACGGCGTGGATGTCGCTGGTGATGATGACGATGATGATGAGGTGGACGAGGATGGTAATGATGATGCCGATGACGATGATGATGATGAAGAAGAAGATGAGGATAATGATCGTGATAAGGATGGTGATGAGGAGGATGACGTGGGAGTGGATGATGATGACGATGATGGTGACGACGATGATGATGTGGACAAAGATGCGGATGATGATGACGATGATGAGGAGGAGGAGGAGGAGGAGGGACGAGAGTAGGAGGAGGAGGAGGAGGAGGAGGAGGACGAGGGTGAGTAGAGGTTTATCCAGCTGCCTGCGGCCTGCCCCGCTGAGGATGATGAGGATGGTGATGATGATGAGGATGGTGAGGAAGACGGTGAGGATGGTGATGATGATGATGACGATGATGGTGATGGTGATGGTGATGATGATGGTGATGGTGATGGTGGTGAGGGCGATGATGACGATGACGATGACGTTGATGATGATGTCGAGGATTCCTAGTAGGACTACTAGGACTCCTACGACTCCTACGAGGATTCCTAGTAGGATTACTAGGACTCCTACGACGATTCCTAGTAGCAATACTAGGACTCCTACGAGGACTCCTAGTAGGACTACTAGGACTCCTACGAGGATTCTTAGTAGGACTACTAGGACCCCTACGAGGATTCTTAGTAGGACTACTAGGACTCCTACGAAGATTCTTAGTAGGACTACTAGGACTCCTATGGGGATTCTTAGTAGGACTCGTAGGAATCCTATGAGGATGCTTAGTAGGACTACTAGGATTCCTATGAGGATTCCTAGTAGGACTAGTAGGACTCCTACGAGGATTCTTAGTTGGACTAGTAGGACTCCTATGAGGATTCCTAGTAGGACTAGTGGGAATCCTACGAGGATTCCTAGTAGGACTAGTAGGACTCCTACGAGGATTCTCAATAGGACTACTAGGATTCCTATGAGGATTCCTAGTAGGACTAGTAGGACTCCTACGAGGACTCCTAGGAGGACTGTTACGGGGACTCCTACTTCGAGAATATCATCCTTACGGTTGTCGCAGTATTCCAAACAAGTATAAGCCAAGATCGCTGCGGAAGCTCGGCTCCACGGAATCTTTGGATGTACCTGTTGGGAACACTGCGACGACCGTAAGGGTTTAACCCCTTTTTTTTGTTTGTCGGGGTGCGTTGCTCTGTTGCCGCGTTGCTGGGGGGGGGGGGGGGGGGGGGGGGGGGGTCGGCAACAGTGCACCAGTGAGGGTTTTCGCCGCCGGAGCCGAAACCGGGAGCTGGCACACTGGCTCCCAGTGCGCCAGTGTGTGTGTATGCCCTGTTGTTGTTGGTGGTGGGTGATGTAGTTGAACTTTCATTTCTGAAGAATATTTCTTGTTGATCCCCCTCGTCTGGTGCGCATTGTTTTTTGATCGAAGTGCCCTTCCCGGGTTTCGCATCGTGTTTTTGTCTCGTCCTTCCTTGTGTTGGGTACTGTTTTGAATAGAGCACTGTGGTATCCACCTCCCGCCCTCTCCTCCTCCTTCTCTTCTGTGTTCGCGGTGCCCTGCGGGGCTGCGATCTGCGCAATTGTCGCCGCTTTCGTGGGCTCCTGGCTGTCCCCTGCGGGGCTGCGATCTGCGCAACTGTCGCCACCTCGTGGGCTCCTGGGAGGCCCAGCGGAGGTACGTCATGCGCAGATCACTGTGAGGCCTCCCTGTCCCCTGCGGGGCTGCGATCTGCGCAACTGTCGCCACTTTCGCGGGCTCCTGGGAGGCCCAGCGGAGGCGCGTCATACGCATATCACTTTGAGGCCTCCCTGTCCCCTGGGGGGCCGCGATCTGCGCAACCGCCGCCACTTTCGTGGGCCCCTGGGAGGCCCAGCGGAGCTGCGATCTGCGCAACTGTCGCCACTTCGTGGGCTCCTGGGAGGCCCAGCGGAGGTGCGTCATACGCAGATCACTTTGAGACCTCCCTGTCCCTTGCGGGGCTGCGATCTGCGCAACTGTCGCCACTTTTGTGGGCTCCTGGCTGTCCCCTGCGGGGCTGCGATCTGCGCAACTGTCGCCACTTCGTGGGCTCCTGGGAGGCCCAGCGGAGGTACGTCATGCGCAGATCACTTTGAGGCCTCCCTGTCCCTTGCGGGGCTGCGATCTGCGCAACTGTCGCCACTTTCGTGGGCTCCTGGGAGGCCCAGCGGAGGCACGTCATACGCAGATCATTTTGAGGCCTCCCTGTCCCCAGGGGGGGCTGCGATCTGCGAAACTGTTGCCACTTTCGTGGGCCCCTGGGAGGCCCAGCGGAGGTGCGTCAAACGCAGCTGGGAGGCCCAGCGGAGGAACGTCATACGCAGATCATTTTGAGGCCTCCCTGTCCCCTGGGGGGCTGCGATTTGCGCAACTGTCGCCACTTTCGTGGGCCCCTGGGAGGCCCAGCAGAGGTGCGTCTTACGCAGATCACTTCGAGGCCTCCCTGTCCCCTTGGCGCACCTGGCGCGCACTTGGCGCAACGGGCGCACCTGACGCGCCTGTCGCGCCTGGCGCACCTGGCGCGCACCTGGCGCACCTGACGCACCTGGCGCACCTGGCGCACCTGTCGCACCTGTCGCACCTGGCGCGCCTGGCGCACACCCGGCGCGCACCTGGCGCGCACTTGGCGCACACCTGGCGCGCACCTGGCGCACCTGACGCACCTGGCGCACCTGGCGCACCTGGCGCACCTGGCGCGCCCGGCGCGCCTGGTGCAACTGGCGCACCTGGCGCGCACCTGGCGCGCACCTGGCACACCTGGTGCATCTGGCGCACCTGGCGCACATGGCGCGCTGGGCGCGCCTGGCGCACCTGCCACACCTAGCGCAGACCTGGCGCACCTGGCGCGCCTGTCGCACCCGGCGCACCTGGCGCACCTGGCGCGGCTGGCGCACCTGGCGCACCTGGCGCACCTGGCTCACTTGGCGCGCCTGGCGCAACTGGCGCACCTGGCACACCTGGCACACCTGGCGCAACTGGCGCACCTGGCGCGCATCTGGCGCACACGTGGCGCAGACCTGGCGCAACTGGCGCACCTGGCGCGCGCCTGGCGCGCGCCTGGCGCGCACCTGGCGCGCACCTGGCGCGCGCCTTACGCGCTGGGCGCACCTGGCGCGCACCTGGCGCGCTGGGAGCACCTGGCGCGCACCTGGTGCACCTGGCGCGCTGGGCGCACCTGGCGCACCTTGCACACCTGGCGCACCTGGCGCACCTGGCGCACCTGGCGCGCTAGGTGCAACTGGCGCGCCTGGCGCAACTGGCGCACCTGGCGCACCTGGCGCACCTGGCGCGCACCTGGCGCACACCTGGCGGACCTGGCGCAAATTGCGCATCTGGCGCACCTGGCGCGCCTGGCACACCTGGCGCACTTGACGCACCTGGCGCACCCGGCGCGCTAGGTGCACCTGGCGCACACCTGGCGCACACCTGGCGCACCTGTCTCACTTGGCGCGCCTGGCGCACCTGGCACGCCTGGCGCACCTGGCGCGCTGGGCGCACCTGGCGCACCTGGCACACCTGGCGCACACCTGGCGCGCACCTGGCGCTCACTTTGCGCACCTGGCGCGACTGCCGCATCTGGCGCACCTGGCGCGCCTGGCGCGCCTGGCGCACCTGGCGCACCTGGCGCACATGGCGCACCTGGCGCACCTGGCGCACCTAGCGCGCCTGGCGCGTTTGGCTCACGTGGCGCGCATGGCCTTCTGGGAGGCTCGGCGGAGGTACGTCCTTCGCAGATCACCACTATACGATGGCGCCGGTATGTCCTTCGGTATTGAGTTGTCCTGAATGCAATTGTCACTTGTGTAGAAAGGGTTGGGTACGTCGCAGGATAATTATTAGGGAAAGTCTTGAGGGCCAAACTGTGTCTTAGGCCCCCGGTTTACAACAGCAGCGGCTCCCGCTTGATATTTCCTTACAATTTAGCCAGGACCCCCGCTCCCGCCCGAGACTTCCTCGCGTTTTATGGAGGAATCGCGCTCTCGCTCAGGACTTCCTTAGAATGTATTCTCCCGGCGCTCTGGAGTCGCGCTCTCGCTGGAGACTTGCTTGCAATATGATGAAGAATAGCGCCCTTGCGTTGGAATTTCCTGCAATGTACGCAAGCGCCGCGGTTCCGACACCCAGGCACCCAGGAGTCGCGCTCACGCTTAGGACCCCTCACATATTACATAGTAATCGGGATCTCGCTGCCCTCGTGGCCCCGTTGCAGCCCTTCGTGCCCCCCTCGCTTTGTTTCGTGGCCCCGTTGCAGCCCTTCGTGGCCCCCTTGCTGCCCTTCGTGGTCCCGTCGCATCCCCTCGTGGCCTTCTCGCTGCCCTTCGTGGCCCCGTTGCAGCTTCGTGGCCCCCTCGCTTTGTTTCGTGGCCCCGTTGCATCCCTTCGTGGCCCCCTCGCTGCCCTTCGTGGCCCCATCTATGTATGCCTTTCGTGGCCCCCGCTCGTTCGCGCCCGTGGTGGCCCCGTATGCATATGTCCTACGTGGCCCAATTGCTACCCTGAGTGGCCCCATCGTTGCCTTCTGTGGCCCCGCATTATCAGCCCTTCGTGGCCCCCGCTCGTTCGCGCTCTTCGTGGCTCCATACGCATTCCCTTCGTGTCCCCGCTGTTGCTCTTCGTGGCCTACTTCGTGTCCTTGTGGCCCTGCTGTAGTTCTCTGTCGCTCTCGCTTTCGCTCGTCGCCGTCATCGTCGACGTCGTCGTCGTCGCCGTCGTCGTCGACGTCGTCGTCGTGGTCGGTCCCCTGCTTGGGGTCGGGTCGACGGTCCGCGGCCGCCCCGCCGATCAGCGCTGCCGCTGGCCAGGCCGACTGTCCGCGGCCGCCCCGCCGCTTGCCGGGGCCCGGCCTGCAAGGAAGAAATCTCCCCAAAAGGGGTTCGATCGAAGACGGAGAGGGCGGGTATCGAGGGTTTGGGAACTAGGTGTTATTGGACACTCGAGCAGATAAGGGCGAACAGTCTTAACATGATTGTTGTTGTTGTTGGTGGTGGTGCTGGTGTTGGTGTTGGTGTTGTTGTTGTTGTTGTTGTTGAACATTATTACTTTTAAAAAATAATTATTGTTGGGGCCCCTGGTGCACGACCCCCCCGCCGCGCCTAGGCCGCAGCCACATTTTCATCATTTTCGTGAGGAAGTCTCAGGCAAAACGGGTTGGTCCGGATCCGGTTGTTTTGTTACGGCCGCTTTCCCTTGCAACAGATAAGCTAAAGTGGACATTTCTTGTTCTAACATGACCAAACTTCAAGAATCCCTTGCAACAAATACGGTAAAGTGGACATTCGCGCGCGCAAGACGAAATCCTTCCAAAACCTTAGTTTTCGTAGCGATTTTAACATAAAAACATCAAAAAAAACAATGTTTTTTTTTTTTTTAAAAAAAAAAAAAAAAAAAAAAAAAAAAAAAAAAAAAAAAAA
>CAUYUJ010014345.1:5000-95000 GCA_963575745.1 Prorocentrum cordatum | reverse complement strand
CGCGTCTCTGCATCGGGGAAATTCTCGGGCGGGCGCGATTTTTAGGGCCATGTTGTTGCAGCCATTGTGGACCAGAACGGGTTCTCTGGCATCTCGCGCCCCCCCGTCTAGATCCAGGGTAGCCTTTCCTTTCCCCCTGGCAGGGGCAAAGCCAACTGGAAAACAGGTGACTATTGAACCACGCGCGCTTGGAGGGTTGGGGTTGGTGGGATTTGGGTCCTGTGTTCACGCAACAACAGCTGGATGAGGATTCCCGGTGGCAAATCTTGCAGCACATGTCGGGGCTCAAGAGACGGGGGTCAGTGCAAACGGGTGTCAGCCAGAGCAACGGATCTTGCAGGATCCTGCAGTCCCAGAGGTGCATTGACCCTTGTTAGCGTGAAGGATCCTGCAGGATCACGCAGGATCTTGCAAGATCCTCCAAGGCCTGACTGACCCAGGTTTGGATTGATCCGGACCAGTGTGCCCCCGAGCATGACGGACACAATTTCGGGAGACCTCGTCTGGCCACCTACACCCACTGTCCTAATGTCCTACTGTCGTTGCTGACGTGACTCGCCCAGAGTATGAGTCCAGTTTCTCTGGCCCCGTTGTGCGCTCTCTCGTGGGCTTGGTGGAGCCACACAACTTCTGATGTTCCAACGACCTGTTGAACTTTCCTTTTTATCTCTTATGCAAACGACCTTTTGCAACGCCGGCTTGCAACTTACCTTTCCAACGACCTTGTTGCAACGATCTTTCGCAGCTGACCTTTTCCAACTTACCTTCTCCAACGACATGTTGCAACGACCTTTTGCAACTTATCTTTTGCTCCGTGGAGCCATATAGAGATCGATTGCAGGTAGAGATCTCATTTCCCACCTCCTCTATCGATCTCACCATCGATATCCCAATCGATCTCACAATCGATCTCGCAAGCGATCTCACCAGAGATCGCACGAGCGATCTCGCGATCGGTCTCCCCATCGATCTCACTGAATCGACTTCACTTTCGGTCTCACGATCGACTTTACGGTCGTCCTCTATCGATTCCACTATCGATATCATTATCCATATGACTAATTTTAAAGCGTCCGCTGATTGGGGTTTTCTCAGGTGTGAGTTGAATCCTCTTGGGGTCGTGGATTTGGGGGCCTTGGGGGCCCTCTTGGTACCACCTCGGAAGTCAACGATCAACAGGGAAGATAAACAATATGGTAGGGTCCTCCCACTTGAGCCCGACAGTTCACATCCTGGAGTCTTCTTGGGGCGCTCTTGGGGTCGGTCCTTCGGGGCTGCCTTGTGGCCTTTGAAGCATCTTAGGGGCTCTCTCCTAGGTAGGACCATCGAGCTCAACGGTCTCCCGCCCTTGATGAGGAATTGCAGTCGTCCGCGTAATTGGTGCACAATGCCTGGCTCAACATGCGAAGGAGCCACAAGCGAGAGCCCCGTCTTAGGACAGAGCCGCCCATCCGTGTTGTTGCACAATGTCGCACATGTGGTGCGAGGGTTTGAGGCAATATTCGCTGCAACCAGCGACGTTTGCCCGGGCGGGCGAAGCATCCATCAGCGCGCCCCCTGTCAGTCGGCATCTCTGCGTGCCGATCCGACGGAGGAACACCGTTCCCAAGGAACACGACCGACCTTTTGGATGTCGTCTCCCTCGCTCCGCTGCGCTTACCCATTGCTAACTTGCACTCATACGTACGCACACACACACACACACGCATGCCGCCTTCCACGGCGAGCCCAGGTCTTCTCTTGTACACTGGAGGCGCCTGGCTCAAAGGTCGTTCTACCCTCAAGTCGGGCACGTCCCTCTACAGGAGGAGTATACAAGAAGAGTCAAACAATAGTCAGGGGACATTGTTTGATTATGTTTTGGATATTGTGATCATTCCCAGCCATCGTGTGCTGTTGGGTCCTCGTTTTGAAGAGACGGTCCCTGCGTTCCTCCTCTCTCCTCTTTCCTCATCCTCCCTCTCCTCCTCCCCCCCTCCCCCTACACCCTCCTCCCTGCGTTTCCAGCACAGCGTTTCGTGGCCCCGTAGGGAGCTCCACCGAATGCCCCAGTGGGGGTGTCCACATGCGTCCGCCACACCCAGCACAGCTTTTCGTGGTTCCGTAGGGAGCTCCACCGACGGCCCCAGTGGGGATGCCTGCATGCGTCCGCCACACCCAGTACACGTTTCGTGGCCCCGTAGGGAGCTCCACCGAATGCCCCAGTGGGGGTGTCCACATGCGTCCGCCACACCCAGGACAGCGCGTCGTGGCCCCATAGGGAGCTCCACCGAAGGCCCCAGTGGGGGTGCCCGCATGCGTCCGCCACACCCAGTACATCTTTTCGTGGCCCATAGGGAGCTCCACCGAAGGCCCCAGTCGGGGTGCCCGCATGCGTCCGCCACATCCAGTACAGGCTTTCGTGGCCCCATAGGGAGCTCCACCGAAGGCCCCAGTGGGGGTGCCCGCATGCGTCCGCCACACCCAGTACAGCGTTTCGTGGCCCCATAGGGAGCTCCACGGAAGGCCCCAGTGGGGGTGCCCGCATGCGTCCGCCACACTCAGTACAGCGTCTCGTGGCCCCACAGGGAGCTCCACCGAAGGCCCCAGTGGGACCGCCCGCATGCGTCCCCCCCACCCAGTATAGCGCATGGTGGCCCCATATGGGGGCTTAACTGAAGGCCCCAATGGCATCTTCCGCGTGTGTCTCCACAACCAACTACAGCGCGTCGTGGCCCCACAGGGAGCTCCACCGAAGGCCCCAGTGGGGGTGCCCGCATGCGTCCCCCCCACACATAACCGCACGCCCCATCGCGCGTTGCGTGGCCCACCGGAAGCGGCACCCACAACGCGTTTCTCACATTTACATGTGGTTGGGTCCTTCGCCGTGCTTTTTTTGTGCGACCCGTCTTGGCGTCGCCGAAAGATCCACCTGCAGGGGGACATGCCCCACCGAACTCGACCCTTAGAACCACGGGTGCCTGCGCCGCTCCTTCTCCGACTCGACCGCGCGCTCCACCCCGATGGCAAGAAGTGTAACGGCGCCCGCCGTTCCCCCTTCGCTTCCCTCGACCCTCTCTTGTCTACTCCATGCTCCTTCGACGCTCTGTGCAATTGCTCCCTGCTCCTTGCCTCCGTGCCTCCGTCTCGCTCCCCTGTCCGTCCGTCCTCTGCGGTCCCTCCCCCCCCCCTGCGTCACCGCCCCCCCGGGAGACCCCGTCTTTTGTTTTTTTCTCCCCCCATTCCCCATCCCCATCCCCTTTCTTCCCCTCGGCCGCCCCCCCTCCTTTCGGAACTTGCCTTCCTCCCGTTGCGCAGAGAGGCTGATCGCCTGCGCAGCGCCTTGGGCCCAGACTGCACGTCGCCATCGCTGCAGCTGAGGCGCGTTCCTTCTCCCAATCCTCGCCTTCGTTCTCACGCTCCAGCCTCCTCGTCCAGGACCTTTTCGTTCTCTTCGCTCCATTTTCGTTGTGCTCTTCACCTTTCCTCATGCCTCCCATTGCCCCCCTCATCATGGTCTGCCTCTTCTGTCTCCTCGTCGTGTTCTTCCCCTTCCTGCCTTCTCCAATTGCATTCCTGATCCTGCTTGTAGTTTCTTCCCTCCGTCTCCGTTGTTCTTATTATGCTTCCGGCCTCATTCTCTCCATCCATCTTTCTCCGTATCCCTACACGGGTC
This sequence comes from Prorocentrum cordatum, assembly GCA_963575745.1. Classification (NCBI taxonomy): domain Eukaryota; class Dinophyceae; order Prorocentrales; family Prorocentraceae; genus Prorocentrum; species Prorocentrum cordatum. The sequence continues at coordinate 91,345 of CAUYUJ010014345.1, read as the reverse complement.
CTGGTCTGTGTCATGTGTTTGTTGTTTCTTGTTGTATTTGTCTTTCACCTTCACTCAATCACGTTCGTTGTTCTCTCTCTGTCTCTCTCTCTCTCTCTCTCTCTTTTTGTTTTTTTCTCCTTCTCTCTCGATATATTTCTCCCTGACTATCTGTCTCTGATGTTTTTTCTTCTCTTAATGCTCCTGCTCATCCTGTCTGCTCTTGCCTGCTCCTGTGCATGTTCATTATCGTCCTGTTCTTGCCCACTCTCGGGTCATAGTCCCTGCTTCGCCAGATGTGCTTCGTGCTCGTTCTTCTGACCTCTTCTCCGTCTCTCGCCTACATGCGCCTTTCCCTGCGCAGTCTCATGCCCGTGCCCGTGCTCGTGCTGGTCATGTCCTGATGCTGACCATGACCCCGTTGTGTTTCTCACAGTGTTCGTCATGCTCGTGCTCGTCAAGTTGTCTTTCTTCATGGCCGTCATTTCCGTCACCGTGCCCCTTCCTCGTTCTCATCTTTATCGTCCGTTGAATCTGGCCGTTACCGTCACGTCTTCTTTCCTCGCTTTCTTCCTCTTCCGCTTGCTCCTCCTCCTCCTCCTCTTCCTCCTCCCCCTCCTCCTCCTCCTCCTCCCTCTTCCGCCTGGTTCCCCCCCTTTCGCCTCGTGTTATGTATCTCGCCCACTCCGCTCGTCCTGGTTCCCCATTCTGTTCAGCTTGCCTTCTGTGACCCCCCGATCTTGCTGTGGCTCCTTCTGGTCGCCGAGCTCCTCCTGCTCCTGCTCCTGCTCCTCCTCCAGATAAGACAGAGGAGGAGGAGGAGGAGGAGGAGGAGGAGGAGGAGGGAGGAGGAGAGAGGAGGAGGAGGAGGAGGAGGAGGAGGAGGAGGGAGGAGGAGAGAGGAGGAGGGAGGAGAGAGGGGGAGGAGGAGGAGGAGGAGGAAGGAGGAGGGAGGAGGAGGAGGAGGAGGGGGGAGGAGGAGGCGGAGGGAAGGAGGAGGGGCGAAGGAGGGCGGAGGAGGCGGACGAAGAGGAGGAGGAGGACGAGGAGGGGGAGGAGGAGGAGGAGGCGGGAGGAAGGACGATGGAGAAGGGAGAGGGAGGAGGAGGAGGAGGAGGAGGAGGAGGAGGAGGAGGAGGAGGAGGACGAACAGGAGGAGGGGGAGGAGGAGGGGGAGGAAGATGGTAAAGAAGAGGAGGATGAGGAGGAGGAGGGTGGGGGGCGGAGGAGGCGGAGGAGGAGGAGAAGGAGGAGGATGAGGAGGATGCTGCTGATGATGATGATGATGGTGATGCTGATGCTGATGGTGATGATGATGGTGATGACGATAACAATGCTGCTGATGATGATGATGATGGTGATGCTGATGGTGATGATGATGTTGACGCTGATGATGATGTTGCTGCTGATGATGATAATTATGATGAGGATCATGGTGGTGCTGATGATGATGATGATGATGATGATGATGATGATGATGATGATGATGATGATGATGATGCTGGTGCTGATGATGATGATGATGATGATGATGATGAGGATGAGGAGGAGGAGGATAATGCTGCTGATGATGATGATGATGCTCGTGATGGTGATGATGGTGATGATGATGGCGATGATGATGATGATGATGATGAGGAGGAGGAGGAGGAGAGGAGAGGGGAGGAGGAGGAGAAGGAGGAGGAGGGGTAGAGGGGGAGGAGGGGGAGGGGCAGGAGGAGGGGAGGGAGAGGGAGGGAAGGATGACGGAAGAGGGGAAGGGATGAGGAGGAGGAGGGGGAGAAAGGAGGCGGGAGGAGGGAGGAGGGATGATGGAGGGAGGGGAGGGAACACGGAGGGAGGCGGGAGGCGGGATGACAGAGGAGGAGAGGACGGGAGGAGGGAGGAGGGAGGGAGGGAGGAGGAGGGGGAGGGGGGGGGGGGGAGAGGGAGGAGGGAGGAGGGAGGGGAGGAGGAGGGAGGAGGAGGGAGGAGGGAGGACGAAAAAGGAAGGAGAGAGGAGGGAGGAGGGAGGAGTGAGGAGGGAGGAGGAGGGTGCTGCGGACGAGGTGGAGGAGGGAGGGGGGGAGGAGGAGGAGGGAGGGAGGAGGGAAAGGAGGGAAGGAAGGAGTGAGGGAGGGAGGGAGGGAGGGAGGGAGGGAGGGAAGGATGAAGGGAGGGAAGGGAGGAAGGAGGGAAGGAGGGATGTGAGGGAAGGGAGGGAAGGGGGGGGAGGAGGAGGAGGAGGAGGAGGAGGAGGAGGAGGAGGAGGAGGAGGAGGAGGGGGAGGATGAGGAGGAGGAGGAGGAGGAGGAGGAGGAGGAGGAGGAGGAGGAGGAGGGAGAGAAATACTAATAATAATAATATTAACAATACTAATTAGAAGAATAATCCGAATAATACGAAGAAGAAGAGGAGGAGGAGGAGGAGGAGGAGGAGGAGGAGGGCCATCTCCTCCTCCTCCTCGTGCTGCTCCTCCCTCCTCCCTGCGCCATGCCCTTGCTCCAGAGGGTCGGACCGCCGTTCGCGGCGGACTTCGGGCTCGTGCTGGTGGTGCTGGCGCGCGCAGCGGGCGACCGCTTCACAGCCCGCACGCGGCAGCACGGGTGGAAGCGGCCCTTGGGGCCGCGCTGCCCCTCAGGGGAGGAACATATGTACAGTCGGACCGAGGTATACGAATCGAGGTCGGTTTGGGGAGGGTACCCTGATGTTATTCGTGCTTGTCGGATGCTCTTGTGCGCCCTGGGGAGGGCGCCCCTGGGTATTGTGTGTGTGTGTGTTTTGGCAGGCGCAGGGTCTCGTGTTCTTGAGGGGTGCTCTAATCTCCTCGGCTCGACAGTACCAGGGGCAACGTTAGGGTTAAGTCGGGCACCTCCCTCTACAGGGGGGAATATTCAAGAACAGTTACACATTGTCCGAGGACGATGTCTCGATTACCTTTCGACTATCTTTTGGTAGTCTTTGGCTTGTGTTCGCTTTTCTCCCGAAGTCCGCCTGTTGGAGGACATGCCCGACCTAACGCTGGGGGGGTAGGACCCCGGGGGGGGGGGTGCATATCGACCCCCCCCAAGGTATCGCCGATTCCCCGCCCCTCGGAGCACGTTCCCCCCCCCCAATCGTTCCCCCTCAAAATCTATACCGATTTCACCGCGGCACGGTGCCCTGGCGGAGAGCCCTCCGCGCCACGGCCGGAGCTCTTCGCCCCGAGGTGCTGCTGCTCCCCGCGCGCAGCCCGGGGGAGACGAGTCCGTTCGGGCAGCCTCGTCGGTATGTTTTGCTGCTTTCGGGGGAGGCTGCAGGTGCCCCTGGCCCAAGGTGCCCCCAGGATTCTCCGAGGAGGCCCCCACGACCTCCAGAGCACGCCTCACGAGGCCCAGGGGGGCGCCAGGGGGGCTGCAGCATGGAGCGACAAGCGGGGGGCACCTTGGGCCAGGGGCACCTCTTGCAACGCCCGATTGTGTTACACCCCCCCTGCTCCAGGTCCCGCTTCCTGCTCCCCCCCCCCTGCTCGCAACACCATGACCAGGTGGGAGCAGGCGCGGGAGGAGCAGCGAGCAGCAGCTGGTGCACAGGAGTCGATGATGATGAGGGGGAGGATGTTGATGCTGATGCTGATGCTGATGCTGATGCTGATGCTGATGCTGATGCTGATGACGACGACGACGACAACGGCGACGACGACGGCAGCGACGACGACCACGCCGACGACGATGTTGTTGATGATGATGTTGACAATGATGCTGATTATGTTGATGATGATGCTGATGATGCGCTGACGGCGATGATGGTGATAATGTTGTTGTGGATGATAATGATGATGACGACGAGTCTGTCAATGTTTGAACTGGTAATGATAGTGGTGATACTGATTATGATGAGGATTTTGACTGTGATGGTGATGGTGCTGCTGACGATTGCGATAATGATTGTGGTGGTGGTGCCCATGATGCTGGTTGAGGTGGTGGTGATGATGATGGGGAGGAGTAGAAGGATTTGGATTCTTATGATGATGACCAGGAGGGTGGGGACTCCGACATTGGATGAACGTGTTTGTTCATACTGATGGTTACGCAGGTTGGCGGACGACGGAACAGGGGAGGAGTAAGGAGTGAAGAGGGAAGACGAGTGATGGATCCGGAAGCGGCGGAACATTGTGGTGATGAAGGTGAGGAATGGGACGTCGAGAATTTGAGAGAGATCGAGTGTGTGAGAGGAAAAGAGACGAGGGAGAGAGAGAGAGAGAGAGATCTATATTCAATTTGCACGTGCGTACCCATGCCCATACACACGAGATGCAGCACGTCAGCACGCCAGCATCGCGGAAAATAATATTGGATCCGAGAAGGAGGAGGAATAACATTGAGAGCAGAGATGAAACCGCAACGAAGGAAACTCGTGCTGATCACCAGGGGGCTGTTGTGAAGGCGAATCCATCGCGGGATCGCAGTCGAACGGTGGATTTGCCACACCTCGCGATGCGTATGTGTGTGTGTGTGTGTGGAAGATGGGGGAGATTCCACACTGTGCGATTGCAGTTGGCAAGAAGGACCGAGACCAACTCTTAGAGGATGTCTCGAGCGTCGCCGGGCTTCACCTGTAGAATGATGGTTTACGCGAATCGGCTGTTTTTTAGAGAACGGCGTTTAGAGTCATTGACATCCAGTTTTCCCAATCATCGTGTGGTGTTGGGTCCTCGTTTCGAAGAGCCCAGTGCTACCGCCTGCATGCGTTCCCCACCCCCAATTCGGTACACCCCTCACACGTTTCGTGGCCCTGTAGGGAGCTCCACCGAAGGCCCCAGTGCCACCGCCCGCATGCGTCCCCCACAACCATTTCGCACACCCCTCACACGTTCCGTGGCCTCATAGGAGGCTCCACCGAAGGCCCCAGTGCTACCGCCTGCATACGTTCCCCACATCAGTTTCGGCACACCCCTCTCACGTTCCGTGGCCCCATAGGGAGCTCCACCGAAGGCCCCAGTGCCACCGCCCGCATGCGTCCCCCTCACACGTTCCGTGGCCCCATAGAGAGCTTAACCGATGGCCCCAGCGCCACATGTGTCCTCCACATCAATTTCGGCACGCCCATCGCACGCTCCGTGGCCTCATAGGAGGCTCCACCGAAGGCCCCAGTGCCACCGCCCGCATGTGTCCCCCACACCCATTTCGGCACACCTCTCACACGCTTCGTGGCCCCATAGAAAGCTCCATTGACGGCCCCAGTGCCACCGCCTGCATGCGTCCCCCACATCAATTTCGGCACACCCCTCACACGTTCAGTGGTCCCATAGGGAGCTCCATTGACGGCCCCAGTGCCACCGCCTGCATGCGTCCCCCACACCAATTTCGGCACACCCCTCACACGTTTCGCGGCCCCATAGGGAGCTCCACTGAAGGCGCCATTTGCTGTGTTCGCATGCGCTCACCGCACTCATTTCGACACACCCATCACACGCTTCGCGGCCCCATAGGGAGCTCCACTGACGGCCACCGTGTCTGCGTTCGCAAGCGCCCACCGCATTTATTTTTCGGCACAATTCTCACGGGTGCCGTGGCCCCATATCGAATTCCACCGACGCCCCCAGTGGTTGCCTTCGCATCGGCCCGCCGGGTAAATTTTGACACTCCTCACATGTTTCTTGGCCTTATATTGAGCTCCTCCGAATGCGGTGCATACAACGGCGGTGCTCACACCTGCATATGGTCGGGTCCTTCGCCAGGCTAGTTATGATGTGATGTTTTTTTATGCAAAAATATGTAAGCCCATTGAGTTCTTGCACCGTGGCACCGCGATCTGCGTGAAGGGCGCGTCCGCGCTTCTGCAATTCGAGGATCGCCTGCGCGAGACGGCCAGGAAACCTAGGTGCTTCCGAGCTCCTACCCCTTCGGAGAGGTGTCCCTACAACATTGTATGTAGGCACAACGGGAGAAGAGTGAGGGGCGAGAGAGAGAGAGAGGGAGAGAGAGAGAGACATAGACTGATATTTTTTGTTTATATATATGGAGAGATGAGGGGGAGAGGGAGAGGGAGAGAGAGAGAGAGAGAGAGAGAGCGCGAGAGAGCGAGAGAGATGGAGAGCGAACCAGGGATCTATATATAATGTATATATATGTATAAAAAAGGAGAGCGCGACAACGATATATATATATATATATATATATAGAAGGATCTACATATAGCGAAAAACATATTTATAGATATATAGAGAGAGGTAGAGAGAGAGAGAGAGGATGAGGAAAGAGAGACATGGCGCTCGATACACATCGTACTTGAGTGCAGGCATTTGTGTACATATACACATACCTATATGCATAGCACTGTGAGATAGAGAGACAGAGCGACAGAGAGGGAGAGGAAGCGAGAGAGGGAGAGAGCTAGAGAGAGAGAGAGAGAGAGCGGGAGCTAACTACGTGCGTACACATACATACATACACACATATATCTACACACATTGATGTACATCGAGGTAGATGTAAAGAAAGGGCGCAATCCAGTTACATACGTAAGTATATACAACGGGTGGAACCTGACATATAGAGATAGGTAGAGATCGCGACAAAGAGCGAGAGCCAGGGAACTGTAGAGAGTACGGGTACACAGACGGAGAGCGAGAGGGAGAGAGAGTGAGACAGAGAGAGAGAGAGGGAGAGAGACACAGACATCTATATATATATATATGTAAATATAGAGGCATCGAAGGAGAGAGGGGACAGGCAAACAGAGAGGAGGGGCATGAAACTGGCACGGTGAAATGCTTCAATCGAGGAGGTGGAGGGTGGGATGTGGTTTGAGAGGAATCGGAGAATGAGGAGGGGTGGGCCAAGGAGGGAGGATTGAAAAGGAGGAGGAACAGGAGGATAGGGGGACAGGTGTGAGGGAGCACGACGGAGGATGATGGATGACGAGGAGGAGTAATGTGGAGGAGAGTAGCGAAGGAGCAGATATGGAGATGATGATAAGGAGGCAAACAACAACACCGTGGATGAGGGAGGTGGTTGGAGGAGGATGAAGAGGGTGATGCTGATGAGTTTGTTGTTGCTGCTGCTGCCGCTGCTGCTGATGATGAGGATTGGGACGAGGCGGGAGGCGGAGGCGGCGGCGACAGAGCAGGAGGAGGAGGAGGAGGAGGCGGGCTACATTTGGAGGATGTTGCAGCCACCAGGACGCAAGAAGCAGGGAAGGGGGTGAAGCGGGTTGAGCAGGGGCAGGGAGGAGCAGGAAGGGAGGGCATTGCTCGAGAGGGTCCCGCGTGGGGCCCATACAGCCCAGAGCTGCTCCCGAGATCGCTCTGGATGGGTGCGCGCGCGCCCCAGCCACCGCGTCGTTATCATGGTTCCGTTTCCTCCTGCTCGTTCTCTCGCCCTTAGTGGGCCCTGGAAACGACAGGGCCGTTTTTTTACCGGTTCCGTTCTGCCGTTTTTGTTGCCGGTTCCGACGCTGTTTTTTTACCGGTTCCGTCGCCGTTTTTTGACCGGTTCCGGCTCCGGTTCCACTCCTGTAGCCATTTTTGTTTCCGTTTCCGGTCGCCGTTTTTTTGCAGTTTCCATTTTCAAGGGACATTTTTTTGGAAACGGTGAAACAACGGCCCTGCCGTTTCCGGAGCCCACAAAGCTCCTGCTCGTTCTCTCGCCTTTTCTTATCCTCCTCTCTTCATTCTCGTCCGCCTCCTGCGTCTCTCGGTTCCCCCTCCCCGTCCCTGCCTCCGCCCTCCTCGAGGAGGGAGGCGGTCGACCTGCCCGTCAGGCCCCAGCGTCCCCGCCGTCAAGAGGGCGCCGCGCCGCGGGCCGGTGGGCTGCGGCGGGCGTGGCCTCGAGGCTCGGCTACCCCATCGAGCAGCGCACCCCGGGCTCAGTCGGCCCCGGAAACGGCAGGGCCGTTTTTTCACCGTTTTCATAAAAGCGTCCTTTGAAAATGGAAACGGCAAAAAAAACGGCGACCGGAAACGTGAACAAAAACGGCTCCAGGAGTGGAACCGGAGCGGGATCCCGAAACAGAGCGGCGAAACGGAATCGGTGAGAAAACCGGCGTCGGAACCGGCAACAAAAACGGCAGAACGGAACCGGTAAAAAGACGGCCCTGTCGTTTCCAGGGCCCACTAAGGGCTGGCGTGCACCTGCAGAAGCGCCCAGTGTGGCCCGGGCTATCCTTATGTCGGGCGTGTCCCCCTACAGGGGGGTTTTGACGAGAAATGAAAAATACACCAAAAATGATCCAAAAAGGCAAACAAATACTAAGAAAATAATCCCCGTATTATTTTTGGATTATCTTGGGGGTATTTTTTATTTTTCGCCGAAAATCCCCCTGTATGGGACAGGCCCGACTGAGCCCCTAGTCTGCACCCCCCTTTCTGCCGCCCCCTAAGACCCTGGGTGCTCCCCTCGCGCCCACAGCGCCGTGGACGGCGCGCGAGGGGCCCTTCGGCGGCAGCCCCGCCGCGCACGCCGCCAAGCGCGGGGCCCACGCCGCGGCGCCTCCTGCGAGGCCGCCCATCCGGCCACGGCCCGGGGCGCGCGCGGCGTCTCCGCCGCCGCCGAAGAACGGAACACAGCCCGCGCTGGGAACGAAAAGCAGAACAGAAAAACAAACACACACCCACCTGGTACATCGGCGGACCACGCCACTCCATTGCACCGGTTTCTGCGGAGTTGCCGGGCGGCGGCCGCCTTCAGCCATCATGGAACGTCAGCCCCACGACGCGGCTGGTCACCTACCAGCCGGCACTGCCGTGGTGCACGAGGGGGCAGCCTCTGCGGCCTCCCTCGGCGCACCTGGCGAGTTCTAGTCTGACAGTAGGATGCGCCCCACACTTAAGTGAAGCTCTGCGGTCCACTGGCATATATAGGAACATCAAAATATGAAGGATACGTGTCTAAACTGAGTTCAAGGCAGCCGGGCCACCCCAAGCAGAGCGAGCAACAACCCAGGAAGGGCCAGAAGCGAGGTGCGGTTATCGAAGCGCCCCTCAGCGCCGACCACGGCGCGGGGTCCACGCGGCGATTTCAAGCAGAGGTCAAACGAGGCGACGTGCAACTAACAGCAAGACCTCTGCGAGAATATGCGCGTGAGATACTAGGGGCTACTCGACTACTTCTTGGCCAGGAACAGGGCGCCCCTCCCTTTGCCCTTGCCCTTGACCCCAAAGGCTATCTTAGAGACTTCCTTGGCGTACTTGGATCTGGGGCCGTGGTCCTCGCCAACCGTGAGGCCCAACTCGCGCAGGAGGCTGAAGGCCTGGAAGATGCCCCACATCTCCAGGAACAGGGGCGCGCGATTGGCTGCAAAGATCCACTTGCAATAGGCTGTGTCTTCGATGCCGTCGGGGTCCTCCGTGCGCACGGTGAAGCACCGCGCGGCCGCGATTGGGGCCCGCTCCGCCGAGCCGCCCACGTGCTTGAGCCACGAGAGCGCCTTATCGGCGGCCGCGCGCGCCTCGGCCCCTTGCTCGCCCTCCACGCGCGCGAGCACGGCCTCCCTGTGCTTCTCCATGTGGTTCGAAAGCCGGAACATCAGGGAGTTGAGCATCGCCGTCGGTTTCTTCCCGTAAGGGTGGCCTTTGTAGTCCTCGCCCGCCTCGTACGCGGCCTTGCGCGCGGTGGTTCCGGCCTCCTGGTACCGCTCTACCATGACCGCCATCTCCGCCATCAGAGGGTGCTCCACGGGCCCGGTCAGCACCACGTTTTCGTCTCGCATCTTCTGGGCCCTCTCGTCGTCCAGGGAAATCGTCAACCTCGATAGAGCCTCCAGCAGCCGCAGCTCCTTGGCCCGATTGCCCTTCGGATGCGGCACCCGGTCGCCCTCCCCGTCGTCCCTCGTCCTCGTCCACGCGCTTGGCCTTCCCCGCGTCCTTGCCCTTGGCCTTTTCGGAGCCCTTCCGGTCCTTCTGCCCTGGGAAGTCGGGGACCTGCTGCCTGCCGGCCGCGGCCGCGGCCGCGCCCCCTCCCTCGATCTTGGCCGTCTTGCGCGGCGGGGACGAGATCGCCTCGAACATGACCACGTCCGAAGCTGGCGCGAGCGGCAGGTGCGTCGGGGGGTGCCAGACCCAGGCTCGAGCCGAGATCAACGCGGCGGGCAGCGCTGTCAAGAGCATCGGGGGCAGCCGGAACAGGGGCCACTGGGTACGCCTGCGGAGCGCTAGCGGGCCTTACAGGTGCAGCAGCCCCAGCCTTGCATCTGGACCGGAAGTGTCGAATGAGGGTATCGCGACGTGTAAACGACTTGTGGCACTGCGGACACTGGAGCTGGCCGAGAGGAAAGGACTCGACCAACTTATGCTTCCGGGCGAGATGGACACTGAGCCCCCGGGGACCGCGACACAGCACGCCGCACTCAGGACACGGCGTATGGGGCTCCGGAGGGTCCTCGACCAAAGTAGAAGCAAACGCGAGCACGACATTGATGGAGTCGATCGGGATCCGAGCCAGCCACTCCAGCCAGGACACAGTAAGCTGATCCAACCCTCGATCCACACCAAGCCCCTGAGCAAGCCCGCGGAGAGCATCGTCCCCGCGATCGTGCACCAACTGCAGATCCGATAATACAATGCGTTGCCGCACCGTCATCTGGCCCTCGACCCGCCTCCCCTCGAACTCGAACCTCCCGAAGAAAGCGGCCCTGACAGCGACCGCGGGGTCGTACTCTAGGGTGCCGAAGAGGGGGTTGTTATCATCGTCGCGGAAAACGGGACTAACCACTTTGCGAATCCACTGCAGCCGCCTGAGTCTCAAGGAGGACTCGACCGTGGGGGCATTGCATTTTTCACGCACTGTTTCAGATCGCACACGGGTGAGGTGCGCGGGCAAGCGTGCAAGGTGCCGAAGGCACCTGGTCTGGAACCTTTCCAAACGTAATAATGCAGCAGTGCTCCAGAACTTAGCCTCAAGAGCGTACATCAGTATAGAGCGGACAAGTGCTACCCACAGCGCCACCTTCGCCTGCAAGTCGAAGGCGTGGCACTTCCAGAAACGAGCAGAAAGGCGGTGGTGTGCTGTGGATGCGGACTTCACCCTGGCCTTGGCCTCCACCGTCGGCGTCCCAGAAATCGCAGTGCGGGAGCCGAGGTACTTCGCGTGTTCACGGACAGTGATGCGCACGCCCTCGACTTGCACGAACAGCTGGCCTTTCTTGACCTTCCTGTTAAAGGCCTTCGCGCCAGCACCAAAGCACCGGGCAGTAACCTCCAGCTTGGAATAATTGACCACGTAACGTTGCTCAACCAAGACCTGCGCGATCAGGGTGAGGAATGCATTCACGCAGGCGAAGTCGGGGAACAATTCCATGGCGCTCAAGTCGTCCATGAAGACGGTCTCTCCGACTTTGATGTCCACGCAATCCGAGCTCAGCCCTAAGAAGTTGTCAAGCTGCGGACTCAGCTTGGCCACGAACTGGTAGTTGTCCTCGCCCCTCGCGCCCTGGATGAGCCGCAAAGAGACGTCATGCAATATAACGAAACATATGGGCCCCTCCACCGACCCTTGACGCACGCCCTGGTGGACCGAGAGGCGCCGCACCACGCGGCCTGTGCGAGTATCCTTCAACAAGATGTAAGTGCCGTTGTGGGCCTCCTCCAGTAGTAGGCGGAGACGCACGCGATCAGACATAGAAGCAAGTGTGTCCCAGAGCATTTCACGGTCGACATTGTCGAACGCCTTGCCTAGGTCAAAGAGCGCCTGCACCAATATCCAGCGAGACCGGGCATGGCTACGGCGCTTGTTGGCGGCGCAGGTGACACGATTGATAATCTCCTTTACAATGCCGATGGCGTCCCGCGTTGAGCGCCAAGGGAGGCCTCCAAACTGCACCGGCAACAAGGCGGAGGCGAAATCCAACATCGCAGGCTCCAGGAAGGTTTTGAGGAGCTGTTTCCCCCAGTGGCTGAGCAAAGACAAGTACCTGTAGTCGTTCTCAGGGTCCGAACCGTCCCCTTTGCCAGGCTTGCGAAGGGAGGCCATTTCACCATCCCGAAAAGAGGCAGGGAACGACACCAACGCACCCATTCCAGTGGACAGCTCCGCGAGGGGCTCCGCGATGATCTCGGATGCGAGCTTGAACAACTCACTGACTGCTCCCCGCAACGGCCCGCCAGGGCGTGCCGCAGAGATCGATAACCCGGCCTTGAAATTCGGCATCTGGTTGATCATAGACTCGATCATGGATGGTGTGAAGACGTCGTAGTCGTCCAAGTCGTCGGCACAATTAGAAGCAGAGGTCAAGACAGGGCGCCTCGAACTGACACCAAACCTCTGCATCAATCCCTGCTCGGTTAATATATCCTCTGGGGCTCCAGGGTCTGGCAGATGAAGGCCGACGCGCGTGGCTCCGTAGATCTTTCCCAAGGCTTGTTCCCGGGCTGACAGTTCTTGGCGCGCAGACCAGCAGAGCTCCCCATCCAAGCGAATGGAAACAGCCGAGGCCTTGCCCTTGGGAGCTAACACCGAGATGAGTTTGTAAGCTCCTCGAGGGTCCCCGCGGGAAAAAGCCTCCTTCGCCTCCAGTGCAAGGCGCTGGGCGTTTGCCCGACGGTCCTGCCTAATCGCCGCCTTGGCCCTCTTAGCGGCCACCGTAGCCATATGCGCCACGTAGAAGCGCTGCTGCGAGAAAGCGGAGATGTCATGGAAGTAAACGTCGCTCAATAGCCTCAGCCGCCCGGCAACTCCGCAGAAACCGCATTGTACGGTCAGCGCTTGCAAAAACTCCATTGCACCACCCCCTTTCAGCTGGACCCTCTCTGGGGTCAACCGAACCAACCCTGCCCATAGGCCCCCTTTTGCCGTCCTTTCCCGTGTGGGGGGGGCGTGGGGGAACACTGAAAGACACAAATGGAACCCGTACCCCCCCCAACAAAAACTTGAATTCGTGTCTTCGGAATGGGTTGGGGTGATCTGGTAGGTAGTCAGTCGGGCCTGGACGCCGTCGGGCACCAGGAGGGGGCCCAGGACCAGGCGGGCGCAAGTCAGGCATGTGGAACGCTCTCGGGCGCCGAGGACTGCGCTGGAGGCGGTCGTTGCTGGTTCCGCAACTCTTGAGGCGTCCCCCGGGAGCAAGCCGGATGCGGCGGAGGTCACAGGGGCAGTGCAGGCGCAGCCCAGTGCGCGCGCGAGTTGAGGTCGCCAAGAGGGAAGCGGGTCCTAAGGGAAACGGGTCTTGACGGTTTTCGCCGTTTTCGGCTCGCATGGCCCTCTACGCGCCCCAGGACTGTCAGAAACTGATTCAGGGTGAGTAGCTGTTCTGGGGGAAGGCACCAGGGTCCAGGACCTGTTTCCCTCAGGACCCGACTCCCCCATGCTAACGTGCGCGCGCGAGTTGAGAGTAGCGTGAAAACCTCACCACGTCTCGGGACACGAATTCGCGGCTGGCCGACCACGCGAAGGACCTGACGGTGGACCGTGCGCGCCATTGGTGCTCTCCTGCGGCGAGGCCCTCGTTTGCAGAGAAGTTCCTCGCGGTAATGGAGGATGACGATTAATATATGACCGGGGGTCGTGTTCACGCGGCGGCGCCTGGGATGACGATTAGAAAAAACCGGCCGCGGGCTGGAAAACTACTTTTTCATCGTTCTCCTCCAGTCAGAAAATTGTGCAGAAATAGCGGGAAACTATTTTTTTAATCGTTCCCCCCCATTTGTTTTATTAATCGTCATCCCGCATTATTGGAGCGTACAGGCGCGCAGTGGGGCAGTACGCGCGCCCGCCGCGCAGCGGAACCAAGATGGGGGCCCCCGAGCAGCCTCCGGGCGCCGCCGACGGTCGTGGCGGGCGGAAAGGCAGGCTCCCTGAGATCGGGCCGCTGCTGTCATCGAGGGCGGAATGACTCCTGGGCCGAACGGCACGATGACGACCTGGCCTCGAGGAGGAGGAGAAGGAGGAGGTCACGTAGGTCCCCGTCTTCGCATCAGGGATCCTCGGTTTGGGCGGTTTGGTATGGTGCAGTTGCAGAGCCAACAAGACCCCCTCGTCTCCCATGGTTTTTTGGGCCTCCTGAGTTGGGTTCCCTCCTGAAGGGTTAGGGGTCCTATCATGGCTAGTCAATACAGTGTTTGTTATGAGTACACACGTGTATGTTTGTGTATCCTCGCTCCTGTTCGCTCCTGTTCGCCAACAGGCTGTCCTCCCAGCACCGTCACCATCATCAACATCAACACCGACACCAACACCACCACCACCATCACCATGATCATCATCATCATCATCATCATCATCATCATCATCATCATCATCAGCATCAGCATCAGCATCAGCATCAGCATCATCATCATCATTGTCATCATCATCAGCAGCATCATCATGAGCAGCATCATCACCATGATCAACAGCATCAGCCTTCCAATCATCAACCTTATCGTCATCATTACCGTCACCATCAGCATCATCAACACCAGCACCATCAGCACCACCAACATCATCGTCGTCATCATCACCAGCATCATCACCATCATCAACACCATCATCACCATTCCCATCATCATCAGCATCACCATCACCATCATCACCATCATCAAAACCATCATCCGCATCACCATCATCTTGATCACGATCATCATCATCATCATCATCATCATCATCATCACCATCACCATCACCACCACCATCACCATCACCATCACCACCATCATTTGCACCGCCACCAGCATCATCATCATCGTCATCATCACCATCACCGTCCTCATCATTCTCCTCATCATCGTCATCATCATTATCATCATCATCACCGTCATCAACATAAGCAGCATCATCACCATCATCACCATCATCACTGTCATCTTCATCTTCGTCACAATCCTTCTCCTCCCCGCCCTCGCCCTTCTCCATTCGTCCTCCCCGCTCCTCCCCCCACCCCTCCCGTTCCCCCTCCCCCCCTCACTCTTCTCCTTTTCCCCCCCCCCTCCCGCCCCCCCCTCCCCCACCGCTTTTAGACGAGAGGAGGCCGCGCAGAGCGTGGCAAGGCGGGAGGTCGCCCCGTCCCGTCCCCAGCCTGCGGCGTCTCTTTCTGCCTGGTAGCAGGAAGGGCTCCTCCTGCTGGGCACCCATCCCTCAGGGAGCCGGGGCCCGGGGGGGACGGAGGCGTCCGGTCTTCTGCGGAGGGCGGCCCCGGGGGCAGAGGGGAGCCGTTTTCTGCGACCTGGGTTTCTCCAACAGAGGAAGGGGTTTCCGTAGGCAATGGCGCAAGGACGAGCGGGCCGGAGCGAGACATGGATGCAGTCCTGGCGGCATTCCTGGCAGGATTTCCGCATGCGCGGGGCCTTGGCCCCACGGGCGATGAGGAGGCAGATATCCTTCTCGGAAGCCGTTGGGCGGTCTTGCGGCAGGAGGGGCGGGCGCTGGCGTCGCAGGCGGAGTTGCTGCGGGGGGGCCTCCCCGACACCAGGGAGGCGCAGAGCATCCGCTCCGCACTAAGCTGGGCATGCAGGGACGGCGTGCTCCCGGCGCCCTTGCCTGCCGGCGTGACTCTCCCAGCGCGCTCTCCCCCAGGAGTATGCGAAGCCTCGCTGGGGGTGGGGTCACCCAGCACCCTGGGCTGCACGAGCGTGGACGGGAAAACGGTCAGGTGGCACCTCGTCACGGACCATGATGTGGGGATAGTGGCGGCGTTCGAGCAGCTGCACCTTACGCTTGTGGGCCTCCCCGGGGCGCGGCTGGCTCGTGGAGTGGCTGTCCCGCAGATACCTTGGATGGGGATTCTCGCTAAGGGGGGGCTCTCCTACGCCTCAGTCGCCGTGGTGTGGGATCAGCGGCAGCTTCCGAGTCTCCGGGAAGTCGCGGCAGTGGGGTCAAATCGGCGCATGTGGGTCTCGCACAGAGACGCAGGCGGGGCGGAGTGGTACATCTGCACCCTCTATCTGCCCCCGGTTCCCAAGGCCGGAAGCGATGAGGAATGGCATCGGCAGGTGGAGGGCCTCAGCAGGGACATCCAGGAGCTGAGCGGCTCCAGCCAAGCCGTTCCCCTTCCCATTCCCATTGTGGTGGTGGGGGACATCAACATTCAGCCGTCAGCCCTGGGGTTGCGAGAGACAGCCCGCCAGGGCGAGAGACCATCGCTGGGCGGCCCTCCTGGAAGCGTGGGGTATGCAGCGCCTGAACCCCCACGTGGGCCAGGGGCCGCGGACGGAGATCCTTCTCCCCCGCAGGGGCAAGGTCGTCCATCTGCGCCCAGGGGACACACATCACGGGGGCACCCCAAGGTGCATTGATGTAGTGGTGGCGTCGCGACCGGCAGCGGGTAGGGCTGTAGTCCACAATGGGTTCCACTGCTCAGTTAAGGGGCCATGCAGGTGGCCGCAGTGAGTCGACTACACGCTAGGGGGACCATTTCCTGATAGAAACGCAGGTTCCTCTAGCAGTCTCCGTGGGTTGCCGGGCGGGGGGGGTGCTGCGGATGCCCCGCTGGTGGCTCGATGGGCGTGCCTGGGACGCGGGCCTCTTGGAAGCAGGGGATGCGCCACGGTCCCTGGAGGGAGCCCTCCAGTCTCTGTGCGTTGGGCAGGGAAGGGGGCCGTATGGCTTCCAGCTTAAGCGGGTGGCGGCGCAGTGTCTTGGCGATGCCCTCGCATGGATCCTCCACATGATCCTGGCGTTGGCAATGGCGGGGTGGGTAGTCCCGGCGGACGCGAGCTCCCGCGGCTGGAGGAGGGGCCGGGCGAGCCACTGCGCGCAGCACTTTTCTTGGGCACCGGATTCGAGAGGCCCTGGAGGACGGGGGCGCCCCGTCAGTGCGGACGGCCCGCTGCCTCCGCGTCCTCGAGCCAGCAGCTGTGCGCCTGGCTCCGTGCTTGCGCGCGGAAGAGGGGCCGCTGTCCCCGGCGGACTCGCTCTCGGAGCGGATCCGGGGCCAGTCGCGCTGGCCGGGGCAGTGGGGCACGGATTGGCACGAGGCCGTTCAGTCCCAGGTGCGGGCGCAGGCGGGCACGGCCTGGGCAAGGCGAGGGCAGGGCGACGAGCTGGACAAGCCCATCGTCCAGAGCGAGGTTTTGGGGGCCTTGGCAGGGTGGTCAGACACGGACACGACGACGCCTGACTTGGTTCCACGCATTATTCTCCAGCGGTCGTGTGCCCCGATGGACACAGTGGTCTGGCTGCTTATGCTCGTGACGGGCCCCAGCTTCCTGGCCCTGCGGCCGCAAGGATGGAGGTGTCTCTGTGCTGTGCCGCTCCACAAGGCGGGCCCCCCCGACCTGGGCGAGAGTTTCCGCCTCATCATGGCGAAGACGCACCCTGAGGGCGGATGCGGCTAAAAAGCCGGCGCGGAAGTCTGCAACTATACAAATAGCTGCTGCGCCTATTTCGGTACATGTAACACCAATGTATACACATTCGTAACGTGTGTGTTCGATCTGCGCGTCCGCTGTCAATTTCACAAAAAACCTTCTCCTCTTTCTTCAATTCCTCCTCCTCCTTCTTCTTCTTTTCCTTATCCTCCTCTTCCTCTACGTATTATCACTTATCCTTGCGCTTCCCTAGCACTGCCCATCTCATAGGAAGGCAATCCATCAAACTGCTACCCATTCGTTGCACGCGCGAGCAGCATTGTTTGCATTGCGTTTACATTGCGGGCGCTGGTCAGCAAACGCTCTCGCCTTAGCGCCCGTCGCACAATTTGCGTTCGAGAGAAATCCGACATGAATGCTATTCGCCCCCCTCCCCCCATGATCGCCCAGCGCCATGGCCGTTGTGCCAAGATGCCCGACGGCCGCAGCGGCTCTGTTGCAACGCCAGCAGATTTGCTGGACGTTGCGAAACGCCACTTCAAGTCGCCAGATGCGGTTGATTATTCGACCAAGCTGGACAGCGAGCTCAACACGGGCAAGCTGCTGAAGCACACGGCGATGCTCGTGGGGACTTCCGCGCGCGCAGCCCGAGCGGCGGCATCCAGCAGACGATGCTCGCCAAGGTGCTCGTCGACGTGGCCCGCGACCAGGGGGCGAGCTGGCGCTCGGCGCAGGGCCGCTCGGAGTAGGCGGAGGACACCGCCAAGAGCATCCGCGCGATGCTCCGCGCGGCGGGAGCGGCGCTGTGCAAGCTGGTTATTCATCCCCCCCCCCCCCCCCCCCCCCCCCCCCCCCCCCCCCCCCCCCCCCCCCCCCCCCTCTCTTTCCCAAAGCAGCTCCACTACCGTCGCGCCAGGCCCGACCGCATCCCGAAATGGGCGGCGCCGTTCACTGGCGGCGGCGGCGACTCTGGCGGCGCGGAGGCGCAGGGGCCAGGGCGTTTGATGATGATGATGAGGAGGACGAGGAGGAGGAGGAAACAATGAGAAAGAGGAGGATTAATGGGGAGGATGGGGGCGATGAATGGGAGGATGTAGAAGATGATCTGGAGGATGCGGACTAGGAGGGCGGGGGGGGGGGGCGGTGGAGTAGGAGGGGAGAGGACAGGGACGACACGGATGATGATAGAGGTCAGGGCCAGGACGACGATGCGATGATGAGAAGGAGGGTGGAGAATGAGGAGTAGTGGGGTTCAGGAGAGTTGAAGCTTGAGATCCCCGCAGCTCCCAGGACTCCCAGGGCAGCGCTGGGCCCCCAGGACCTGCCGCGCGCGCAGCGGCGCCGTCTCCGACGGCTGGCAAGGCAGCTCGGTGCTTCAACGAAGGGGGAGGGGGAATAGGAGGACAGGGGGAAGGACGAGGAGGAGGAGGAGGAGGAGGAGGAGGAAGAAGAGGCGGAGGGAGAGGAGGGGGAGGAGGAGGACGAGGAGGAGGAGGAGGAGGATAACGAGGAGGAGGAGGAGGAGGAGGAGGAGGAGGAGGAGGGGGAGGGAGAGGAGGAGAAACGGGGGGAGGAGAGGAGGAGAGGGAAGACCAGGGGCCCCGTCCTCTGCCAACCTCGCCCCTGCCGAACCACCGTTTCGTTTGAAAGTCTGCCTTGATGGTTGAGAGCTCCCCTCGCTGAGCCCCCCCCTCCCCCCCCCCCCCAACCGCGTTGAGATGCCGCCGCCGCCGCCGCCTTGAGAGGCGGCCTCGTCAGCTTCTGCACCTTCGACGGCGGCGTGGATCTACGACTACTCGCCCGATTCGCAGGTTTGGTTGGGGAGCGTAAAGTTCACCCCCCCTGCGCCCTCCGACATTCGATCCAGGGGGGGCTCCAGGGCCCATGGCCGAGTCGAGACGCGGGTCCAGGTTCGAATCCAGTGCCGAATCCTGGGCCGAACCGAACCCAGGATCGGGTCCAATCAAATCCAGTGTCGATTTCAAATCGAATGCCCTCTACCCTCTCCTTCCTAGCTGCCCGTGCTCCTCCTCCTCCTCCTCCTCCTCTTCCATCTTGTCGTTCCCCTCCTGCTGCTGCCCCCCCCCCCCCCCCCCCCTCGTCTTCCTTGCCCTCGCCGCTGCCTCCGCCGTTCTCCGTTTTAAATCTGCGTTGCTCACCGGGTGGCGTCGCGGAAGAACTCAGAGGGCTTGGTGGAGCACGCAAAGAAGATGCGCGAGGAAACCTCCGATAATGGCAAGAAGATGGTGATAGCTTTCTTCGGCGAGGGCCAGCCAGAGTGGACGGCCCCTGCTCACCTCGTGCCGCGCTTGGCCAGCGCGCACGAGGACGGCGTCATCTGGGAAGGCTCGTCGCCCGATGGTCCCAGCAGGCTGCAGCTCAAGAAGGTAAACAAT
The DNA here is from genome assembly GCA_963575745.1 of Prorocentrum cordatum. Taxonomy (NCBI): domain Eukaryota; class Dinophyceae; order Prorocentrales; family Prorocentraceae; genus Prorocentrum; species Prorocentrum cordatum. The sequence goes on along the minus strand of CAUYUJ010014345.1, from coordinate 71,794 downwards.
CGCGAGACGAGCTGGCTGTGCCTTTGGATGCCGATTCCAGGCAAGAAGACCGTCCAGAAGTGCCAGCTCCTTGGCTACCGCGACGAGAAGGCGGCGATCGCATTCATGAAGTGTTCTGGGCAGCGACTTCATCAAGGGGAACATCGACAAAGCCGAGCTGGAGGCTCGCAAAAAGTCCTGGTTGATAGACGATGGCGGCGGCTCGGTGGCGCGAAAGCGCCCGTCGGCGGCAGCGCTCAGGAGGCCTTCGGCAAGGGTCGATGACGACGACAGCCAGGGCTCGAAGGCAGCAGCAGATGATGACCACTCGTCGCAGGCAGCTGCGAGCAGGAAGGCTTCCGAGGACGAGGATGGCGGCGACAACGAGGAGGCCGATGAGGCCGAGCAGGAGGAGGCCGAGCAGGAGAAGCAGGACGCACCCGTGAGCGCGAACGGGAGCCAGAACGAGGACGAGGGCATCTTGGGGCGCCCCGCCGCGGCGCCGAAGGGCGGCGCGAAGCGCCCTGCGGCCGCGCCCGAGTCCGAGGGCACCGAGAACTCCGAGCTGGAGGAGACGCCAGCGGCCAAGCGGCGCCCCGCCGCGAAGCAGCCCGGGGAGGAGCCCGAGCCCGTGACCGAGCCCGTGACCGAGCCCGCGGCGGAGCCGGCGGCCGAGGCTTCGCAGCAAGCGAGGGCCATCCCGTCTGGCCGAGCATTCCTGAATTCGATTTTCTTTTTTGGGTTCAATGCTTGTGAAGTGGGGGCCGAGACGGAGCGTGTCTCCAGACGCGGTCCGATTCGACCTCACATGCATAAACAAAAGCAATGACTCCAACTACAGATGCATATGTTAATTCAGGTTCGGTCTAGTTTCGAAGCCAGGGCCGAACATCCAATGTCGAATCCAGGATCGAATCCGAGTTTGAGTCCAAGGTCGAGTTCGATCTCGAGTTCAAGATTTAGTTTTCGGTTGGATCCACTCGCCTCCTCGACCGTCCTCCCACCCTCCATCCCCTCCTCCTCCTCCTCCTCCTCCTCCTCCTCCTCCCTTCCCTCACCTCCGCCCGTCTCCTTCCTACCCTGCACTCCTGTCTCCTTAACCTCTCCTTCCTCATCCGCCCTATCACGCGCCGACTCCCCCTCGTGCGCGCGACTGCCCTTAATGGGCGAGGCTTGGAGTCGACCGAGGCCGTCTTGGGAATTTGGATCCTTGGGATAGCTCGAAAACCGACGCCCTCGAGAGGGCTCAAGCCGCCAGAATGCATGTTTGTGTAGTCAAGAACCCATCCCCCTCTTTCTTTCCTCAGCTGGCAATGCACAAGTGTTCAGCAATCAACCTTGAACCCCTTGAGCGGGGCAGGGTGCCCAAGCGGTGGATGGCGACGCCGCTCGGCCGCGCCCTCGCCAGCGGCTCCGACGAAACGATCAGGCATGCGCCTCGGGACTCTGTATCACCCTTGAAATATTCTAACTCCCTCCCACCCCACCCCCCGAGCCGTGCCCCGAAAACAAGGACTAACGGCGCCCCCTCGAAGCCAGGGCCCTGCGGGTCGGGAAATGTTTGCAGGCAGGGGCAGGGCGAGGATGGGGTGATATATATATAGAGGAGAGAGAGAGAGAGAGAGAGAGAGAGAGAGAGAGAGAGAGAGAGAGAGAGAGAGAGAGAGAGAGAGAGAGAGAGAGAGAGAGAGAGAGAGAGAGAGAGAGAAAAAAAGAGAGAGAGAGAGAGAGAGAGAGGAAATACATATAGGTAGATAGAGAAATAGAGAGAGAGAGAGAGAGAGAGAGAGAGAGAGAGAGAGAGACCGAGAAAGCGTAGAACACAACACACCGACACATCAAAATCACACGCCCTCCACGAGGACCGCCGCGACGCGGATGTGGACACAGAGGATGATAGCTACTCGAATGCTGCTGGCCATCCCGCTCCCGCAACGCACGGGCCCCGAGGTGGCGGCGACGGCGCGCGTGAGAGGGCCATTGATGCGGCAGCAGCTGCGGTGCCAGAGGTCCAGAGCATGCTCGACGGTCGCTCGATTCCTTCAGGCACGTTCGATCCCGACAAATATCCAGATCGGCAACGCGACACGGTGCCGTCGATCGAGCCAGAGAGCTTGAGGGAGCCCGAGAGCGAGCGGGATGACGATGAGCAGCCCGATCCCCAGGAACCACTATCAGAATCGCCAGGCGCCCCCGCCCGCCACTCGCGATGCCTCCCTGGCACTTCCATGGGATCCCGACGTGTTTTCGATGAGCCCACGGTAAACCTTCAACGAACCTTCAATGGATCGCCAATGGAACGTCAATGGCCCTTCCACGGGCCCTCGGCGGGCTTTCAGCGAGCTCTCGAGTGGCTCTCAATGGGAAACTGTCGGGTGCACAACCGGATATGAATCTCAAGGAGGAAGGAAGGAGTGAAGGATGAGGTGAGGGGATACTAGGAATGATGACCATCATGCGAGCTCGGAAACCCAAACCTAGTGCCCCTCCCCGAGGACGACGGCGTGGCCTCCGACGTCGCGTCCGCGTCCTCTGTCCTCTGCGAGGGGGCGGGCCACGACGGCGACGCGGGGCTCGACCGGGGCGCGACCTCCGCGGAGCGAGTTGTCCTGGACGATGACGACGACATGGCGGATGCCCCTCAGTTAGCGCCCTCGCCCCCGACTGTCGCGAGACGCGGCCGCGAGGATAGTGAGCCACATCAAATCGCCTTTCTATTTCTTCCCACGTCCTCCATCTCCTCCACTCCCTCCACTTCCTCCCCCTCCTCCAGGAGCTTGTTTGCTCCTCCTCTTCCTCATCCTCCCCCCCCTCCTCATCCCCCCCCTTCTCCTCCTCCTCCTCCTACTCCGCGTCCACCTCTCCTCCCACTCTTCCTTGCCTCTCTCTCCCTCATCCTCTTCCTCCTGATCCGACTCCTTCGCGTCCTCTTCCTCCCTTGGCCCTCCTCTGAGGATCGTGGGGGCCCCCTGTGCGCGCCGCTCATCGCAACCTTCCTGACGGACGAGGCCAGCGACGCTGATGCGGTCGCGGCGCCCTACTCGGAGGCGGCGGCAGCAGCGGCGCCGAGGCCCGCGGCAGCCGGCGCGGCGGCGGCGACGCCGAGGGCAGCGGGGTTGTCTCCTGGCCAGGATATGCGCCGCGCTGGCGTCGGCTCCGCCCCGCCCGCCATCGGCGGCAAGTCGTCCAGCGCGCCCGAGACGCACTCGAAGAAGTGCCCGATGAGGAGTGCGATAATGACGAGGAGGAAGAGGAGGAGGGCGACGAGGACCACGAGGAGGATGACGAGGCGAAGGAACGGCACGATGAGGAAGATGAGGGGGCGGACAACGAGGCAGGGAGAGGACGCGGAGAAGGAGGGGGGATGGATGAGGGGGAGGAGGAGGGGGATGAAGAGGAGGGCGGAGGAGGAGGAAGGCGGAGGAGGAGGAGGAGGAGGAGGAAAGTGCATACGCGCCTCCTTCAGCAGGTACATCAGCCAGCAGCTGTTCAACCAGGCGCGCGGCATCACGAACCAGATAGACAACGCCACGCCAGACGAGGGCGAGATCATGACCAGCGTCCAGTCGCTCCTAAAGAGCAGCCCCATCACGCAGATGAAGCAATGGAGCGGGAAGGCGTTCAGCTGCGACGTCGACGGCCACGGCTCGAATGTCAGGCCGATGGCCGAGAAGGACATGAATGAGACAACGTTCTGGGAGGAGCTGCAACGCGACAACTACCAGTTTGACTGCCGTGGGAATGCTGGCAACCCCGCGGCGGGAACCTGGCGGCGCGCGCTCGCGGCCGACCCCGCGCTGAAGGCAGATTGCACAGCGCGTGGAGATGGGGCCAGGGGCGGGGTGCTCTGGCAGAAGCAGGCTGCCTTCAGAGCGAAAGGGGCTAGTGATTCGCACGTGCTGTTCAAGGAGAGGGGGGAAAATGCCTGCGCCATGAAGAATGCCTGGGGCGCCCGTGGCCCCTACCTCGCGCTTGCTCGCATCGCGTGGAAGGAGGGGGGCGGCAAGGGCGGCTGGATAGCAGCAACCAAGCACTTCGCGAAGTGCATCGCCATGGGGGAGCCTTTCATATCGTTCGACGGCTCGTGCGAGAACCTGAAGGCGCCCTACGTGGTCCAGACCTACGACGAGGTATTCACCGAGGCGTGGGCGCGCCGTCAGGAATGGATCCAGAAGAGCATCGAGGCTGACCAGAACGACACATATGCAGCTCCAACTGGCGCCCCATCTGGCTCCTCAACTGCAGCCGATTCAGCTTCTGCCTCAGAAGCAGCCGCCTCAGGTGACGGCGAGCCGACGGGAGATGGGGGGCCGACGGGAGATAGGGGCGGCCCCAGCGGGACGCGCGGCAAGCGTCGCCGCGGTCAGCAGGCAGCAGCAGCAGCAGCAGCCGCCGGGCAGGCAGCAGCAGCCGATCGTGCGGATGACACCCCCGCATCGGAAAAACGCCAGAGAGGTGCTGGAGCCGCTGCTACGCCGAAGGCCCAGAACGCTTTACTCGAGCTGATGAAACCAGCGAAGGAGGTCGTCGCACAGTAATTCCGCAGCGACTGTCCAGAGCCACGCCATCCTGAACAACGTCGCGAACTCGAGGGACCAGACCTGGGCCTTCTGCAGGGATGAGCCGAACCGTCTGAACGCGCTCAACGCGGAGCGCTACCGCCAAACACCTCCCCACAATCTTTTCGCCAACCTCTGCCTTCTCCAGCTCCACCCCGCCCCTCAATCGAGGGTGCAAGGGTCGGAGGGCGAGGCCGTGAAGTAGGGCGGGCGCGAGGCGGAGGAAAGGCGCCATGATGGCACGAGGGGGGATCAGGAAGGTGAGGAGGAGGATGAGGAGAAGGGGAAGAGGAGGGAGTGGCGGATAATGGGTCCGCCCTGGGCTTTCGACAAGAGAAACCGACAGCAACGTTTTGACAGGAAACAACGGGCTTGCCTCGGAAGTTTGCCGTTCGGAACCCTCCCAGGAGATGCAGAAAATTACGGGAGAAGTGAATGCGATTGCGAACCTCTCGATGCTGCTCTCGCAGAAAATGCCTGCCGTGAAGAAGGTTTTGACAGAGTCCGAGTTCCGCGCCGTCCTGATCGGCCGCCTCGCCATCAAGCCTGCGCTCGACCGCCCCCACACGCAGAACAAGATCCTGCAGGGCGACCGCGACACTCGCATGGCGGCCGAGACCTCGGGGTGACCTCTTCTGAACCAGAGCTCGGGGTTCGTCGATGGCCGACGAGACATCGGAGTTCGGGGCATTCGCTTTCGCGATCCAGGATCGGTCGGTCAAATCACGAGACGGTCAACGCGATCGGCAATTTATCGGTTCCTCGGGGATCGACGCGGTATCGGCGATCGATCTGATCAGGCAGATCGGCTCGTGAAAACCAAAATCGGATCGACACGGCTCGTTTTCGTGAAAACTTGACCAAATCTGGCCGCGACGCGGCGTTGACGATCCGGTGACGATTGACGATTGACGATCCGTTGAAGGTTGGGAAAAGGTAGCGTTTCGCCGGATACATCCTCGCAAATGGCGTTGATACCGCGTGGGCGTTGACGATTGACGATCCGGTGACGGTTTGGTGACGGTTGGATCCGATCGAAATTGAAGGCGAATTCTCCGATCTCGAGTTCATTCGCTTGGGGGAAAGCGGATGAGGCATGAGCCACGCGTTATGTTCTTGGGCGTGGCCTGTGTTCAGGTTCGCGGTCACGCGCGGCCACAGCGTGGCCCCGACAGTTCGAGATAGTGCTTTTCAGACTGCTACAGCAACCGCTGGCTCGACGAACGCTCACCCCCCCGCTGCCTTCTACGAGACAGCCTCCTATAGAAGCACCCAGAGACCTGCCCCGCCCCCTTCGACAAAACGGAGCCTCGGTTGCAACTTTTCCTGGGCGAGGCTGGTGCTGCAGCATGGACGTGCAAGTGTTTCCTGCAGCCTCACTCGCCTCGTGCCCCGCCGTTCACCCTTCTCCCTCCTTCCTCTCCCATCCCCATGCTCCCACCGCTCTCCTGTTCTCCTATCGCCCTCCCTCTGCGCCGTTCACTTCCAACCCCCTCCCTCCTCTCAATCACGTTCCCCCGTCCGAAATACTCACTGGCTGCGCTCTGCTATCTCATCCGTGCTCGCTGGCGATCTGGCCACTCCGCGAGGTTTCAACGCTGCTTGTGCAACGGCATCCGCCACCGACAGAGCGGTGAATGATCGCGTGGTCAAATATTTCACTTTTATCGCGCGCCCGTGTCAGCAGGTGGGATTGATGACGCAGATGCTTTTCGATCAGATTGACAACGGCTTCCCATGGCCCAAGATTCGATCTGACACGTCAACGACGTTGCGCGTGCTTAGAGACCGCACACACATACGCACATGAAATGCAAGATTGGTATCAACCTAGGTTAGATCATATCTTCAAATATTGTGAGTTCATGGCCCCGTGACCGCAGCCACCGAAAGCCAAGGGCCCCCTTTAGATTCGGTCGCGCGCGACCCGTGGCCGCTCACTATGCCTGGGTCTGCAAAGTCTTGGAGCCGCAGCCGCCGCGCACGGGGGCCATCTAATATGGACGCACGGAAACATGGACCTGATGCACTCAAAATGATTCTGGGGCTTGACGCTCAGTTCAAAATCACAGCAAAGGAATTATCGGTGTTATGCTTCCATCTTTCAAAAGCTGGTACTCCTGGGGCCTCGTATGACATGCACGGACAACCACCCGATTTACAATCTGGTCGGTACCAGGCACACTTATACAGCGTTTCCTGCCCCAGCCCCTTTGTACGAGATCACTACACCTGGGAATTGGAATGCTGGTGCCCTCAGGAAGCCGCTGTCGATCCCGTTCCGAACAGCATTCGGGTCCATCGACACGGGGCTTGCCGATAACCCAGCTGTCGTTGACACCTTGGACGGCCCAGAGGAGGGGCGCCCAGAGTGCGCGCTGGATACGCAGGCTTACAGAAATCATCCTTTTGTTGTTCGAGCCCGACAGGCTCATGAGCCTCAGCCCCTCCCAATCGGTTTGCATGTCGATGGCATAAATTACCAAAGCGGCGCTTCGGGCAGACAAGACAATGTCGTTGGATTTTGGGCCATCAACCTAGTAACATCGAAACGGCACCTTCTGGGGGCTGTGAAAGATCGAGACGGGTGTCGATGTGGGTGCAGACATTGGTGCACTTTGTATACAGTACAATTGGCTCTGTGCACGCCTTAGCGCTCTGATTCCAATGTTGCGCGTCAATAGTGGGAGGGTCTCGTTCTGCCACGAGCTGGATTCAACTCGAATTCATTTCGGCCCACGGGCTGCGATTCGGGGCTGGAATCTCCGATGTCAGGGGCAGGGGGATTGACGTACTTTTGGTTTCAGCGGCGGCTGAGGCGCTGGATGTTCAAGGCCTGCATTGACGGCCGATTTCCTGCGCGTAGACACGACGATTCAGAATGGGCAGGGGGCGACCCCCTGAGTGATCATCGAGTTATGAAACGGACATGTGTTCTCCTCTGGATTAAAGGGGATTGGTCTGAGCACAGTAAGACTCTAGAGCTTTCAAATTGGGCTAGCAAGCGCAATGCGCGCCAATTCTGCGCCTTGGGGAAATCAGAGCTTCACAGTTTGAATCAATGCTGTCTTGCCCATTCAGACTTACCGATGTGTCCCCTTCGGACTCGCGAGGAATACGGATGCTCTCGTGCACGGTGCGAGGTCCACGTTTTGTGCTTGACAGCCGCCGAGAGAAAGCAAGTGTCGGATTTAGTCGAATGGGCAACGAATAAGAACAACACTAGAGGGCCAACTGCGGCTCGCGATGCGCTCGCCGGCGGGGTGGTACTTCGACCAGGGGACAGACTCGAGCCTTGCCCCGCGTTGCTCGACATTGCAACCTTTTCAAGAGCACCGCTACCTGTCCGCGCGGTGTTTTGGAGGGCCCGACGAGGGGCCCACGACGGCGCGGTGCTTGATTGCATCGCGCACAGGTCTTCGGGGGGGGGTAGAGGAAGAGGGGTAGGAATGAGGAGTCGATGATGGAGGATGATGGATGGAATGGAGGACCGAGTAAGGAGACGGATTCAAACAATAAGACCATGCACAATTCTTGGGTCGGGGACGGGCGTCAGCCTGTGTATATTCAATGCGCGTCGTCCTCCCTCACTTCGTCTCCTCCTGCTCGCCTTGATCCCTCGCGTCGTCTCCTCCCCCACTTTGTCTCCTCGTCTTCTCCTGCCCGTCTTCCTCCCTCACTTTGCCCCCCCCGCGCGTGGATGGGCATGATCGCCAAAGGTGCCCTCTATTTGACGAGGCCCTGGGCACGTCTCCAGCAAGGGGCCTTGCGATCGACTCGCTACATGCCATGTATTATGGGCCGGTGCAAAAATACGTGTCCGCACCCCTGTGGAGGTTATTGCATTCCAACCCGTGGGACTGCAGGGGCCCCCTTCAAACGCGCCTGGAGGTTGGGCGTCGCCGACTTTCGGGGGTCATGGATGAATGGTTCAGGAACCACCCATATGAACAGATGCGGCAAAAGAAATCGGATACCTCACGCTGTCTGCTCTGGTCTCCAAGAAATCCAAAGATGTTTCGGATCTTTCAAGACACCCAGGACGCACCATGAGTTTCAAAGCTGCTGAGACAGGTGACCTTCTAGAGTTTGTGGTGTGCATGCTCGAATCGAATGGGGGTTCCGAAAATATGGTCATGGGTTAATGCAAGCTGGGTGCACGTTGCTACGGTATCTTGATCTGATTCGACAGAACGCATGCGTCATCAATGACGATGTCTCCTCGGAGCTGATGGTGTGCATGTGCGCGCATGTACGTTGTTGTGAGCTTGTGGTAATCAGCCTTACTCCTGAACATCACCTTTGTGCTCATATGACCGACAGGTGGCTCCTGGGAGTCTAGGTTGATTCAGGTTGGGTCGCCTTGTTCGTTTGGAACGTACCCAACGTGGAACAATCCAGATTCCGAGCTTGTAAAGACACCCACATCGCACTTGTTTGGCGAACCGCGAAGTCTCCACACTTTGCCTCCGTCTGCCGTCCCTGGCAGAACCCTGAATCACACCGCCCGCGTGCGACCCCTTGGAAAACAAAACAAAAACTACCAAGAAAGAAACATGCGATGCCGGAGACTGCGCGGTTGGCCAAACGGGTGCGTGCACGGGAGTTTCGCGACCCAGGGTGGCCGAGCACGGGTCCTTGAAAGTGTACAATTGTTTCGTTGACGAAACGCTCAATTTGCCCGTTCGGAACATCGCCCGCTTCACCCGCAGGCGTGCGTTTTATTTCAGGATTCATATCTTCGTCGACTTACAGTCCAAGTTGGATATGATTCCCTACATTCCTGGGGGTCAATGGCTGCTTCTCGTTGCTGACTTATGATGCTGGTGGCGCAATGTTTCACAGATCTGGCATTTGCGGGGAAGCGAGCCTCCAAGAGGCCGTCAGCTTGCGTTACTGAAGGACATCCTGAGCACGAGGTGTTTCACATGGCCCGCGTGTGGGCCCGTCTGCGTTCGCAGTACTATTCTGACCGAGGGTGCAACTTAATTTGGCGAGTGCTGACTCGGATGGCTCTGTATTCAAAGATCTATTCCGAGATGCGCGAGGTTGCGCCTACGATCGATCGCAACACTGCGTTTGTAGAGTTGTTCGCGGGCTTCGCTGACACTACCAGCTTTGTGCGACTTTTCGGGCACCGCGCGTGCGCGCGTGCGCGCGTGCGACGACGTGCAAGACATGTGCACGACTGGAGGGATACTGTATGCTTTCTACTTGGCGACAACACTTGTGCATGCGGGTGTACTTCATGCGTCGCCCCAGCGCAGCACCTGGGTCGGTGTTTCCCGCGGCCACACTGGACGGCGTACTACGTTTGTCGAGGGTAACGAGGGGCGGACCGACGTGGGGGAGGCCCATTGGATTTCCTTTGTCTTGTCCAGGGTAAGCCAATCTTCTATAGTGCGAAATCAGGGGGGCAAGCAAAAAACTGAGATGGGTGTTTACGATGTCCGCGTTGAGCTTTCCAGGGTGCGCCATGCGCCTCAAGGGGCGCACCAGGGGGGAGTTATACAGGGGGGCGTCGGACCTTCAATGAACCTTCAATGGACCTTCAACGTACCTTCAATGGACCTTCAATGGGCCTTCAATTGATCTCACTGAGGTCTTAACGGGTCCTCGAGCGACGCCCGCCCATCCCCCGCGCGCACCCTTCCCTGCTGCGCCCCCCTTCTCACGCCCCGCCCGTGTCCACGCCGCCTTCCAACGCCGGTCCTCGATCGTCTCTTCAGTGTTCCGTGGCCCCCGCCCCGAAGTCGGCGACAAGCTCGCCGCGCAAGAGGGGGGGCGAATGGTGGCGGCGGAAGGAGGGGGGCGATGGGAGGGGCGGGGGGGGGCGGGACGGACGGGAGGGGCGGGGCGGGCGGGGGGTGGAGGGACGGGAGGGATGGTGAAGGGGAGATGGAGGAGCGACAGTGTTGAATCCTCCGAAGGTTTCAGATCGTGGTATACGCGGCCGCTCGCGGTGTGCACGTGCTTATTGAGCAGCCTTTGAACTCGTTGCTCTACCATTCCGCGGACATGAGGGCGGCCTTGCACGTGGCCAACTTGAACCGCTTCACATCATGCATGGGAGGGTTCGGTCACGCAACCCTGAAACCCGTGGATTTTTCCAGCTTGTCCCCCGAGGCCACATCTAGATTGAAGATGGGCCGTGCCGAGTTCCGAGCAATCCAGGACTCTCCTGGCAAACAACTTGCTCCGATTACCCCCCCCCCCCCCCCCCCCTCCCCCCCCCCCCCCCCCCCCCGAGAGAACGTGGGGGGCGGCGCTGGCCGGCAGAAACACGGTTGGGTATCGGGAGACCGTCGGAACATCAAAGCTTCCGAACGATACCCTGAAGCTTTCAGCCAGGCGCTGGCGAAGGTTTCGATCGCCATGATGAGCGACGAGGGTCGCGCGGCCACTAAATTGTGATCCGCTGCTGCGGGTAAAAGGGGGCATGGGCGGACAGGGGGGAGGTAGGAGGGGGGGCGAAGGAGGGGGGGGGGGGTCGAAGGAGGGCGGAGGAAGGGCGGGAGGAGGGGGAGGAGGTGGAGGATGATGAGGAGGAGGAGGAGACGGAGGAGGAGGAGGAGGAGGCGGATGCGGATGGGGAGGAGGAGGAAGAGGAGAGCACGCGGGGAAGGAGGGGATGGAGGAGGAGGAGGAGGAGGAGGAGGAAGGGGGAGGACGAACAATACACGGTATCTCGAGAGCAACCCGCGACGTCGCTCGTGGATGCGCCTTGCACTTTTTTTTATCCAGCGCTGCCTGTTCCATATCAGAACGGCCTCTCAGCTGGGCGAGGGAGGTTTTCAACAACTCTGGGGTGCCGCGCGTGTTGGGCCACGATCCGCTCCTCTCGCTCCTCGTGCCACTGTGGTCTCCTCCCCCTCCTGCTCCTCCTCCTCATCCTCCTCCGCCCCCTTATCCTCGTCTCCTGTGGCCCCCCCTCATTGGCGTTGCCCAGTCTCATTCTCATCCTCGCCCCCTGGCAGGCGCAAGGCCCCAGGGGGTTCAGTTTGCCGGCGGGGGCTCGGCGCGCATGGCCTCAGAATACGAGCGACAGATGATCGCGGATCTTCGCAAATATGGGCATTCCGAGGACGAGGTCGCGTGGCTGATGAGGCCCGATTTGTAAACGAGTTGTCGGAGACCTTTTCAAACACGTGGCCCGAGGAGTCGGCCCCTGCGTGCGTTTCCATGGAGCACCCGCCGAACCAAATCAACGGACCCCCCACTTGGGCCTTCAGTTGACCAGCATCGTCTGCAAATCGAGCCCCATCGAACCTGGCAGGCTTTTCAAGCCCGACCCCAAGAACTGGCACCAGGAAGCCGACTCCGAAAAACTTGAAGAACTCGACAGGGTTGCCGCGCAGCTCGAGCGGGACTCCCAGAAGGCCCTCGAGGAGGCGCGGGTCGAGCGGAAGCGGATGGCAGCAGATAAGCCAGTGGAAAAAGGTTTGGGCTTCTCGAACACGCGGCCACCATTGCGATGATATTTGCGTTGTCTCTTCGCCCGCTGTCCGCGCCAGCCCATTGGCGGGGCTGGCGGAGGGCAGGGGGATAGGGGAAACGCACATATCATCGGCCCCAACTTTTTCACTTCCGCACCCCCATATTCAGCGAAGATCGGCAGGCAAGACAAGCCTGGGTCAAGTGGGGGCTCGCGTGGGGCCCCGCGACAGCCAGCCGCGCCGCTAGACGCTGCCGCCCGACGGCCCAGCCGCCCGCGCGCTTGGGAGAACGCCTGGCCGAAAATGGAAGAACATCGTGCTGCTCGGGACATGGTGGGCGAAGGGGGGAGGAGGGAGGGGGGAGGGGGGGGGGGGGGCGAGGAGCAGGAGGGGGAGGAAGAGGAGGAGAAGGAGAACGAATATGAGGGGGAGGATGAGCAGGAGGAGGACAGGGAAGTTGAGAAAGAAGAAGATGAACATGATGATAACGAATACGAAGGGGAAGGGGGGGGGGAGAGGGGGGGGGGATGAGGTGGGCGATGACGAGGAAGAGGATGAGGAAGATAACGGCTGCGAAGGACAGGAGGAGGAGGGCGAGGAGGAGGGGGGCGAGGAGGCGGCAGAGGCGGAGGAGGAGGAAGAGTGGGAGGGGGGGGAAGTGGAGGATGAAGAAAAATTGGAACGCAACCTTTTTTAATCACGGGATGTGGATCACCCACCGCTTTATGCGCAGCTGTTCACATATGTGTGCTTCGCATGTTAGTTCGCGCAGGGTCTACATCAACGCGTTGATTACTAACCATTGCGAATATGTTAGGCCTTAATATGTGTGGGGCGCTAGCTAGCAGCCAACAGCTTAGCGAATCGCTGAAGCGGGCGATTGGGACTGCGATTGCCTCGCCGAGTGAGAACTTAACCAAACACAAGCAACACTAAACAAACGCAATACCACCACCACCACCAACAACAACAGCAACACAACCACCATTCGAAACAGCAACGATGTCATACCGCAACGACAACAACAAACCACACAATAACAACCATAACACAACATCTATACTTTCGCATCACAACCACGTTGGACGATACATCTCGCAACTATCAAAATAGCTGCTAAAGCAGCCGGCTACTTTTTAGATGCTCACGACCTCTGGGCAGTTCGTGCTTTTACAAGAGTCCCTGCTGTGTCAGAGGGCCAGGTCCTCGGTGCTTCTGTCGCTTCTCCCCGGGCAGAGCGGGCGCGTCAGGGACGCGGGCGGCGCCCATCTGCTGCTGCGCGAGGTGGGGGCGCAGGCGCAGGAGAAGGGCAGGGCGCTCTGGGCAGTCTTTGGAGACCTCCACAAGGACTTCCCGCGTGTGTGGAGGGAGGGCTTCCTGCGTCGCCTGTCCAAGCGCGCGGGGCTCCGGGGCGGATGCTTTGCGCTTCTTTGCAGCGTCCTCCAGGAGGACCGTGTCCACGTGAATATCAATGGCGTTGCGGTTGTCGTCGTCAGGCAGGGCGCCTCCGAGGGCGGCGCAGTGGGGCCGCTGTTCTTTCCGTGCTACATGGATGGCCCCCCGCGGGCTTTGCATGCCGCGGGGCTGGGGGCGGGGCTCGGGGCCAGGATGCCGGCGCAGTGGGCGGGCCGCGCCTGGCGCGGCGACGGCCTGCCCAGGGGCGACATGGTGGGCACTATCCAGAGCGCCCTCCAGGAGGGGTCCCAGATGCCGCCAGGCGCGGCGCTGGCGGCAGACCCGGACCTGGAGGCGTCCGCCCTCCTCGCCTTGGACCGGCCCGCCCCGCGGCGGCTTGTCGCAATCCTCCGTGCCGATGATCCGGTTCTCCTGGGGTCCTTACGAGGCGCTGCGCAAGCGGCGGTGGAGGTCATGGGCCGCTGGGCGCACGCGGAGAAGTCCAGCCCCCACGCCAAGGCCACGAAGCACGCGGTTCTGGTCTCAGGTGGCCCAGCAGCTCGGGAGGCAGCCCAGTCGGCGCGGTCGCTCGAGATGCGGCTGCGCGGGGAGGCACCAGTCCAGTTGGGCCTCGTGCAGGTGCACAAGTGGCTCGGCCCCTCCTTGGCGCGGGGACCTGGACCCGGGCGCCATGTGCCGCATGCGCCTGGCGGCGGCGGCGGCGGCGCAGGCGGCGCCCCTGGCGGGCTAGGTGGCCAGCGGCGATGTCCCCCTGCCTGTCGCGGCGAGCATCTTCGACATGAAGATAGAGGGCGGCCTCCGATTTGGGCGCTGGCTGTGGTGCGTTGGGGGGGGCAGAGCCGAAGTGGTGGGCGAGGCTTACCAGAGCTGGGCCAGGGCGCTCCTGCCCACGGCGCGCCTCCACGGTGGCGGAGGCGTAGATGGGGTGGACAGTGTCTGGCGCGGGCAGAGGAGTCATTGACGTTGCGCGCCACAGGGCTGGTCTTTGGGCCCTCCCGGAGGGAGACCTCTACCGGGCGGTCTTCCAGGCTGCCCATGGTTGAACAGGCTTGTCCTGGGCAAGCAGGTACCTGGCGCTCCTGGCCCCCTGGGGGGTGGGCGACTGGCCAGGCTGGGCGCCGGCCCACCCGGGGGGTCAGCGCGAGGCTGACCTCGCGGACGTCTTTTCCCCCCTCCCCAGGTCTCGGCCGCAGGTGCCGGCAGGAAAGTGGCTGGGCCAGGTGCGACGCAAGCGCCAGCATTGAACGGCCAGGGTCCACTGTGCCTCTGAATTTGCGGAGGGGCCCGAGGGGAGACCTCGCCATAGCTCTCCGTGCAGAGCTTGAAGGAAGGAGCGCGCCCGCAGGTCCCGAGCAAGGGGGGAGGGGGGGCTAGGCTGGAGTCCCCCCCCCCCCCCTCCCTTGAGCCGCCCCTGTTGGAAGCACACCCCCCTTTCTTTTTTTGCAGGGGGGGGGGGGGCTTGCAGCTGCCCCCCTCCTTGGGCCCTCCCCGGAAGCTACCCCCCACCCCCCCTTCCCAAAAGGGGAGGGGGGGGTGCTTAAGTTACCCCCCCTCCCATGGCGGCGCCCAGCTGGAAGCTACCCCCCCCTTCCTTTCGGGCAACGGGGGGAGGCGGGGGGGGGGCGGTGCTTGGAAGCTACCCGCCCCTCCCCCCCCCCTCGGCCGCCCCGGAAGCCGCCCGCCCCCCTTGCCACCCTTTCCAAAAGGAGGGGGGTGCTTAAGCTGCCCCCCCCTCTTCCCTGGAGACGCCCTGCTGGAAGGCCCACCCCCCCCCCCCCCTTCGTGGCCAGGGGGGGGGGGGCGGGGGGGGGGGCTGAAAAGCACCCCCCCTTCCCCCCCTCTGGCGCCCAGCAGTGAGCTCCGCCCTCCTTTCGCCCGAACGATCCAAAATGAACAATCCACGACCGAGGATGGACTGGGCGATCGACGATCAACGATCGGACGATTCGGAAAATTTCCCAATTGCCGAATTTCGCTTGCAAATCGATTGCAACTCCATTCCAACAATGCAAATTCCCCCTTTCCCCAACCTCCCTCCGCTCCATCCCCTCCCGCACACGCCCTTCGTGCCATCTCCTCCCTCCCTCCCTTCCGTCCTGTCCCTCCCCTGCAATCCAATCGATTGAATCGATTGCAATTCAACCGATTGCAATCCAATCGATTGTAATCCAATGGGTTGCAATCGAATCGTTTGCAATCCAATGGATTGCAATCGATTGCAACGCAAGTGTATCATTCAACTCGTCCCGCGCCAACGCCCGGGGACGAAAAAATACCCTGGCGACGCGCCCAACCCCCGCGCAAACGCGGGGCGCAAATAGTTTAGGACACTTTATAGGGGGGGCGATGACGGAGCGAGGGTTGCGTATGTCTGCAGACGGAATTCGGGGGACTCGCAGGAAACTGGCTTCAGGACAAGGATTAGATAAAACTGCTTAGTTGCAATCCCTGAGCAACCCTAGCCACTTCGAAAGCGGGGATGTCAGATCGCAGCCCCCCTAGGGATGGCGAGGTCTAATTTGGGTCCGCGCGTGGCGCCACTGTGCTGGGCACCCCAGCAGGCCTCGAAAGTGGCGACAGTTTCACATATCGCAGCTCCCCAGGGATGGCGAGGTCGAATTTGGGTCCGCGCGCGGCGTCAATGTGCTGGGCCCCCCAGCAGGCTTCGAAAGTGGCGACGGTTTCACAGATCGCAGCCCCCCAGGGGCGGCGAGGTTTAATTTGGGTCCGCCCGTGGCGTCACTGTGTTGGACCCCCCAGCAGGCTTCGAAAGTGGCGACAGTTTCACAGATCGCAGCCCCCCAGGTGAAAAATTTGTTGGGAGGGTCGAATTTTGGAGTCAGCGCGGTTGGCGTAACTGTGCTGGACCCCCAGCAGGCCTCGGAAAGGTGGCAGACAAGTTTCACAGATCGCAGCTTCGCAGGGATGGGCGAGGTCTAATTTTTGGGGTTCCGCCCGTGGGCGAACTGTGCTGGCCCCCCCAGTCAGGGCCTCGAAAGTGGCGACGGTTCACAGATCGCAGCCCCCCCAGGATTGGCGAGGTTTAATTTGCGTCGCCCGTTGGCGTGGTCAACGTGCTGCGGCCCCCCAGCAGGCCTCGAAAGTGGCGACAGTTTCACAGATCGCGAGGTCTAGTTTGGGTCCGCCCGTGGCGTCACTGTGCTGGGCTCCCCAGCAGGCCTCGAAAGTGGCGACAGCTTCACAGATCGCAGCCCCCCAGGGATGGCGAGGTCTAAGTTGGGTCCGCGCGTGGCGTCACTGTGCTGGGCCCCCCAGCAGACCTCGAAAGTGGCGACGGTTTCGCAGATCGCTGCCCCCCAGGGGCGGCGAGGTTAAATTTGGGTCCGCCCGTGGCGTCACTGTGCTGAGCCCCCCAACAGGCCTCGAAAGTGGCGACAGTTTCACAGATCGCAGCCCCCCAGGGATGGCGAGGTCTAATTTGCGCCCGCCCGTGGCGTCAATGTGCTGGGCCCCCCAGCAGGCCTCGAAAGTGGCGACAGTTTCACATGTCGCAGCCCCCCGCAAGCAAGACAGGAGGAGGCAAGATGGAGACGGGACGGGAAGGAGGAAGTGGAGACCACATTGCCCGATTCAAAACGAATGCCCAACCAAGGAGGGTTGGGGAACATACTACCCCCCCGGAAGTTGCACGAAATGTAATTCTGAAGACGCCAGCCCGTCGGGTTCGGCAGTGTTCGTGTAAGACGGCGGCCAGCTGGGGGAGGAGGGGGCGGGAGGATGGGGGGGGCGGGGGGGGGGGGGGGCGGGATGGGGGAGGAGGAGGAAGAGGAGGAGGAGGACGGACGGACGGACCCAGATAGAGAGCGCGCCGAGCTCGGGGCGAACGCTGTTTCCGCGGCCGGGGCGGCGGGAAAAGAATTGAGGAGGGAGGAGGATGGAGGAGGAGGAAGGAGGGGGGAGGTGGAACGAGGAGGGAGGAGGAGGATGGGGAAAAAACGGGGGAGGAGGATCACCGAGGAAGGGAGGAGAGGATGATGATGATGATGATGATGATGATTGATGAGGAGGAGGAGGCGGGACAATTGGAGGAGGGAGGAGAAAACCGAGCAACGGGGAGGGGCGGAAAACGGCGACGGAAGGACCCGCGGGGCAGTACGATGATGATGATGATGGATGATGATGATGATGATGCTGGACGATGAGACTACGAGGAGGATGAGGAGGGGACGAGGAGAGGAGGGTGCAAAAGGGAAGAGGAGGGGGAGAGGGGCGGGAAATTACGTGGAGGCGGAAAGGGGAGGGCGAGGGACTCGGGATCTGGGCGGCCCCAAAGGGGGTCAAGGAGAGGGGGGGGGGGGGGGGGCGGCTTTCAAAGCCCCCCCCCCCCCAGTTCATTTAAAAAGGGGAGGGAGGGGGGGGGGGGGGGGGGGGGGGGGGGTAGCTGGGAAGCACCCCCCCTTTCCGGATAGGGAAAAGGGAGGGGTTTTTAGGAGGAGCTCTCCGAACCCCCCCCCCCACCCCCCCCCCCCCCCCCCCCCCCCCCCCCCCCACCCCCCCCCCCCCCCCCTTTCAAAGGGGGCTGATGCCAGTCGGGGCTCTTGCGTCATATATAGCTGAACAGATCGAGTACTCGAGCACACAAGTGGACTTAGGGAACTTACCGCTGCAACTATGTTCCCAATCAGTTATCTTTTCTGGAAAAAAAAAACATGTCCCACATAAGTTCCGTAAGTTCCCGAGCCCACCTGCCCGCCGCGGCCCCTCGGGCTCGCCCTTGAATGGGTTGTGCAATGGAGGAGGGAGGCGGAATAGGAGGCGGAGTGGGAGGATCAAGAGAGTGAGAGTGATGATGATGTTGATGAGGATGATGATGTTGATGATGATGAGACGGATGAGGATGATCATGTTGATGATGATGTTGATGATCATGATGATGATGATGGTGACGGTGATGATGACGGTGATGGTGATGGTGATGGTGATGATTGACGATGCTTTTTCCCGCCCCCAATTAGACTCCGAGCGTGGGTCGACCCACTCGGCGGTGACCTCGAGGGCCACCTTGAACGTGACCCTCTTTGGGTGCCTGTAGCCGTACTTGTCGACGTCGGGGCTTGGTGGCCCTCCTGAACCATACATCGTTAGGAAGGCCTTCTTCAACCATGGGTTGGTCACGTCCTCGATGCACTTCCACTCCTGCTCGACCTGCTTGACCCGCTTCTCGGGCGGCTGGAAAATCTGGATCAGGTAGTCGCCGCCGCGCTCGGGCTTCTTGTCGGGCTCGGCGCGCGCGGCCTCTCTCGGCGGGCTCGGAGGCGGCCCCTCGGGAGTCCACGGGGCGGGCGTCTCGGCCTCGGCCTCTGCCATGGCGCGAAGGGCCTCGGCCTCTTGCATGGTTCTCGTCAGCGGGGGAGTGCGCGGGGCGCTGGATGCCATGGCGAGCGGGGGAGTGCGCGGGGCCTGGGATGATACCAGACCGCAGCTTTGGGCCACTGGCAAAGGTATGCACACATATATGGGGTCAGCACCGTTTCAGCGGGTGAGCCGCTGTGGCGAAACCAAAATGACGATGCCAAGAGGGCGGATGTCTGTGATTGTGATGACGTCGATGCGGGTGTAGGAAGGGGGAATGACATTTTTTGCCCAACCATCCTGTGGTGTTGGGCCCTCGTCGTCGTCGTCGCCCTCCTTGGCCCCTCGGGCTCGCCCTTGAATGGGTTGTGTAATGGAGGAGGGAGGAGGAATAGGAGGCGGAGTGGGAGGATCAAGAGAGTGAGGGTGATGATGCTGCTGATGATGATGATGATGTTGATGCTGATGAGACGGATGAGGAGGACGATGATGATAATGATGATGATGATCAGGATGATGATGATGACGGTGGTGATGACGGTGATGGTGATGGTGATGGTGATGTTGATGATTGACGATGCTTTTTCCCGCCCTCAATTAGACTCCGAGCGTGGGTCGACCCACTCAGTCTCTACTTCGAGGGTCACCTTGAACGTGGCCCTCATATGGGGGCCCTCCTGAACCATCCATGTTCAGGAAGGCGGCCTTCAACCATGGGTTTCCTCGATGCACTTCCACGTCTGCTCGACCTTCTTGACCCGCTGGAAGATCTCGATCAGGTAGTCGCCGCCGCGCTCGGGCTTCGTCTCGGGTTCGGCGCGCGCGGCCTCTGCCATGGCTCTCGGCGGGCTCGGAGGCGGCGGGCTCGGGGGAGTCCACGGGGCGCGACTCGTCTCGGCTTCGGCGCGCACGGCCTCGGCCTCTGCCATGGCTCTCGTCGGCAGGAGCGGGGGAGTGCGCGGGGCGCGACTCGTCTCGGCTGCGGCGCGCGCGGCCTCGGCCTCTGTCATGGCTCTCGAGAGCGGGGGAGTGCGCGGGGCGCGGAAACGCGGGCTTGACATCAGACCGCAGCTTTGGGCCACTGGCAAAGGTATGCACACATATCACTTATGCGGGGTCAGAGCGGATACGCGCACCGCTTCAGCGGGTGAGCCGCTGTGGCGAAACCAAAATGACGATGCCAAAAAGGCGGATGTCTGTGATTGTGATGTTGTCGATGCGGGTGTAGCAAGGAGGGATGACATGTTTTGCCCAACCATCCTGTGGTGTTGGGCCCTCGTCGTCGTCGTCGTCCTCCTCCTCCTCCTTATCCTCCTCCTCCTTCTCCTCCTCCCCACCTTCTAGTTATAATTCAGAAGTCCCTGAGTCCCCTCGAGGCCCCTGGTCCTCGACCACGCCCCAGGGAGCAAGGCCGCCCCGCGAGGGCGGGGAGGGCCGCGCCCTATTCATGTTTCACCGTGGTCGGAGACAGGGCCCCACCCCCATGTTTCACATATTCATGTTTCCCATGTTTCACCCCCACCCCTGTGCCCCCGCCTTTCAAGGGGGAAGCCTTCGTTCTCGAGGTCGAGGACATGGCAGCGGTGCGTAAGAGAGTGCGGCCGTTTCGGGCATGTTTCCTTACTTATGTGCGCTTAAAAGGAGGGGGATGGGGGGCCGATGGGACGACGACGGCGACGACGACGACGATGACGACGACGACGACGACGACGGCGAAAGGCCCCAGTGGCAGGGCTCGCTCGGGCCATTTCGGCACACCCCGCACGAGGACCGTGGCCCCATAGGGGGCTCCACCGAAGGCCCCAGTGGCAGGGTTCGCACGGCGGCCTCGGGCCATTTCGGCGCACCCCCCTCACGAGGGTCGTGGCCACAAGGGTTCGCACGGCGGCCTCGGGCCATTTCGGCACACCCGCCACGAGGACCGAGGCCCCACAGGGGCTCCACCGAAGGCCTTCGTGGCAGGGTTCGCATGGCGGCCTCGGGCCATTTCGGCGCACCCCTCACGAGGACCATGGCCCCATAGGGAGCTCCACCGAAGGCCCCAGTGGCAGGGTTCGCATGGCGGCCCCGGGCCATGTCGGCACACCCCTCACGCGGATCGTGGCCCTGTGGGGAGCTCCACCGAAGGCTCCAGTGGCAGGGTTCGCATGGCGGCCTCGGGCCATTTCGGAGCACCCCTCACGAGGACCGTGGCCCCATATGGGGTTCCACCGAAGGCCCCAGTGGCAGGGTTCGCATGGCGGCCTCGGGCCATTTCGGCACACCCCTCACGAGGATCGTGGCCCTGTGGGGAGCTCCACCGAAAGCCCCAGTGGCAGGGTTCGCATGGCGGCCTCGGACCATTTCGGCGCACCCTTCACGAGGGTCGTGGCCCCATAGGGAGCTCCACCGAAGGCCCCAGTGGCAGGGTTGGCATGGCGGCCTCGGGCCATTTCGGCACACCCGCCACGAGGATCGTGGCCCTGTGGGGAGCTCCACCGAAGGCCTCATTGGCAGGGCTCGCATGGCGGCCTCGGGCCATTTCGGCACACCCCTCACGCGGATCGTGGCCCCATTGGGAGCTCCACCGAAGGCCCCAGTGGCAGGGTTCGCATGGTGGACTCGGGCCATTTCGGCACAGGATCGTGGCCCCATAGAGGGCTCCACCGAATGCCCCAGCGGCAGGGTTAGCATGGCGGCCTCGGGCCATGTCGGCACACCCTTCACGCGGATCGTGGCCCTGCGGGGGGCTCCACGGAAGGCCCCAGTGGCAGGGTTCGCATGGCGGCCTCGGGCCATTTCGGCACACCCCTCACGAGGATCGTGGCCCTGTGGGGAGCTCCACCGAAGGCCTTCGTGGCAGGGTTCGCATGGCGGCCTCGGGCCATTTCGGCGCACCCCTCACGAGGACCATGGCCCCATAGGGAGCTCCACCGAAGGCCCCAGTGGCAGGGTTCGCATGGCGGCCCCGGGCCATTTCGGCACACCCCTCACCAGGATCGTGGCCCCATAGGTAGCTCCACCGAAGGCCCCAGTGGCAGGGTTAGCATGGCGGCCTCGGGCCATTTCGGCACACCCCTCACACGGTTCATAGCATCATAGGGAGCGCCACCGAAAGCGGCACCCACCACGCGTTGCCCACCACGCGGCCTTTCGCCCATGGACGACGGCGAGGGCCGAACCCAGTCCTCAACAATATGAAGGGTCACGGTGAAGTGACCTTTTTCCAGATCCGGCCCTCGGCGTCACGAGTGGAAATGCCAGCGCGCACATCGTGAGAAGGGCATCCTTCAACCACGCGTGGTTGAAGGATGCCTTTCTCGCGATGCACCAGGCCACCTTGAGGGCCGTCTTGAACCATCGGGGGCCATCTTGGGAACCGCTCGGGGCCAATCCTGTTGGTTTCGTGGCCCTCCCCCCGTCGCTCCCCCATGGGCCCCAATCGGGGCCTGTCGCCCGTGACGCCCCAGAGTGTTTGGCGTCGGGCGCGGCCCCGTCGAGCGCCCATTGGGCCCTGGGGGGGGGGCCTGCTCGGAGCCCGAGCTCACCCCGCGCCCCCCCCCCCCCGACGCCGCTTTGGCACTGGATCGAACGGCGCCCTTTACTGCGCGAGGGCGCGAGCGGCATCTTGCGACGCGCGATCCGCGCGATGATGGACGCCACGTACGCTGCCGACACATGCAACTACAACGGCACGTGGGCCGATGCAACGTTGGCGACCTTCCTGTTCGAAGCTGGGTGCTACCCAGCCGCCCTCGATGCATGCATGAGGCTGCGTCTCGACCCGCGCGCCGTCTGGGACGACTTCGGCCACTTCGCCGTCATGGCGGCAGAGTGCTGGTTCGAGCCGTCCGAGCAGGCCCGCGCCCACTACTGCTGGAACTTCGCCGACATCGATGCGAGCATGAAGCAGCTGCCAGCGGCCGCCAGCAAGCCCGACGGCGTCCCCGACGACAAGCCCGACTACAACAAGTACGACGGCATCCTCGACGGCAACTCCGACAGCAAGCCCGACGGCATCTCCGACGGCCAGCCCCGCGCACCAGCAGGACCTTCGGCCGCGCCCTCGTCCTCGGCACGGTTGTTCAGCGTGCCAGCAGGACCTTCGGCCGCGCCCTCGCCCTCCGCATCGCACACAGGGCAGTGCCGGCAGGGCAGCGGCTGGTTTCGCAAGAGGGCGGGCAACCCAAAGGGGCCTCGCTGGGGCGGTAGGGGCGGGACGACGTCTGCCAACGCGCAGTGGCATTCGGGTCTGCACGAGGCTCGGCGAGAGGGCTGGGAAGCCGAGTACAGGAGGCTTTACAAGAAGCCGCCCAGTGCGGCTCAGAAGTAGGCGTTTCTTTTACTTCAATTAGACTTCGGTGTTGCTTCAGCACTGGCTGCATCATATACAAAACTTAGCCTGACGAATGACCCGACCATATGCAGTTGTGAATGCCGTAATTGTGATGCCATCTTCGCCCGTGCTCCCTATGGGGCCACGAAACGTGTGAGGGGTGTGCCAAAATGGTGCGCGTACCGCATGCGGGCTGCGCCACTGGGATCTTGGGTGGAGCTCCCTATGGGGCCACGAAGCGTGTGAGGGGTGTGCCAAAATGGTGCGCGTACCGCATGCGGGCTGCGCCACTGGGATCTTGGGTGGAGCTCCCTATGGGGCCACGAAGCGTGTGAGGGGTGTGCCAAAATTGGGCGCGTACCGCATGCGGGCTGCGCCACTGGAGCCTACGTTGGAGCTCCGTATGGGGCCACAAAACGTGTGAGGGGTGTGCCAAAATCGGGCGCGCACCGCATGCGGGCGGCGCCACTGGGGCCATAGGTGGTGCTCCCTATGGGGCCACGAAACGTGTGAGGGGTGTGCCAACATTTGGCGCGTGCCGCATGCGGGCTGCGCCACTGGGACCATAGGTGGAGCTCTCTATGGGGCCGCGAAACGTGTGAGGGGTGTGTCAAAATTGCGCGCGTGCCGCATGCGGGCTGCGCCACTGGGACCTTGGGTGGAGTTCCGTATGGGGCCGCGAAGCGTGTGAGAGGTGTGCCAAACTTTGGCGCGTGCCGCATGCGGGCTGCGTCACTGTGGCCTAAGGTGGAGCTCCCTATGGGGCAACGAAGCGTGTGAGGGGTGTGCCAAAATGGGGCGCGTACCGCACGCGGGCTGCGCCACTGGGACCGCAGGTGGAGCCCCCGAGCTCCGTATGGGGCCACGAAACGCGCGAGAGGTGAAGATGATGGTGGGAGGAAGGGGGAGGGGAGAGAGGAGGAGGAAGGAGAGGAGAGGAGAGGAGGAGGAACGCGGGGCGCCGTCTCTTCAAAACGAGGTCCCAACACCACAGGATGTTTGGGACATGGCCCTCGCATCCCCGTCCTCGTCGTCCTCGTCGTCCTTGTCGTCGTCGCCGTCGTCGTCGTTGTCCTCGGCGTCCTCGTCCTCGTCCTTGTCGTTGTCCCCGTCGTCGTCGTCGCCGTCGTCGTCCTCGTCGGCCCCCATCCCCCCCCCCACTGCAAACTTCGCGGATTCCCCGCTCCCACGTGTTGTTTCAGCGGCTTCCCCGCTATGTTGTGTTTCAGCTGAGTTTATATTCAGCGAGGGTGTCGTATTCGAAACTACAGATTGCGATTGCGAGTTCAATTCGAAACGTGCGGATATTCCGATTGTGAGGATCTCTCAAGCCATTCATCCGAAAATGCTTTGCTCTGCCGCCGCCAATTCCCTTGCTACCAGGCCAGGGGGAGGGGGGGGGGCGCGCAGGAGGCGAGGGGGATGTATAGGAGAAGGAGCAGGCAGACGACGACGACGACGACGACGACGACGACTCGACGACGACGACGGCAACGGTTGCACCGACCCCCAAACAGCGCTTGCACGGCAGGCCGATCATTGTGGTTGGGTTTAGCAGGGCCGAGCTGCGGGCCGATATCGCACAGATCAGAGTGGCCCGATCACTCCCAGTCCTCGACGATCTCGTATGTGACCATCGATGGTCACATACGAGATCGTCTGATCAGGCTGACCTTCTTCAGGCGCAAACCGACGGACGGGTGGTCTGGCATGATCGGGTGCACCAGTTTCTCGAAGGTCGTGCGAAGCCCGATTCGTGTACGAAAAAGCTGTAGCATATGTTCGACTGCATCGATGCAGTCGAACATCTGCTACAGCTTTTTCGTCCGCTTCTCGGGCGCAGGGGTTTCGATCGGCTCATCGGTCGGGTCGAGCAGCGCACTCGATCGGCTCCCCGATCGGCTTCTCGATCGGCTTCTGCCACTGCTAGCGGCCGATCGCGCGGGCTCCTCCATGGTCGCCCGCTCAGGCTCCATGGCCATGCACCCGAGTGGGATTCGGTACAGCAAATTAGAAAGCGAGCGCTCGTGAGTCAAAGACATGCGGAGGAGGACGAGGGAGAAGATGATACTCATCATGATTGGGGTGGTGGCGATGTGGATGATGAGGAGGATGGTGAGGATGTTGATGAGGATGATGAAGATGACGACGACGATGGTGCGCTGCTTTGGCGAAACAGAACATATTGCGCGCATGGGGCGGCACCGCCGCATCGCCAGGTGTGACAGGGGATGCTTACATTGACTTACGAGGAGGGGGCATGTGGCGGAAGGGTGCATAGCAGCATCGCTGATGCATCCTGGGTTCTCTCTGGTCGTTGGCCCTCCTCCCCGCCTCCCTATCCGTCTCGTCCTCCTTCCCCATCCGCGCCTTCCCCCCCCCCCCCCCCTCCCCGCGCCTCTCCCGACCCCGTCCTCATCGCCCTCCTCCCCTAGCGGTGCCACCGCTGCAGCGGCTTTTCCGCTGGCCCAAGGGCAGCGACCATGTCGCAGACACTGATGGCGCGCATTGGCGCCGTGCGACTTCTCCTGCAGGACATGACTGGCTCGCCTCGCCACGGGTCCATATCGCAGGTGCAGGCGAACGCCTTGGAGACCCTGGTTGCGAGGAACAAGCAGGTCTTTCTGACGACCAGAAGGCGAGTGCAGCGGCTCTCGTCTCCCAGGTGAACTGGCACGGCCACCGCGGCCTGAACGTCTTGCAGGCCCTGGCGCCCAGTGCACATGGGCCGATGGGCCCCGCGCGGCAGCGCGCGAAAAGCCAGAACTTCTCGGCCCTGGTGCACCGCGTCACAGCGGCAGGATAGGACCGCCTGCTCGGGGAAGGGGTTCCACCGAGCGCAGTTCAGAGCATGCTGGTGCAGCGCATCATTCGCCTGGGGGGCGTGCATGCGGACGAGTATTCGCTGAAGCTTGCTAACTCGGCCTTCATGCTCATCCCCATTCCCGATCGGGTCGAGACCATGTCCTACTACGGCAAGAAGAAGTACTACGACAACTTCAAGACAGCGTACCACCGCGTGGCGGAGAAGTCGCCGCGGCCCAGCGTCTATATGCTGGAGCTCCCGCAGACGCCTCAGGACCTCCTGGCGTCGTTCCCGACGGTCTACCATGCCGCGTTCTCGGCAAAGCCTGGGGGCGGCCCAGCCGCGTGCCCCCTGGACGTGCGACTCCTTCGAGACTTGGAGGCATCCTATCGGTGCCGCGGTGCCGCGCCCGCCTGCTCGGACCGCGCCAGCGGCGCGGCGTCGCAGGAGCTGGCCACCAGGGCGCCTCCGAACCAGGTGGAGCAGTGCATGCACCAGCAGATGCAGCAGATGACGCAGATGATGCAGATGGCTTTCGGCGCGGTGGCGGGAAGCATGCGAGGGGGCCAGAGCGCGGCGCCGACAGGGGGCGGCGATCTCTTGGACAACCTGACGGTGTTCGGCGCGAATCGGCGGCCTGGTAGACACCCTGCTCTCGCCATGACGGGTGCGGCTCGCGCGGGCTCGGGCGATGCGTTGGCGAGCTGTTCACGGGCCGCGGCGCCGACCGCGGGGTCGCAGCGCGCTGGGCCGCCCAACGTGACATCGTCAGCAGAGGGGTCGCAGCAGATTGCGGCGTCGGCAGCGGCGCCCCCGACCCAGTCGCAGCCGATCGTGGCGTCGGCAGCGGCGCCCCCGACCCAGTCGCAGCCGATCGTGGCGTCGGCAGCGGCGAGCGCGCCGCCAGCCGCTGAGCCAGCCGTCGGGCTCGCGCGGCCCGCGAGGATGGGCATCAAGACACAGGTCGAGGAGGCCATGCACATGATGCTGCATAAGAAGAATGCGAAGCAGGCGAAGAAGCGCCCAGCGGCATGCCAGGCGGCCGACGAGCGCGAGCAGGAGAACGAGGACGGTGAGCAGGAGGAGGTGGCGGACCAGCGCTCGTCACCGAAGGCCAGAGGACGGCCAAAGGCGAAGACGGCGACGAAGCCGAAAGCCAAGCCCAAGGACGCGGCGACGACGACGCCCATTTCCAAGCCCAAGGGCCAGGCGCTCATTTCCGACATCGTTGCGTGGACGGGCTCGGGCGGGAGCGTCAACAAGAACGCGTTCGCATCGAGGATGTACTCCAGGGCCAAGAAGCGGGCAGCTGACGACGGCTACTCGCATGATGCATCGGTCGAGGTGGCGAAGAAGGCCTACGGCGCGGCAGCCGCGATGTGGGATGCCAAGTGCAGCTGATCTCGGGCGCGTTGAGCTGCGCGCCCAGCCTGCCTTTGCACTGGATGGGATCTGGGAGGGTGCGGAGGATGAGGGGGACAAGGAGGAGGGTGAGGAGGAGGAGCAAGCACCGAGTCTAAGATGCACGCGAGCCCCGCACCGTCGGGGCTGTGTGCATCGCGCCTGGGCCTACGCATGCAGCGCCAGCCGCGTTCGGGGCGCAACATAATGCGTGCCCAATCAAAGAGCCCCGAGGAAAGCCCGGAGGACGAGGCGGTGGGTGGGGGGGGGGGCTGTCGCCCGCGGGCGAACACTTGGGTGCCCTTTCCTGCCACATCGCCAGCATGAGCATGTTATCATCCCGTTAGCAGCCTTGTTATCAGTGTTATCACGCTCGTTGTCATTGTTACCAATGTTATCATATAACACCGTGATAACGGTTATCAGATGTTGATAACGCGCGTGATAACGGTGATAACATGTTATCACGCCTCTTGATCACGTTGATAACACGAAGTGCGAAACATTCGCGTTATCAGACATCCTTGATAACGGTTATCAGATGTTATCAGGTTGTTATCACAGCCCTTGATAACGCGCTTGATAACGGTGACAATGGCCATGCTAACAGTGTGATAACGGGTTGTTAACGGCCCGATACGTCTTTCTGGTATCCTCCTTCCCCCCCATCCCCCCCCCTCCTCCGAATCATGTTCCTCCTCCCCAGCGGTCTTCCGCTGGCTCGAGCGGCGCCTCCGCTTCGCCCGTTGCCACCTACACGGGAGCGGCTCGCGCCCGCGCGCGGCGCGACAGGAGACCGAGATGGCCACTGCTAGCGATGCCGACGACACCACGTGCGCGATCTGCCTGCAAGTGTTGCTGGGCGGCACGGAGGTTCGGACGCTCGGCTGCTTTCATAAATGTCACGCTTACTGCGTGGACCTGCACCTCGACGTCCACAACATGCAGTTCGACGATTTCCCCTGCCCGCAATGTCGAACGACGGAGCGGGCCCTGGGGAGGGCGGTGGCGGCGCTGACTGGCAGCCCGCCCGACGCCGCCGACGACGCCGACGAGGTCGACACCATCATCACCGACATGACGCCGCCCAGCAGCCCGCAGTTGCGGCGTGCGCCACGGTCGCCCCAGTAGACGCAGGTTGTGCCCGCTGAGGCGGTGGACGGGGCGGGCTCGGTGCCACCGCCAAGCCCGGCGTCGCCGCCGAGGGCGGAGGCGATGCCCACGGCGGCGGCGAAGGCTGGGGCGCGACCAAAGGCGAAGCCAAAGCCGAAGCCAAAGGCGACGGCGAAGCCGAAGCCGAAGGCCAAGCCCAAGGCGGCGGTGGCGGCCGCCCCCGTCTTGAGCATGATGGCGCCGCGGGGCGCCGACGACCCGCCCGACGCAGCGGGCGCCCCTCCCGAGGCGCCCGAGGACGCGCCGCCGCTTGATGGCGACGCCGCCGCCGAGGAGCCCCCGCCCGGGGCGCCTTTCCCAGGGTTGCCGCCGCAGCCGCCCGCCCAGATGCGCCCAGAGCCGACGATGATCACGCACCCCACGTTCATGCATGACATTCGGTTACGATGCGGGTGGTGCAACGAAGAGGTAACTGCAGACAGGGCTCGGTTGAGGGGCAAGTCGCAGCAGAAGTACAGGTGCGACCGTTGCAATGTCCACATCACGCAGCTTAGCCGCGAGTTCGGCGAGTTCCCGAGCAGCGACTTCAAGCGCCTGGGCGAGGAGACGCAGCAGGCCTTCTTCAAGGACGTGCGCGACATCTCCAGCGGGAAGGTGGTGGTCGCCAAAGTCAACGAGCTCATGCGGACCTACGAGAATCACGAGGACTACTACGCCGAGGGAGGGGAGTTCCTCCCCCTTGGCGCGTGGAGCACGCGCGGCTTCGATGCCGCGCTCATCGAGGCCAACAGCCTGGAGAAGGACAAGAGCCAGCGCAGGGTCTTGGGCGCAGCGTTCCGCGTCCCGATCCTGTCTGGAGGCCATCGTGGAGCCAGGGGCACCGGGCGGTCCCACGTCGCCGAGGCCTCGCACCCCTCCAAGAAGATCAAGAAGACGACGGTCGCTGACGCCGACGAGGAGCTTGATGGGGAGCCTTCGGACGACGACGACTCGGACCCCAGCTCGGACTCGAGCAGCAGCTCGGACGACAAGAAGAACAAGAAAAAGAAGAAGGCGAAGAAGGCGAATAAACAGAAAAAGAAGGCAGCGAAGAAGGAACGGGCGAGGAAGGAGAAGGATCGCAATAAGGCGCTGGAGGAGAAGGAGAGGGCCAAGCAGGAGAGGAAGGCCGCCGCCGAGAGCCGCAAGGTGGCGGCGGCGAGCGGCAAGTTGGCCGACAGCATCGGGGAAAAGGTGACGGAGACGTTGACGGCCATCAACAGGGTGGTGTGCCATCGCTTGTTCCCTGAGTTCCGCCAGAGCATCAAGGATGACATGAACGCGTTCCAGGCCAAGCTGCAGTGCATGTCGCAGGACATCGAGAAGGTCCAGAATGCCTCTCCGGTTTCCCCCCCCCCCCCTGCGCTAGCTCACATCCGTCTACGTGAGCACGACGCGAGGCGTAGGCTGTCCCGTTCCTTGCCTGAATAGCCCCTTTGAGCGCATACGCACTTGCATCCTCCCCCATCCCCCTCCTCCTCCTCCAGCCCCACTCGTCCCCTTATGGGCTCTCGTCGTCGCCGTCGTCGTAGGTCGTGGGCGCGTGCGGCATACTTAGGGCTCTTCGGGAATTGAAAATTCTGAGCGGGCCCTTTGTGTTTATGGCTCGTGTCAGGGCCCTCATAGGGCTCCTCGGGCTCATCGGGCCCCGACGGATCATCAGGGACCCATGATGGCCCTACTTTTTTTCTTGTCTCTTTCTGTGGTCTCTTATTTGCTTTATTCTTTTTTTCACTGTTTTTTTTTTTTTTTTGGTTGTGTGCTGTTCTTGCTTTTTGTCCTCGGGCTCTTAGAGTTCCGTTTGCAATTTGGGCTCTCAGGGATCTTAGGGCTCCTAGGGCGCTTAGGAGCCTTGGGGCTCTTAGGGCTCCCAGGGCTATCAGAGCTCTCGGCTCTCAGTGCTCTTCTGGCCCTTAGGGCGCCGAGGGCGCGCGGGGCTCTGAGGGCTCTTAGGGATCTTATGGCTCGCGCTGCTTTTCTTGGAGCTCTTAGGGCCCCGATGACTCAATTGTACCATAGAGCTCTGTTGATTGCTCTTGTGGCATTTCGGGCTCTGAGGGCCTTGCGACGCTTCGGGCTATTGGGGCCCCTACGATCATTCGGGGCCCTCAGGGCTCTTGGGGCTCGCAGGGCTCATGGGGCTCTAAGGACTCTTTGGGCGCCCAGGGCTCTTTGTGCACTTACGGCTCTCAGGGTTCCTATAGGTTTCTTATGGCACTTGGGGCCCTTGAGAGTCTCGGGGTTCCCAGGGCGCGTCGGGCTTTTAGGGCTCTTAGGGCTCTTAGACTCCAGGGCCCTCGGCCCTTGCGTGAGATTCCATGGCCCTGGGGACCATTGGCACAGGTGCTACTTGTGCGTTGGGAGGACGGGCGAGAGCGAGCGAGGCGGCTTAAGCCAGGGTAGATACCCTGGAGCGCCCAAGACATATCATCATGGCCCCTAGAGGGCCGGAGAGAGCGCAACGTGGTCTCCAAGACGCCCCACCTCTCGGGGCCACATGTGCGCCCTCTCGGGGCCTTCTGAGGGTCTGGGCCTCGTGCCTCCCGAGGCCTTCCTGACCGACGTGGGCCGCAAGCTTCGCACGGCCCAGACCCTGTTGGATCTGAACGGCCGCTTCGGCGCGGCGTGAAGGTCAGCCTGATGGTCACGTGCGAGATGATCGTCGACGACTGAAGGGCCATCGGAGGTTGGGGTGTACGACTTCCTCAGGGCCTCGAGCTTCTTGTGCATCAGCATACCTTGCGCGACCCCGTCGGGGAGTAATTCTTCGACCGAGGGCCGAGGTTGCCGTCGGAACACGGGCAGGCGGCGCGCCGACCTCGCCTTCTCCCTCGTCGGAAACGGAGCGAGCGGCCCACATCCTCCTCGTCGCCCTCTCCACCCCCCCCGTCGTCCTCCTCGTAGTCTTCCTCGTCGGCCACCGCGCCCCTCCACCAGCATTCCCGACGCTTCGCGCGCCCCCGCCAGCCCATCCAGAAACTGCGCCCAGGCGGGCTGATGAGGGAGGAGGGACACGGCTGGCGAATAGGATGAGGAGGAGGAGGAAGAGGAGGAGGAGGAGGAGGAGGAGGAGGAGGAGAAGGGGGGAGAAGTTGGAGGAGCTACAACTGGCCTTTGACCAGCTGGGGCGCGGCTAGCGACGCTAACACCGCCGATGGCAGCCGCCCCAGGCGGTATGTCACCGTCTCCGGGGCATCGTTCTTGGGGGGGGGGGGGGGGGGTGGGAGGGGGGGGGGTCCGAGGGCCGAGGGCGGGAGCGATGGGGAGGGTGGGGCGGCGGTGGGCGGGCGCTCCTGGGGCCATGCTGGAGCCCTGAGCCCCATCCAGGCAATCTTGGAGCCATCTTGGCGCCTCGGGGGGGCGTCGGAAGCGAAATGGCGAGAACGCGCGCCATGCCGATTTGCTGTTGGGTTTTGTTCCCAACCATCCTGTGGTGTTGGGTCTTCGTTTTGAAGAGACAGCGCCCGCGTTTACCTCCTCCTCCCGCTGCCCCCATCCATCCTCCTCTTATCATCATCATCGCCATCGTCGTCATCATCGTCATCATCGTCATCGTCATCATCGGCGTCATCACCACCATCATCATCGTCATCATCATCATCACCCATTTCGGCACACACCTCACACTCTTCGTGTCCCCAGAGGGAGCTCCACCGGAGGCCCCAGTAGCAGGGCTCGCATGGCGGCCTCGGGCCATGTCGGCACACCCCCCACGAAGATCGCGGCCCCATAGGGAGCTCCACCGAAGGCCCCAGTGGCAGGGTTCACACGGCGGCCTCAAGCCCTTTCGGCACACCCCTCGCGAGGACCGTGGCCCGTTAGGGGGCTCCACCGAAGGCCCCAGTGGCAGGGCTCGCTCGGGCCATTTCGGCACACCCCTCGCGAAGATCGCGGCCCCATATGGAGCTCCACCGAAGGCCCCAGTGGCAGGGTTCGCATGGTGGCCTCGGGCCATTTCGGCACACCCCTCACGAGGACCGTGGCCCCATAGGGAGCTCCACCGAAGGCCCCAGCGGCAGGGTTCGCATGGCGGCCTCGGGCCATTTCGGCACACCCCTCACGAGGACCGTGGCCCCACTGGAGCTCCACCGAAGGCGCCAGTGGCAGGGTTCGCATGGCGGCCCCGCCCCATTTTCGGCGCGCCCTCACACGGTCGTGGCTAGCATAGGAAGCTCCACCGAGGGCGGTTGCCCACCACGCGGGTACCCACAATTGCATGCGGTCGGGTTCTTCGCCCAGGGTGTACTATATATATAAATGTATATATATATATATGGGGGGGGGGCTCCATGGAGAGCCTTGGCCACTGGAGCCAGTCCCTGGGCGGTCTTGGGCCCTCTTGGACATCTTGGAAGCCACTTGAGCGACGCACGGCACACACGCACCAACTCACACACACACGCACGCACGCACGCACGCACGGCACGCACGCACGCACGCACGCACGCACGCACGCACGCACGCACGCACGCACGCACGCACACACAAACACACACACACACACACACACACACACACACACACACACACACACACACACACACACACACACACCGCCCGCCCGCCCGCCCGCCCCAGGAACGGGGGTCGGGAGAGGAAGCGATCTAGGCCGCCTACGCCCAGGGCTGGTGGGGTTGACTGAATCACATGGGTGCGCATATCCCCTGTCCTCCCCCCAAATTGGCATGTTCCCCCCCCCCTCTCTTCCTATGGCATTACCCCCCCCCCCCTCCCCCCCCCCCACCCGCCGGAATTGGCATGCCCCCCCCTCTCCCCCATCCGTAGCAGCGGCATTTTCCGCTCCATGGCCCACGACGCAGCGCAGCAGCGTTTGAGACTGCAATCCGCGCTGCACACGGGCGGGATATCGCTGGATGGGTTAGCGCGGATTGCCGCGAAACTCGGTTGCGAGTCTGACGGCGATAAGAAGCTTCGCACTATAAACCACGAGTTGTTCGAGAGGGCGAGGTTCGACATCGATCTGCGTTTGACATATGGCGAACCATGACGATGTGAGGTTTGCCAGCCCGCGCTCGTTCTCCAGGAGATGGCGGCTGCTTCGGGCGAGTTGCAGGCGTTTCTCGAATGCTTCCTCGATGCGCCCGTGCTCGGTTGACAGGCCTTGGAGCATGGCCATCGGCTTAGACGAGCACACGGTTGGCGACAAAAAAAGGCCGACACACAAACGAAAAACCATGGTTGTTTCTTTCAAGGTTTTAGAGCTCGGGGGATCAGCTCTGAGCCACGAGGCAACCTAGACGCCCTTCGCTGTGATTCGGGATCACAAAAAAAAAAAGGCAAGGTCGAGGGCAAGTGGTCCAGATTGTTTGCAATACTTCTGCGTGAGATCCTGCTTGGCCCCCTGTCCTTCAGAGGCGCGGGCGCGGCGTTGAATGTGCTCGGCCAAACGCGCCTGCTGTTCGCAGCGGTGAAAGGTGTTTAACAGACCTCGACGGCCACAGGATGACGTTCGACTGGACTTGCGCAAGCTCCCACAAGCCATGCATTTTTTTTGCGGCAGTTGTTGGGAGAAGAATTCACATCTCATTCCAGGGTGCTACGATATACCTTTGTCAGATTTCTCGAAATTTCGGTTGCGTGATCGCGAGGACATGGTTGCAAATATGGCTGTCGTTTTGGCGGCGAAAGCGAGACGTGACGCTGGGGCCATGGGCGTTGGGGATTTCAAGGAGCTCATTCAGGGCGTCGGCTTCAACCCCAACCCACTGGGCCTTCTAGCAGTTGAGGCGTTGCGCGGCATCCTCGACATATCTGACATCATCCGCACTGACTGGGTGCACCATTATCTACAACATGGCGCATTTTCTTGGGAGCGCGCGGCTTACGTGAGGGCGCGCGAGAGCAAGCTGTGAATTATGTTCGAGCTGTGGGGTGAGTTGGCGAAGGCTGATTGGACATTCCCCCTTATCAATGGGCGTCAAGATCAGCCAAGTCTACGACGCATTTTCCGCATCCTCCGAGGAGGAGTCGAAGATTCGGTGCACGGCAGGTGGTTACATATCCTTGTATGTTATCATGCGGCATTTTGTCGAATTCAGACTGCTCGACATCCCTGGCTTTGAGAGGGAGAACGAGTCTTTCAGCGCAGCATGTGCTGTCTTGGGCCTCGGCCCCGAGGCTAAGAGGGCCCCGCAGACCTGGGCTCGCAGCCATTCTCAATGAGCTCAGGGCCGCTCTTCGTATACGCATGGATAGGCATGCAGCCGCATGCGGCAAGAGGTAATTACTTCCGGAGCACCACGCCACGCTGCATATTCCAGATCAAATTTGGAAAGACAAGTTTGTAGTCGGCATGTTCGTTGTTGAGCGCTTAAATATTCGCGTCAAGCAGTCCGCAGAGAACAGCGTCAGGAACACAGAGCGGTACGAGTACTCTGTCCTTTCGAACTTGCTGACGAGGTACCATAATGAATTG
Organism: Prorocentrum cordatum; assembly: GCA_963575745.1. Classification (NCBI taxonomy): domain Eukaryota; class Dinophyceae; order Prorocentrales; family Prorocentraceae; genus Prorocentrum; species Prorocentrum cordatum. Next base: position 36,981 of record CAUYUJ010014345.1, on the reverse strand, counting down.
ACCGATGGTGTGCAATCCCTCCGCGAGGGCCTTCGCGGGCCTAGAAAGGAATTGCCAGGCTATCCAAATGTGGAGTTGGGTCATGGCGCCTGGGAGGATCGTCGCGAGTTGCACGTTCACGACGTGGTTTTGGTCGGGGATGGTGCTGGCCTCGTGTCGGCCTGCGTCTTTGAACGTGGGGCGCCGTGCGTTGTCGTCAGGAAACTGCTGCCCACTGGCAGGCGCGCCCGCTCAAGCAGATGGTTTTCGCTTTCGCTGGAGTTGATGGCAGTTAGCATGCGCGATGCTCACGCGGCCCACGCGTGGCACCGCGATGGGGACGCCTATGTGGTGCTGGTTTAGAGAGCGCACGACCTTGCCAGTTTTTCTGGTTACATTAGCCTGGCGAAGGACCCAACCATATGCAGTTGTGAATACCGCAATTGTGAGTACCATCTTCGCCCGCGCTCCCTATGGGGCCGCGAAACGTGTGAGGGGTGTGCCAAAATGGGGCGCGCACCGCATGCGGGCTGCGCCGCTGGGATCTTGGGTGGAGCTCCCTATGGGGCCACGAAACGTGTGAGGGGCGTGCCAAACTTGGGCGCGCACCGCATGCGGGCCGCGCCACTGGGGCCTAAAGTGGAGTTCCCGATGGGGCCACGAAACGTGTAAGGGGTGTGCCAAAAATTGGGCGCGTACCGCATGCGGGCTGGGCCACTGGGACCTTGGGTGGATCTCCCTATGGGACCACGAAGCATGTGAAGGGTGCGCCAAAATTGGGCGCGTACCGCATGCGGGCTGCGCCATTGGAGCCTACGTTGGAGCTCCGTATGGGGCCACGAAACGTGTGGGGGGTGTGCCAAACTTGGGCGCGTACCGCATGCGGGCTGCGTCGCTGGGACCTTAGGGTGGAGCTCCCTATGGGGCCACGAAGCGTGCGAGGGGTGTGTCAAAATTGGGCGCGCACCGCATGCGGGCTGCGCCACTGGGGCGACTGGGGCCATAGGTGGAGCTCCCTGTGGGGCCACGAAACGTGTGAGGGGCGTGCCAAAATTAGGCGCGTACCGCATGCGGGCTGCGTCACTGGGACCTTGGGTGGAGCTCCCTATGGGGCCACGAAGCGCGCGCGAGGTGCGCCAAAAATTGGCGCGTGCCGCATGCGGGCTGCGCCGCTGTAGCCTAAAGTGGAGCTCCCTATGGGGCCACGAAACGTGTGGGGGGTGTGCCAAAATGGGGCGCGCACCGCATGCGGGCTGGGCCACTGGGACCTTGGGTGGATCTCTCTTTATGGGGCCTCGAAACGTGCGAGGGGTGTGCCAACATTGGGCGCGCGCCGCATGCGGGCTGCGCCACTGGGACCTTGGGCGGGGCCCCGCATGGGGCCACGGAACGTGTGCGAGGAGAGGGGCGAGATGAAGAGGGGCGAGGGGAGGGGGGGGCGAGGAGAAAGAGGGATGAGAAGAGGAGCAGTTCTTCCCAACCATCCTGTGGTGTTGGGTCCTCGTTTTGATGAGACGGCGCCCCGCGTTCCTCCTCCTCTCTTCCCCTCTCCTGCCCCCTCCTCTCTCCCCTCCTCCTTCCTCCCGCCATCGTCCTCTGACCATTGAGCTGTTGGTGGACGTGCCCCGATGTATAGGGGTACATCCGTAGCCAAGTGTGGGCTCAAGCAGCGGGGCCGCCGCTCTCTGTTTGCGAATTGTCCTGCAGTGGGCTCTCCAGCTGTCGCCATGGCGGTGCCGCTGTCAGAGTTTACGCGGCGCGCCATGACGGTGTACGACTACATCAACGAGCCATTGCCAGACGCGTCGCCGCATCGAGAGACTCTGATGCACATCGACGATCAGCGCAACTACGTCATGTACATGTCTCGTTCGAACTTGACCGATTTGCACGGCTACGTGAGCTACGGGCCGAACGACATGATGGTCGCGCAGTTCAATTGCCTCAGCGGCACGAGCCAGAACGGCGGCCCCAAGCTCGCGGACGTTCCGCTCAAGGCCACGGTGCTGTTCAAGAACGGTGGCGAGTGGCACGGCCATGAAAGGGCAGGTCGATCCGCGTGGTGCCGAATAAGAAGTACAGGTACGAGGCTCAGTCGCGGGTGCAGTCTCACGCGTGGGGCGACCAGGCGGGCTGGCTCGACATGGGGAACCCGCGGGGCGACGGCCGCGGGCGGGCCCTGCAGACGTTGCGCTGAGCGCATCGCTGCAGCGTTCGCTGCGCCGTGAGGCCGCGCGACCACGCGGGCCACTCCTAGGACCTCGAGCGCGAAGCGCAGGTGCTCGAGCAGAGCTACACGCTCAGAATTTACCTCCTCGTCCTCCTCCTCTTCCTCCTCGTTGAGCGTGTCCTCCGCCTCCCCCTCCCCCTCCTCCTCTTTCCTTGCCCCCCTCCTCCACCTCCCCCTCCCTCCCCAGCCCGAGCCTTGAAAACGTTGAGCGGGGGTGCGAACGACGAACGCGACGACGACGACGACGACCAGGTCAGCGGCGCTTCCGCTGAAGCGAACGCCGACGACCAGAAGCGGCGCTTCCGCTGAAACAAAACGACGACGACGACGACGCTGGCGACCAGAAGCGGCGCCTCCGAAACCGACGACGAAAGCGACGACGACGCCGAGGACGACGACGACGAGGACGAGGACGACGACGACGACGACGACGGGAGACCTGGAATATGGGGGTGAGGCAACCCCCGCTGAGCATTTTTGGGGCTACGTAGTAAGTCCCATAAGTAAGATAAGTCGTACATAAGTACATATATAGTATAGATTGTTCAATATTCATATACAGAAAAAATATGCAGAGGCTTGAGAAGTTGGTTAAAAGTCACCGAAGGCTGATTGAGCCTTGTGGCGGTCGTTCATTGGGAATAGGTGGGTGTGAGAGGGGGGCTAGGCGTGGGGGGGGTTTGAGGGGTTTTGTAGGGAGGGGGGGTTGGTGGCTTCGGGGGTTAGTGGTTTGTTCTTGACAGCTTTCGACCACGTGTGACGAGGGCACCTTATCTTGCAAATGAGTCGAATCAAAGGCGACATGATTGGGTTTTTGATATTACATTTGCTCAAATCTTCTCTTTCCTTCGGATTAGGAACCGTTTTTTCTTGAGCTATCTTTTTTCTTTTTTTCTCTAGGTCTTTACTTATTTTTTCACTATTTCTAGATTATTTTTTTTTCTTTAGGTTAGTTGGGCCGCCTGCGACGAAGCTATCAAACCGATGCGATTACATCATCCTCTGAGCGAGTGCAGCGCTACTTGTGGGTGTACAACGCTACCTGATCAGCCTTTAAGCGAATGCACGTATAGTTGTAAAACTGTATCTGGCGCAAGAGCGCCGACCGATATCAGCAGACCATTTCTCCCAGGCGATTTTTCCTGGAAGAAGGTTATTCCGGAAGAAGTCGTCGCGGAAGAAGTCTTCGTCTTCCGAATGGGTTCGAGCGAAATTCGGGAGCGATGGTGCCAGTGTCGCCTCCCCGTTGCCCCCTCCCCGCTGCCTCTCCTCGCCAGCGCTGCGCGCCGCCGCCACCACCCTCCCGCGCCTCCCGAGGTGTTCCGCGCTCGCTGCGTGCGATGTGTGCGAGGAGAAGGGTACGGACCCGACGGTCGTGCCCGCAGGACTCCGGCTAGTGCGCTGGCCTGTGCGGCAGCGGTGCCAGGGTGTGGGCCACATTTGGCTCGGAGGGTGGAGCTCCAGGCCTCCCAGATGTGGCCCGCGCGGGTTGGGGCTGGAAGACTCGTTGTGGAACCCGATTTTCTCCACGCCGACGGCGCCGATGCATCGCCGACGTGGCCGATGCGTCGCCGATACATCGGCGATTCATCGGCGATGCGGCGCGCATCTACTCACACCTCATTTGGGAGGCGTCTAGTGGAGGCACCAGCGCCAAGCAAGGGGACTCTTGGAGAGAAGGCGTCCTGAACGTGTTTCACTGGTTTCGGTTCCCGGGGACTCCTGTGCCCCAGGGCCGTCCACGAAAACTATGCAGGCTGAAGAGCTCGCCCTGAGGAGCGTGCCAGGGTCCGGGACCCGTTTCCACCAGGACCTTTCTGCTTCATGCCAAAAGGTATGTGGCACCCGTGGTTCGGAGGATGGAGGGAGCCCAGACGGCGGGGGTTGTCGTCAGTCTGGCCGGGCCTTTGAAGGCCCATTTTGCGCCGAGAGGCCGTCAGGGGTAAAACGTAAGGGAGGACGCATTGGCTTTGGGATGGGTCGAGAAGCCCAGGAGCCAACGCCGCGAAACGGCGTGATGCTCGATGTCTGGGACGGGAGGGAGGGAGGAAGGCACATATGCACTTCCATGTCTTTCGGCACTTTGGCACGCTCGTCGCTGGTACGACGTGAGTCGGCCCCTCCAGAGTTTGCAGCCAGGCTGGTGTCCGTATGAGTACCCCAGCACACGCGCGCAAGAATTTCATGCTCTGCGGATGCTCCGCCCCCTTCGCGCCTCTCCCGCTCCTGTTGTGCCCAATTTTGCTCCATGGTATCCCTCGGCTACCCGTAGTGTCAAGTGGTGCCAATTTTGGCCCCGTGGTGTTTTGTTTTTGCCAAATTTGGCCCCGTCGTGTCCCGTTGTGTCAAGTCGCCTTGCCTGAAAAGTTCGCAGCCGGGTTGGGGACCGCAGTGCGTCAAGAAGGAGCATCACATCGCCACCTCCACCCGACGGCCGTGCCCCCAGGATCCAACTTCACTTGCCTGCAGCTGAGGCAGGCGCTGGAGGCCTCCTGGGTGCCGCTAGTGTGCGACCAGGCCCGGGCGCTGTGGGAGAGCTACTGCTGCACCGACCAGGTCAGCCCGCTGTCCATGATAATCGACCAGATCGATTTCGACGACATCATTACGAACGCCAGCCGTCGCGCAACCTTCGAGAGCGTGATGGCGAGCGAGGTCTTGACGGCTGCGGCTGGTGGACGCCGGCTGGAGTCCTCGCTTAGCAACGGTTCGTATGATAAAGGGCGACGGTTGGCGACCAATTTGTGGGTAGACGGTTTTACCTACTGCCCCGCCCTCAACCGTGTCGTGATGTTGCTAGGGGCTCCCCTGGACGAGAACATCTCAGACGAGGTCCAGGGCTTGAACAGCTCTATCGGAGACGGGTCCATCAGCAACGGGAGCTGGTCAATGGAGTCCAACCTTCGGAGCTCTTTGAATAACTTGACGACAGGCCCGCTCGTCTTGGCTGAAACAGAGTTTACAGACAACCAGGTGTATCCAGCTGCCTGCGGCAAGTCCCGCCACTGTGCAAGCCCAGCATTCTGGGTAGCGATTGTTCGAGTGGGGCACGGGAGGATGTCATGTGTGACACCTCGTGTCCCCAGGCTTGAGGAAGCCGTGATGAGGATTCTGAGGATGATGAGTGCGATGATGATGATGATGATGATGATGATGATGATGATGATGATGATGATGATGATGATGATGATGATGATGATGATGATGATGCTGACGAGGAGGAGGAGGAGGAGGAGGAGGAGGAGGAGCAGGAGCAGGAGCAGGAGCAGGAGCATAAGAAGGAGCAGGAGGAGGAGGATAAGGAGGATGAAGGGGAGTGCCTTCACTTGTGACACCGTTCGTCTTCACTTGTTGAGGAGCTCTTGTGGAACTCCTTCGAGCCGTCTTGGGGCTGTCCTGGCCTCCTGAGGAGCAGTCTTGCGGGTCTCTTGGGGCCGTCTTGGGGCCCTCTTAGGCATTTTGGGGGCTCCTTTGGGCCGTCGTGGCGTCCTCTTGCCGGTATGGGAGTGTGTTGGGGGCCGTCTTGGTGCCGTTTTCGAGGTATTTTGTCCCATCTTGGTTGCCGTGGTTGCATGCCCCAGGCCGCTTTGAATTCCAGATTGGACGTTATGGACGCTTTGTAGAGCGCCATGGAGGCGCCGGGCAGCCCAGAGCGCTTCGGGACGGGGGGCCGATGCATGCTGGCGGGGTCATTAGAATACAGACACCCTACCAGGCAGCGCTTGGCAGCCTTCCACGCCTCATCGTGCCAGGGGGCACGTCGGCGGATTTCTCGATGGAGCGCATGTGTGACAAGTACACGTCGATGATGACGACGTGCAACGACTCTGTCGCGTCGGACGACTTCGTGAGGGACCTGCGGAACCAGTACGACGCGGGGTTCCTGCAGGCCTGCGCGCAGTGCGGCAGCCAAGAATTCCACGATCCTGGGTGCGTTGGGGACATGAGCTACCCGTGGCCGAACCCTGCGCCGGGGTGCTACAAGCCCTATGTCGCGTGCTTCATGCGCGTGTGCGAACCGGGGACGTTCTCGCCCCGGGTTGGCATGATCAGCCTGGACGGCTGCGACCTGTGTCCGCCCGGCAGGTTCACGAACGCCTCAGGCCAGAGCGCATGCGCGGAGTGCGAGCCGGGCAGTTTCCAGAGCGAGTTCGGGAAGACGGCTTGCGAGGTGTGCGGCCTGGGCACCTTCAGCGGGATCTTTGGGGCGGCCGCGTGCGACGCCTGCTACGCCAACTCCTACACGCCCGAGGCTGGCGCCACCAGCTGCCTGGACTGCCCTGGCGCGCCGTCAGGCGCCAGCAAAGGCGTGTCGTTTGTGGCGCCGCCGAACACCAGCAATGATCTGAGCACGTGCGTGTGCCCTGTGGGTTCCTTCTACGACAAGAGCGTCGGCGGGTGTATCAAGTGCGACGGCGATGGGCATGAGTTTCTCCTGTGCCCAGGCGGGCATCCTCACGGCTGGCACGAATGGGATCTGAGCGTCAGTGTCCAGCAGGGATACATGACACTCCCTGATGAGCCGTACAGCGTCTACACCTGTTCTGGAAACAAGATGAAAAGGTGCGCAGGGAAGCGCTTGGTGAGGTCTGCCGACATATGCGCGACGAATTTCGACCTCGAGAAGGCTCGCTGCTCCAGATGTCGGACCGGCACGGTTCTGGTCGGTGACGTGTGCGAAGAGTGCGAGGACGGAGGCGAGCCCATTACATGGCTCAAGGCTGCGGCATCATTCATATTTCAGCTGGTCATGGTATTCTACATGTATAAGCGCTTCAACATCCCGAACCCTTCAGGTGCAATCACATTCGGAGCGCTCATCAATTTCTTGCAGCAGCTGCAGACTTTGAGCAAGTTGGATCTTGATTGGCCTTCAACCTTGCAGAATTTTTGGCAAACGATCAACTTGTTCACGCTGCCTGGTATCCGGGGTTTCTTCTCTTTCAACATCGAGTGTTACGTTGGCAATGGTTTTCTGGTCGACTTGGTACAGGAGGGCGTTAGCCCGCTCCTGATATTTGTTGATTTCCTTCTTTTGCAGTCAATTTATAAGATGTTCAGGAGCTCCATGCAGTTCCACTTCGTCCACAACATTGTCGGGCTGGTGTTCACCAAGATGTTCATTTCTCTGACGTCTCTCTCGATGTCGCTGTTCTACAAGATCACGATGCCCAATGGCTTAGAGATGGTGAGGGCTTACCCAGAGCTGGAGTTCTCCTCCGACGACTGGTGGACCGCGGCGCCCATCAATCTGGTGACTACCATCCTGTATGGCGTCACCACGATCTCCTACGTTGCATGGGTAGTCTGGACGGCGCCTCGCAGGGCGGCGACGACGGCCAACTTCGGGGCCAAGTACCGGCTCTGCTCTGGCTTGAAAATTGGTGTGTGTATACATAGATATACCCATAAAGTTTCACACACACACACACACCTACCTGTGTTTGTCAGCGTGGACCCCGAACATTTGTGTTGTGCAATGCATCGGGGGCAGGCAGTCGACGCGCACTGGGCGTGCTCCAGGGCGGGCACGCGGAAGTGCGACCAGCGCACCAGGCGGGCAGGCGGCGGTCATGGACGGGCGGTGCCGAGTGCACGCAGCATGTCGAGGAAACAAAAACATGGTTTAAGCCAGCGTGGATCAGCGACAGGTGCAGTTTCGATACGAAATCGGCGCGTTCGGTCGCTCAATAAGAGGGCGCTCGCCTCGCGTTTCGGGAGTATTTGACCGACCCGTGGATCCGCCCACGCGCCGTATCGACGGATCCCTAATCCATGTTAGCATGCGCCGGACAGCATGGGGCGGGAAGGACAGCACAATATGCTTCAACAGGTTCTGCTTCGGCTCGCTGCGCCCCGACTGCTGGTGGTGGGTGCTCATGAACCTCATCTTCGGCTTCTCGCTGAACCTGCTTCAAGTGGTTCTGCCGGGCAAGAATGTGCAGGAGCTCAGAGAAGAGACTCACACCAATATCTCATGCCGATGCCCTCAGGCGAGGATCCTCGTCGCCACGGCTAGATTGAAGGGGCCTCACGGGCGATTCCGCCGACCTTGAAGAGGCCGTGATCGATCCGAGGAGCGAACGATGGCAGGCCGACAAATATCCCAGAGTAGTTTAAAGAGAAGGGAACTTCGATATTGCACATGCACAGAATCAGAGTGAGGGGGCCGAACGGTCATTCACTGTCCCTGGGTGCGTGGCTGATGTGGAATTCCGCGGTGCGGATTCTTGTTGTTGTTGTTGTTGTTGTTGTTTGTTGTTGTTGTTTGTTGTCGTCGTCCCACCCGCAACCCGCCCCGCGACCCACCCGCGACCCACCCCGCGACCCACCCCGCGACCCACCCGCGACCCACCCGCGACCCACCCGCGACCCACCCCGCGACCCACCCCGCGACCCACACCGCGACCCACCCGCGACCCACCCCGCGACCCACCCCGCGACCCAACCCGCGACCCACCCCGCGACCCCCCCGCGGCCCACCCCGCGACCCACCCGCGACCCACCCGCGACCCACCCGCGACCCACCCGCGACCCACCCGCGACCTACCGCGCGACCCACCCGCGACCCACCTTCGACCCAAACCACGTTCAAGGTACAAACCACAATTTTCGGCGCCTGCGGCGGGTTTTTTTGCATTCCTTCCAAGTGGAGAGCCCGCGACACATCCCGTGACCAACTCGCGACCAACCCGCGACCCAAACCACGTTCAGGGTACAAACCACATTTTTCGGCGCCTGCGGCGGGCATATTTTGCATTCGCTTCAGGTGGAGAGCCCGCTGCCCACCCGCGACCACGTTCAGGGTACAAAACACATTTTCGGCGCCTGCGGCGGGCATCCTTTGCATTCGTTCCCTGTGGAGAACCCGCGGCCCACCCGCGACCCAAACCTCGTTCCGTGTACGAACCAATTTTTTTGGCGCTTGCGGCGGGCTGTTTTTGCATTCCTTCCAGGTGGAGGTGGAGAGTCCGCGACCCACCCGCGACCTAAACCACATTCACTGAACAAACCAATGCCGCACAAGCGCGGCGGCGGATTCTTGCATGCCGTCTGAGCCCGCAAGGACCTCTTCACGCCCCGCACATCCACGCCAGCCCGTCCAGCAACTTTGCCCTGGCGAGTTGCCTTGATCAGAGAAGGCGGGGAGCATAAAGTGGACAAAAGGATTGCGTTGCAGCTATCTTGGGAAAGGAGGGGGCGGCAGGATGAGTAAACAGGGGACGAGGAGAACGTGGAAGAAGAGAGGATGTAAGGAGAACGTGGAGAAAGAAAAGGAGGAGGAGCAGGAGGACGAGGGGGAGGAGGGGGAGGAGGAGGACGAGGAGGGGGAGGATGGGGATGATGATGATGATGGTGATGATGATGGACGACAATGGGAGGACGATGATGGAGGCCGATGAGGGGGAGGACGAAAATGGGAGGACCATGATGAAAAGACGAGGGGGGGAGAGGGAGGACGAGGAAGAAGAGGAGGAGGAGGAGGACGAGGTGGAGGAGGAGGATGACGATGACGATGAGGACGAGGAAGAGGAGGAGGAGAAGGAGGAGGAAGAGGAGGAGAAGGAGGAGGAGGTGGAGGAGAGCGCCATCGACAAGGAAGGTGGGGGCCACGAGGTCCGCCGGCTCGACGACGCCCGCGTCGCCCGCGCCCGCCCCCTCACCCTTATCCGCAATTGCGGGGTGCTACGTATTTGTGTTATTTGTATGGAAGATGCCTGCGGCGAACCACCGCCGCCCCTCGCTTCTTGGAAGCGCCCACACTTGTGAGGGATATGCAGGAATGAGCGGGGACCCCCCATTCAGTCGCGCCCGCTGGTACCGCAGGTGGAGCTCCCTCTCGGGCTACGAAACGTGAGGGTTTCCCGAAATTAACTGGCACACATCCCATACGGTCGCGCCCACCGAGACCTTAAGTGTAGCTGCCAATTCTTGACGCCTCGCGTATCCCCACCAGCTCTCCGCAGCAGGACGGCACTGTCGTGTTCGGGCAGTCGCTGGTGTCCACCGGCACTGGGGGTTGTGTGCCCGAAGGCCTCGCTTTGAGTGTTGCAGCCTGGTACAGCCCGCGTTTAACGCATCGTCGCATCCATTCCGGGCCATTCGACGCAGGCGCCGGACTCGCGATGGTTGCCGCTGGCCCCCTCAACTCAGCGGTGGAGTTCGAGGGTTGCGCGCTGAGTGGTTCAGCCTTTTTCCGGTTTTTTCTTTTTTTTTTTTTTTTTTTTTCTTTTGTTTTTGTTTTTTTTTTTTTTTTTTTTTTTTTTTTTCTTTTTTTTTTTTTTTTTTTTTTTTTTTTTTTATTTTTTTTTTTTATTTCTTTTTTTTATTTTCTTATTTTGTTTATTTTTTTTTTTTTTTTTTTTTTTGTTTTTTTTTTTTTTTTTTTTTTTTTTTTGGTTTCTTTCCTTATTTGTTTTGTTTTTTTTTTTTTTTTTTTTTTTTTTTTTTTTTTTTTTGTGCCTATTGTTTTCCACCGCCGGCCGGCTGTCTTCCGGGCTCGTGCTTCTTAGCTCGCCGGGCTGGCTGCTTGGAGTTTGGCGCCGCACGGGCGACTCTCTCCGTTACACTCGCACCCGCGGCCGTTTGTACACTTTGGTATACTGGGCGGGGTTAGGTGCGTCTGCTGGTGCATGCAGAGCATTGTGTTCAGTGCATGTGCAACTGCACGCTCGTTGTGCAGGTGCGATCTGGCCTGGCAACGTGGCGCTTGGGGTCGCCAATTCGTTTTGTGCCGCCCGCCCCGGACGTTGCCTCTCGCCGCCAGACCGTTGTCGCGCGGCCGCAGACCAAAAAACAAATCTTCACCAGCCCATCCAGAATTGATTGCCAGTTTTCCTGAGGCCTCTTTGGATGCTATCTTGAGCCATGCTCGGCTAGAGGCTGTCGGAGGCTATATTGAGCCACGCTCGGCTATCTTGGGCCACCTTGAGGCTGTCTTGAGGCCTTTTTGGGGCCCTCTTGAGGATCTCTTGGGGGGGGTCTTGGAGCCCTCTTGGGGCTTTTTGGGGTGTCAGGGACGCCTCTTGGGGCCGTCTTGGGCACCATGGCTCAAAAAAGAGGTGGGGCAGAAATTCGGGCCCCCCCTTTGGAGGCTCTCAAACGGCATCTTGGGGCCCTCTTGGAGCGCTCTTGGGCGCCTCTTGGGCGATCGTTGGGCCGTTTTCGGCCTTCTTGGGCCCCTCTTGGGCCTGTTTTGGGCCAATTTGGGGCCATCTTGAGGCTTCCAAAGCCCATCGGAAGCGAAAAGACGATACTGCCAAACACATTGATTGCCCCTTGGTGTTTTGAACGGTTTTGGCATCTTGGAGAGCGCCGTGGGGGGTTCGAAGAGCACTTGGATCCATTTTGGGGCTGTCTTGGGGCCTCTTGGGGGTATGCCTGAGGCTATCTTGACCCATTTTGAAGTAGCATGGGCCATCTTGCGACTTCGAAGCCCTCTTAAAACAATCGTGGGCAATCTTGGACGCTCTAACGCCTCGCGGCGCGCCCCGTCCAGGCCCACGGGAGGGGGCAGGGGGTCGCGCCCACCGAGACCTTAGGTGTAGCTGCCAATTCGGCCCCTCATGCGGTCGCGCCCGCTGAATCCGTTGGCTAAGTTCCCTATGGGGCCACGAGGCGTGTGAGGGGTGTGGCGACATGGGAGTGGACACGCGTGCTGGCCTTAGCAAGTCGTCGATGACGACGAGGAGGAGGAGGCGGAGGAGGAGGAAGGAAAGAAGGACGGAAGGAAGGACGGACGGACGGACGAAAGGAAGGAAGGTGAGGTGGAGTTCGGCGGTGCGGATTCCAAACGGAGACCCAACATCACAGGATGGATGGGGACAACCATTAATCTGGCGAAGTAACCAACCATATGCAGTTGTGGGCACCGTCGTTGTATGCACTGCCTTCAGTGGAGCTCCACGAAACGTGTGAAGGGTGTGCCAAAATGGGTGCGGTGGGCGGATGCGAGCGCTGGCATTTGGGCCTTCGCTGGGGCTTCCTGGGGCCACGAGGCGTGCGAGGGGCGTGCCAAAATGGGCGGGGCGGGCGCATGCGAGCACTGGCACTCGGGCATTCGGCAGGGTTCCCTGCGGAGCCGCGAAGCGATTACGGGGTGTTCCAAAATTGGCGCGGCGGGCGCCTGCGAGCGCTGGCATGTGGGCCTTCGGTGGAGCTCCATTCGTGGTCACGAAACGTATGAGGGGTGTGCCTGAATGGGCGCGGTGGGCGCATGCGAGCGCTGGCATCTGGGCCCCCTATGGGGCCACAAAACGTGTGAGGGGCGTGCCAAAATGGGCGCGGTGGGCGCATGCGAGCGCTGGGCCTTCTGGGCCTTTGGTAAAGCTCAATGCGGTGCCACGAAGCGTGTGAAGGTTGTGCCAAAATGGGCGCGGTGGGCGCATGCGAGCGCTGGCATCTGGACTTTTGTGGAGTTCCTTACGGAACCACGAAAAATGTGAAGGGGTGTACCGAAATGGGGCGACGCCGCTATGTGGACGGCGCCACTGGGACTTTGGGTGGAGCTCCCTATGGTGCCGCGAAACGTGTGAGGGGTATGCCGAAATGGGGCGGCGCCGACATGCGGACGTCGGCATCGGGATCTTAGGTGGAGCTCCCTGTGGGGCCACGTAACGTGTGAAGGGTGTGCCAAAATCAACATGGGTGTCGATGATGGTGATGATGACGATGATAGTGATGATGACGGCTGTGACGGGCGTGCCAAAGTGAGAGGGTGAGGAGGGAGGAGCGGGAAGAGGAGGAGAGGAGTGGAGGAGACGTGGGGACCGTTTCTTCAAAACGAGAACCCAACATGGTTGAGAAATCTAGCAATTTGCACGCATGCCCTGATTGTTGCACGAGGTGGAGGCGATAGACACGATGAGCAGGGGTAAGGAGTGGGGTTCTCTCGGGGCCATGCTGGAGCCTTTTTGGAGCTACGATGCGGGAGACATGGGTACGGAGATCAAGGGGTCCGCGCTCTGGGGCCAGGTGCCAGGACAGCAGCGGCCGAGGACGGGTTGGGGAGAAGGGACCGGCCAGGGGGAGGGGCCTTTGAGCCAGAGGGGCCAGGGGCCAGAACGGTCCCTGGGGCCAGCGGGGGTTGGGGGGGCAGGGGCCAGGGGCGGGCGGGGGGAGCCAAGGACGCAAGATGACAACGAACGACGAGCGAACGAGGAGTGACCAGGAAGGTGTCCGAGCGCTAGAGCACAGCTGTGCAAGAGAACGCAGGGGTCCGTGACGTGGCCCGGCGGGGAAAACGAACCACGACGAACGCGAGGGGGGCCAGAGGGGAGGTCCCGGTTGGAGGCCAGGGGGAGGGGAGGACGATCTACGGCGACGAACGGAGAAAAAGGGGTGTCTCGCGGCCCAGGAGGAAGGCCCCGAGGGGGGCCAGGGGGGAGGCCGCGGGGGGAGGCCAGGGGAGAAGAACGAACCTCGAGGACGAGCGAAGATGATTCGACGCGGGGGTCCCCAAATGTGCCTCTCAGTTCTTGGCGCTCCCGTCTGCCAGTGTCTGAGGAAGAGAATCTTGACTTGTGGCGACATCGGTCCCTGCCGGATCCCCCTTGGAGTGCCCAGATGTTATGCCGGCTACATCGGGATGTTCTTGGGGCTCGGAAAGGTTAGGGGTCGGGGGTGCCGAGACTACGCTTTGCACTGAGAAGTCCCCACAATCTGGACGCGCCGAAACAGGCGAACCGCCTGAGACAACCCCACAATCTGTGCACGAATGGGCAAGTGTCATACCCCCTGGCGGCTCCCTCATGGGGGCCATGCCTTCGACATCGCGGTGATTATGGAGCTTCCAAGAGGGGAGAGTCCTAGACGCCGAAACAGGCGAACTGCCAGTGAAGAGTCGAAGGTGTCACACAAATAATTGTCTTCTTCTCTCCCTTCTCCTTCCCCTTTCCTCTCGCGCTGGCCCCCAATGGCGCCCGACGCCCAGTCCCGCGCCAGGATCTGAGGTGTACATTTTGTCGCCAGCCGCTGCGCGAAGCTTCTACCTGGCGAACCTGGAAGGGTCTCGAGGGAAACGTGCCCCCAATGGCTTCGGGTTACGATGAATGCGCCGCGTGGGCGCTCTGACTGTGTGTCTGCTCTGCGTCTCCAACGCATGTCCGAAGTACTTGCAGGACTTCTGGCCCGCGTCCTCCCTGTCTGAGCCGCAGGCTCCACAGAAGTCCTTCCCAGTGCAGAGCACGCCACAGTCGTCCTGGTCTGAGTTGTGTTGGTCCGCCGCGGTCCCCCTTCTGCCTGGTCAGAGTTGTGCTGCCGGGTCGCTGTCTTGCTCGGCTCTCGCGCGGCGCTTATTGTTCGCACGGCGCTTGGGGCGGCGCTGTTTGGGTGTTGCTAGAAGTACCCCTGGCCCCAGGTACCCCCAGGATTCTCGGCCTGGCCCAGACGGCCTCCAGGGCACCCCTCACGAGGCCCAGAGGGCCCCAGGGGCTCCAAAATGGAGCGAAGAGCTGGGGGCACCTTGGGCCAGGGGCACTTCTAGCAATACCCGAGCTGTTTCTGTTCCACTGCGCCGCTCCGCTTCTTGCCGCCCTGCTGCTTCTTACCCTCGGACTGGTGGTGCGTGGTCCGCACGCCCCTACACCCTTTACAGATGTCGGACGGATGACCGGAAGTGGAGACGAAGGAGCAGGACCATTATTTGGTGAACCTGGTTTACCTTCAACAGCTGTGCCGTCATCAGAGCCTACCGAATTCTCCTCCTGCTCGTCCTTCCTCCTGCTGGCTCTCCGTTCGATTTCTGTCGTGGCACCCCTGCGTAGTCGAGGTGGAACCGGTGCCCGTTCTTTTTCGACACGCTGGTGTCTACCACCCTCTGCATGGCTTCGAATGACTATTACTTGAACTCCGAACAAGCTAACAGTGCGTGGGAACCCGCTGCCGTCCCAGGCCAACTGGTGCTCCTCGAACTTGTGCCGCAAAATCTTGCTGAGAAGCTTGCTCCACGTGGCGTCGGCCTCACCGTCAACGCCGCAAGCGGCGTGCCTTAGAAGCTCATCGCAAGATCTCTTGTTGAAGCCGCGGTCGTCGCTAGAATTCTCGTACGTCGAAATCCCTGTCGTCGCAGTTGTCGACGTTAAGGGGATATCCGAGGTTCAAGCCAGCAGGCAGACAAACCGCCTGAAACATCCCCACAATCTGTTCGCGAACAATCTGCTGTAGTCTCTGTCACCAGACAGGCAACATGCTTGAGAACTCCCCACAAGCGCGGACGGGCACATGTCCTACCCATCGCGGCTCCCCCTTGGAGTGTCTAAATGCCACGCTTGCTACATCGCGATGAGCATGGGGCTGTGAAACGAGAGTAGTCCGGCCACCACACAGGCCAACCGCGTGAGACATATCCGCATTCCTGCTCAATCCTGCTACATCGCTGCGAGTATGGGTTTCTGAATAGAAATGGGCCACCAGATGGGCAAACCGCGTGAGTAATCCCCACAATCTGGGCGCGAGCAGGCACATGTCCTACCCCTCGGCGGCTCCTCCGTGGAGTGCTGAAATACCACGCCTGCCACATTGCGATGAGCATGGACCTCTAAAAGGAGAGGGGGTTGGGCCACCAAACAAGCGAACCGCATGAGACATCCCGTCAATCTGAGCGCGAACAGGCACGTGTCCTGTTCGCGAGTCAGAGTATGAGCGGGTCCGAGTATGAGTGGGTTTGCGTTAAAGTGAGTCTGAGTATCAGTGGATCTGATTGTGAGGGAGTCTGGGTATGAGTTTGTCTGAGTTTCAGTGAGTCTGAGTGTAAGTGGAGGAGGAAGGAGGCGGAGGCGGAGGCATGACACCAATAAGACTATATTCGTAATTATTCGAAGGATCATACCGTACCCACTAGACGCGGATATTCCCAGATGCGCATCTCACATTCTTGTCATGCCTCGTTGGGGAAGTCTGCCTGTGAGCATCTGGATGTGAGAGCGAGGCCGCGTAGACGATGGGCGCGACGACGACGACAGCGACGACTTCAGTGACGTCCTCTTCCTCTGGATTCTTTCACGGAGTATGAGCGAACACACAAGCGAAGCGTGAGGGATCATTGACAAATCAAGGTAATTGAGATTGTGAGTGGATCTGAGCGTGATTGATTTGAGTGAGAGTGAGTCTGAGTATGAGTGAGAGGAATGATTGAGCTAGCGTGTACGGTATGAGAGAGTGCGAGTACGGATGCGTCCGAGTATGAGTGAGTCCTCATAAGAGTGAGTCTGAGTGTGAATGATTCTGAGTTGGAGCGTGTCTGAATGTGAGTGGTTTTCAGAATGAGTGTGACGAGGCTGAGGCTAGAGTATGCGTGGGCCTGAGCGTGAGTGAGTCTGAGTGCGAGTGAGTCTGAGTGTGTGTGTGTGTGAGTCTGGCTATGAGCGGGTCTGTGCGTGAGTGAGTCTGAGCATGAGTGAGGCTCACCATGAGTGCGTCCAAGTGTGAATGGGTCTGAGTGTGGGTGAGTCTGAGTGAAGGTTGGTCCGAGCGTGCTTGAAATTTAGTGTGGGTGCGCCTGACCTTGAGGTGTGAAGACGAGGAGGAGGGAGGTGAGGAGGTGTGAGGTGATCCGAGCGGGTCCGAGCGTAAGTGATTGGAGTGTCTCAGCATGAGTGTGGGTGGGTCTAGGCATGAGGAAGTCTGAGCATGAGTGAGTCTGAGTATGCGTGGACCTGAGTGTGCGTGAGTCTGAGTGTGTGTGGCAAGTCTGAGTGTGAGCAAATATGTGTGAGTATGAGCGGCGAGTCTGGGTCCAGGAATGACTTAGGTTGAGCGTGATTGGGTCTCAGTGTAAGTGACTCTGCGTAACCATGAGTCTGAGTGTGAATGAGTCAGTGTATGAGTATGTATGGTATGAGTCGTGAGTTAGTCTAAGTACGAGTGAGCCTGAGTGCGAGCGAGTCTGAAGGTGAGGTAGTCTGAACACATTCTGCGTGATAAGTGAGTGAGCCTGGGTGCGAGCGAGTCTGAGGTGAGTGATTCTGAGACATCCCGACAATCTGGACGCGAATCCTGGAGTGTTCCCACCGCTGGCCCCGCCCCCCCTTTGAGTGCTGAAACCAGCGCCTCGCCGGAGACATCCTCTGAGTCTTTTCCGAAACCAAAGGATTCTGAGCACGCAAACAAACAAACAAACCGCCTGAGACATCCCCACAATCTGGGCGCGAATCCTGAAATGTCCTGACCCCTGGCGCCCCGCCCTTCGGAGTGTCCAAACTGGCGCCTCGCCTGAGACATCCCCAGAGCCTGCTCCGAAACACGAGGAGGATATTGAGCACGCAAGCGAGCAAACCGCCCGAGGCATTCCTATCATCTGGGCGCGAATCCTGGAATGTCCTGACCTCTGGCGCCCGCCCTTCTAAGTACTAAATCCAGCGCCTCGCCTGAGACATCCTCAGGATCTGTGTGTGCGATTGATTCTGATACTGATCGAGTCTGAGTGTGGAAGTGAGTCTGAGAGAAGAGAGTCTGGGTCAGTATGAGTGAGTCTGATTAGGAGGAGGAAGGATGATAAAGGAGAAGCAAGTCTGCCGCTGTCTGAGTAATAACAGTAGTTCCATCGTAGGGTATGGGGAAGAATCCCATGCTCAGGATTCAAGGGATGGGGCATAATCCAATATTCATGAGACGGGATTTCGTAGGACATGGGGAAGCAACTATTCTGCGGCCCAGGGCTAAGCCAGGAAGGGAGGACGAACCAACCAATTACTCAACGAGCCAAGACATTACAAGGCGCTGGGGGGGCCAGGGGAGGATCTGCGCGGAGGTCTGGACTGCGGGTGCCCGGTGCCGAGCCAGGGAAGGCGGCCGAGCCAACCATCTCGCCAGCCAGCCGACCAGCAAGCTACCAAAGAAAGGGCTCCGAGGTCCTGGGGGAGGACCTCGGCGGGAGCCAGGGGAGAGGGCCTGGACTTCGGGCCTGGAGTGCGGGTGCCCCCAGGCTGGGCCGGAGCTGGGCCAGGGACAGAGGACCAGTCATCCAACCCAACCAACAAACCAACCAACGAGCCACGAAAATACAGGGCTACGAGGGCCGTTGGGGAGACCTGTGCGGAGGCCCGGTCTGTGGGCGCCCAGGACTGAGCCGAGGAGGGAGAACGAACGAACCAACCAACCAACCAACCAGCGAGCCACGAAGGGCTTAGAGCTCTAGGACACAGCTATTCAAGAGAACTGATGAGTGTTGCCTCTTGGGGCTTTTGTTGGCGTACTTTTGGGGCTCTCTTGAGCCGTGTTGGAGCCATCCTGGGCTGTCTTGGGGCCCTCTTGGGCGCCTTGGGCAGCTTGGACCCAAGTTCGTCGCCGTGGCCAGATTTGCTTCGAATTCCTTGTCATGACGCACGCTGGGATAGGTCCAGGGGGCACGCATTTCGGTATCTTTGTTGTCCCCTCCCCAGGAGCAGGTCTACACGACGCTGTTTGCTCTGATCATGTTCACGAGCTTCCAGTTCTACATACAGCCTCTCAAGTTCACAGCAAACAATCGTGTCGACCTCACCTTCAAGATCTCCTTGATCGTGTTTCTGGTGCTCGCCACGTCTTTCGTCAAGAGGGACAAGGTGGGCTCTGGCGTGCAGGAGTCCAAAGACATGTACGCCACCATTATCGTGGCTTTGTTCGTTGGCGCGTTCGCATTTGCTTTCCTCAAGTTCACGAAATGGGCGCTGTCCCACTGCAACCCTGATGGCATGGTGCACGGTCAGATGGCTCACACAGTGTGGCGCCTCCGGGACGTCTCGACTGCCATGCTCATGATGCCCGAGAAGGATCTGTTCCGAAAGGCGGGCGGACTCCTTGACAACGACGTACAAGTGTTGCAGAACGCTACGAATACGATGATCAATGTGCTGTTCGGACAGCAGGCCAGCAATCACAAGAGACAGCAGCGTCTCATAGTCGGTGGCGGAGGGTTCCGGGTCTGGAACCACAATGAGCAGGTCGTGCAGATGATCAAGGATCGGACGGCGCCAACGATCCACCAACGCCGACCCTGGCCTGGGCCAGGCCCATCATGGTCCTAGAAATTGCGTATGCAGTGCGCCTTTCTGGGGCCAGGCCGGTCCTCGCCAGGATCGATGTAAGTGTGTGTGGTCGGCTCCCTCCGAAAGGACACGGAGTCTGGGAAGCTTCACGACGCGGTCGCGCAAAGTTGCCGGTTCCGGTTGCGTTTGTTGAAGTTGGCGAGGGCAGCGACCATGAACCCATTGGACGAGCGCAACAGCAGCGATGAGTACGTGGCACGACCGCAGACTTCGGGGGGGTCTTCCAGCAACATTGCCACGGGATCGAGCTCAACTAACGTATCCCGTGTGAAGTCGACGAAAGACAAATTGCGAGAGAAAGCGGCATGCTGCTCGTGTTTCGTCGATTCGGGCATCAGGAGACTGGTCAATCACGCCCATGGAGTGGCGGACATGCTTGAATTGAGCTATTCCCAAGCTATCACACGGAAAGAGTTCGGTGATGTCATCAAAACCAAGTTCAAAGACCTCGACATGCCCGAGGAGGATCTCGACCTCATCTTCTGCGCCATGGACACCGACGGCGGCGGCACGATCACCATGCGCGAGTTAACCATGTTCATGATGGCCCTTGCTCCAGAGGACCTCGTCACCGCCCACATGCGTTCCGACGCGGAGACGGAGGCGTTGGCCAGGGAGCGCGACGAGGACCAGAAGGGAGACGCCAACCCCGATACACATGCTCGATGCGTGAGGAAACATGATGGAGGTTCCTGAATACTGTTGGCCCTTCTCTGGCCTCTTGGGATTCAGGGGGCCCACTGGAGGCATCCGCGGGTACATCTGGAGGCCTCCAGGGACACCCTTAGGACCTCGGAGACTCCTTGCTCCCCCCAGCCAACCCTCGCCCCAAACCAAAGTCACCATACGCCAGCCCGCATCACCAGGGAAAAACAGCTGGCACGAAGCACCAGGAACAATGAGCCAGAGACAAGGTTGTCTGAGGTCTGTATGTTGGGTGGTGGCGGCGATGGTAGTGGGTGGCTTTCCGTTTCAGCTGGGTAAGATCTCCAATCACATGCATGTTTGCAGCGCGGCGGAACCTACAAGTGTCAGATTGAGGGAGTCGATCGGTCACTCATTGTCTCGGGGTGCGTTGCTGAAGTGGTGTTTCTCGGTGCGAAGTGGTGTTGCGTTGTTGCGTTGCGTTGTTGCGTTGTTGTCGTTGTCCTCACCCGCGACCCGTCCGCGACCCACCCGCGCCCCCGCCCCCCCTGGCGACCACCCCACGACCCACCTGACGACCCACCGGCGACCCACCCGCAACCCACTCACGTTGCTTTGACGAAAAAATCTGCCTCTGCGGCGGGATCATTGAGTAAGGTGGGCAGATAATTCGGCGCTTGCGGCGGGCTTCTTCAGAGCTTCGCAGGCTGCCGACGACCCCGCTGCCCTCTCGCTCTGATCCACAGATCCACAGCTGCGGGGTGCCATGTAATCTGTATGTGGGAACGTGTGGACAACTCATGTGCGTGGTGCCTTGATGAGGGTGGGACGGGGCGGGCGGGCAAAGGGAAACAAACATTGCGTGGGTGGTGGCAGAGCCTTTTATTGCGTCCTGCCCTCCCGCCCCTCAAATGCACAACACACGGACTCCGTGAGGACCCCCCTCGCACATCTTCACAGTGTAAATTCACGTGTAAATGAATTCTAGCTGTTGTGTATCGAAGTGGGGGCGCACGTAAACAATCTCCCTCCCTGCCCTTTGTTTTGAAACGTTGGGTGGCCCGAGGGTACCCGCGGTTGGCGTCAAGCCCTGACCCTCTCGACAACGAGCCGCAGCAGCGAGGGGGGGGACCGAACGAGGGCTGGAAAGCAATCGAGGCGAGGGCCAGAAGGACACCAGCGGAAGGGATTCAGCAAGAGGCTCGGCCTCCAAGAAGGTCGGAGGTTGATAGACCTCCTACCCTGGCACGTCGATTCAGGAATTGGCCGTTTTCGGTTCGCGAGAGGGCGTCGCGGCCGTCATTTTCGCGGGTCCAGGTCCGTCGGTTTCGGTCTTAGGCCCTTTTCACGAAGGGGAGGTTTACTAAAGGGAGGTTTGTCCACCGCCGAGATGGGGTCAGTGGGGATCGGAGGATCGCGCCGCATCGGCGATGCGGCTCGCTGTGGAGTCTGATTTTCTCCACATCGACAGCGCCGATGCATTGCCAACAGGCGCTGCTGGTACATCGCCAGTGCATCGCGGATGCATTGGCATTGCGGTGCGATCCCCCGATATCCCATCTACTCGGCGATCCCCAGCTCATTTGTTCCGTCGAAGCTGGTGACGTCTTGTTTCCTGCGGACACGACGGACCGCGTTGCGCGCGTCGCCGAACAATGGAAATCGCAGGGGGGGGGGTGATTCAACTGGCGCTTGATTTCGCGGAGGGTTGTGTACACTCGAGGCTGACTAGTAGGTCGACCTTGCCAGAGCAAGGATGTTCTGTGTCCTGTGCGTCGCGGTCCATGCCTTCTACCTTCCTGTGTCAGTGTGGCCCTCGGAAGGGTCCTGTGTCCTCTCGCGTGCTCCCTCGAATCAACCTCGTCCCCCTCGAGAGGAGGTGGACGAAAGCGACCGAGAGCTGGCGCGGCTGACGAGGCAGTGGACCGGCGGGCAGGTCGGGCGCCCGCGCTCCCGGAGCTCGGGGCGGACGCCGTCCAGCACGGGCTCTTCCTCCTCCTCCCCGAGGGGCCTTCGGCCGGCCTCGGCCTCCTCGAGGTCCTCGGGGCCACCGGCGAAGAGATCCGTGTCCGCGACCTCGCGGTCTGGATTCCAGAGCGCGATCCCGCGCATACGCGGTCGCACGGACTCGCTCCGCGCGGGACATGTGCGACACATCACCGTGTATCGGTCACACGCAGAGGCGGGTGGGAGGAGGAGGGGAGGCTTCTCGGAAGCACTTTGCTTCTTAGAGGAGGCGCGGGCACCGTCTATAGATTATAGATGTAAGGCCCGCGCCTTCTAAGACGCATCATCCTGAGAAGCCTCCCCCATCCCTCCACCCCATTAAGCGCGCCGCCAACTGTCAGTATCGTTAAACCTACCTCTATCCCCCTCCCCGTCCCCATTCAAACTCCCACGATCTCAGCACCCCAGTTGGGGATATACCTCTCGAAGCCCGTAGGAAACGGCCTCCATACGCTCTGCTGAAGATCCCGCCGGCGGTCTTCGAGGCTCGTCCCTTGCGACTCCTGGTGCCCATGGATGTGTTGCCAGGCTGCACGACGACCACGGCGGTGCGAGATCTATTCTGGCACGAGTTCTTCGGGGATAAGTGGGCACCATTGGTTCGGGAACAGGGCTTCGTAACCCAGGCGCTGCCGATGGTGACCACGGGCGCTGGTGGCCCGCAGCACGTCTCCCGTGGCCTGCTGATAGCCACGATATCCACTCACAGACCGCATCAGCTTCCACGAGTCCTCTCGGTCGCCGAGCCGTTGGCGCAGGTGCGAGCTGGTTCTGCGATCTACGTGGATTGTCCGCCGGCGCATCTCGCTGCGGTGTTCCAGCGGGTGCTGGCCTTGGGGGATATGCTGAACATCCGCATGGGCCACAGCAGCCGGAGTCCAGGATCGGCCCCGGACGCTCCACGGACCCGCACCGAATTTCACATGCCGCCGAGCGTCACCGAGTTCAGCGTCCAGATGCTCCTCGTCGGTCTTCGACGTGAGCCATGGCCGGTACCTGTATTCTTCGCCTCCCGCTCCATCTACGCGGACCCCGCGGCGCCGCTCCTGGAGCTCACGGACCCGGCGGCCCTCTCCAAGGTCGACGGCTTCTGCCGGGAGGCGCTCTACCTCAAACCAAAGTTGGTGACGATCCGCACGGACGTCCGCGGCGACGACTGGCAGCAGCGCCTCGACGAGATTTGGGCTACAGACCCGGCGGCGGCTGTCACCAGGCTGCGGTGGCGACCCTCCCGCATGGGGGGACGGGCGGTGGCAGCTCCGGCGGCCGCTCGGGAACGAGTGCGGGCAGCCCGGCAGCCAGCAGCAGCTCGCTTGGAAAATCCAGGCGGCGGCCCCTGTACAGCGGAGCTGATGACAGAGGGCTCGCTGGGTTATGACCCGCAGGCAGCAGTCTCTGCCATCATGTGCGTGGTCCGGCAGCAGACTGGGGTCGACCTGACGGCGGCGGCGTCGGCGGCCCAGCTCCTACCAGGGTCCTGGAGGCGTCTCGCGGCGGACGATCCCACTGCCGATCCGGGTCGAGTCCGCCTATACTTCAAGACGATGGCCGATGGGGCAGCAGTGCGGGCGGCGATCCAGGGCAGAGCAGTGCAGGTGGGCGACGACCTCGTTGCCGTGAGGGTCGAGACTACCGCCGCCAGTGCTCATTCGCAGAATCGGCGGGGGGGAGGGCGCCCTGCCGCAGCGGCCCTCCCCCCACAATGAGACAGCAACGGGGGATGCTGGGACCTCACCCTCCCCAGCACGTGACGCAGATCGGGTGGATGCAAGTTTAATTGAAGTTATCGCTTCGAACGGCGCTCTTGGATACGTCCTGGATCTTTTTCTGTCTTTCCGACGTGGCTATCTCTCATCTTTGCTTCATCGTGACGTGCCTCTGCCGATGCAGTCCACCGAGCTTCCGCTCTTACTACCACCTCTCTGCAGCCAGCGCCCGGAGCTAGCAGTCCAGCAGTGGGGCCGTTGTCCGGCCCTTCCCCCAGCAGCAAGCGCACCGCGGCTCCCCCGGCCACGCCGGCGCCCGCCGCCGCCTCGACAGGCCGTCCCGGACATCGTCAGGCCGCCGCCTGCCACGGCGGATCCGCCACACACTCGATTTCCATTCTTGGGTGACCTGCAAGGGGCGACTTGGAATTCCCAGGCCCTGTTTGCGCGTAAACGGCAGCGGCATGAGCAGAAGGACGCTTACGTCCGCCGTCTCCTGCGCCGCCGGGACTTCGTGGCCATCGTGGACTCGCACGGCCTCGAGGGCGCCACGGCGGTGTGGAGCTGCCCCGACGACTGCGTCTCCTACTTCTCGCCTGGCACTACCAGCCGCGCTGGTGTTGGCATCGTGGTCAAAAAGAAGTTTCTCGAGCAGTTTGCGGACACCGAGCCTCGTTGGATCCACCTGGTCCCCGGAAGGGCCGCGATGCTCCAGCTGCGGGGCAGCGCGGGGGCCCTCGACCTCCACGTGGTATACTTCGCCACTGGGGTCCCGGGCATGGTTCAGCCGCGGGGCATGGCGGTGCCCGGGGACGTGAACGCGACTGTCCGGGAACAACGGCGCAGCATGCGTCAAGTCATGGCGGCGGCCATGTCTCCCAGGGAGGAAGTCCTCTCCATGGTCATGGGCGACTTCAACTGGGTGACCGACCCCGTGGACAGGTTGAACAAGGCAACTGGTGGGCTCTCAGGCGCAGACGACCTCGGAGAGCAGCGGGACGCCGAAGCCGGGCTTTGGCGGCCGGCGGGCTTGTACGAACTCCGCCAACCCGAGCTCACGCACGAGAGCGCCTCCGCGTGGAGCCGGTTGGACAGGTGCTACTGGAATGCCGATGTCGTGGGCCAGCTCGACCGGAACATCGCGTGCACGGCCCTCGAGTGGGTGCCGCACCTCTCAGCCCACCGAGCCATCGCCTTCGGTCGCCGCACGCCGTCTCGCCACGTGCCGGCGGCCATGCCAGTCCGGCCTGAGATCGTGGCGCACGAAAGTTGGCCGATTCGGGTTGCGGCCGCCTACCAGGAGCTCCAGGAACAGTGGTTTTGCCGGCACGGGCTGGACCCGCAGCCGCAGTCAGAATCGCCTCCATCCTCGGGGGTGCCGCCGTTGCGAGCTCTCGCCCTCCTCAAGCAGGCCATGAGGATCACAGCCGACCGGATGCAGCAGGAGGCCGCCGCGGCGACACCGACGCCGAGTCCCGAGGACGACGTTGGCCACACCGTCCGGTTCATCAGGGCGGCGGAGCGCGGCCACGTCGGCGTCATGCGGCAATGTCTGCAGGCCTTTCCGCGGTTAGCCTCCCTCGTGCCCGCGCCGCTCGAGTTGGCCACTGTCCGCGGGCGCCAACTGCAGCCTTACCGACAATTGGCGGTTGACCTGGCCCGGGAGGCGGCCATCGAAGAGCTGGCGGCACTCCAGCGACACCAGGGCGATTGCACCGATGGTGATTTGGATGCGCGTCGCAACCGCATTCGCAGCAAGCTCAAACGTCTCGCTCCAGGTCGGTCTGGTTGCCTGACAGGAGTAGAGTCTCCCACTGGCGAGATACTGACGGACCCGAAGGAGATGGCCGACGCTCTCCGGCAGCACTGGCAGGACGTATTCTCGCAGAGGCCGGTTGACGAGCACCTCATGGAGCAGTGGATTCGCGAAGACACTCCGCTGGCGGTGCCGCCGCCGGATGCTTCTGACTGGGCTATTACTCGTGACCATGTGGCCGCGGCCATTGATGGCTCCCCCAATTCCGCACCTGGCCCGGACGGCCTTTCGTTTGCCGCTTGGAGACGGCTCGGCCCCCTTGCGGTCGACGTCCTGTGGCAGGCCCTCAGGGCTCTTACGCAGCAGCCCGACCCAGACTACTTCGACGAATTCATCTCCACTTTCAACGGCAGCTTGATGATCTTCCTCCCCAAGGGGGCCGGGACCACCACCCTCGGAGTGACTGGGCACGGACCACCAGACACGCGGCCGCTCAACGTGGCTTGTTGCGACAACCGACTCCTCGCGAATGCTGTTCGTATCTGCGTCGAGGAGCCCCTGTCAAAGGCGGTGTCGGAAGACCAGCGCGGCTTCATCCCAGGGCGATCAATGATTGCGAACATTGTGGATGTGGACACGGCAATGATGAAGACAGCTCTGGAACGGACCGGGGGGGCGGCTTGGTTTTTCGATTTCAAAGCCGCCTCCCCGAGCATTTCGCACAAGTTTCTCAAACGGCTGCTCCGGGCAGCGGGCCTGCCGCCGTGGTTCTTGCGATTTGTCGACGTGCTGTACATGGGGAACCACTGCTCAATGGTGGTGGGCGGCTCGGTGCACCCTGGATTTACTTCGAGGACGGGAATTCGGCAAGGCTGCCCGCTCTCGCCGATCTTGTTTGCAGTTGCAGTGGACGTGCTGCTGAGGCGGCTGCGGAGACTACAGCCGTCGCTGGTGTCAAGGGCCTTCGCGGACGACATTGCGGCAGTTACCCCAGACCTTTTCGAGTCCGCTCCGGCCCTACTTTCCATCTTTGCAGACTTCGGGCGCATATCTGGTTTGCATTTGAATATGCCGAAAACTTACGTGGTCCCGCTATTCCGCGGCGACGCCGCGACTGTGCTGCGCGAGGTGCTCTCCATGCACCCAGGATGGAGCGGCGCGCAAGTCGCGTGGCGAGCAAGATACCTCGGCTTCCTCCTCGGCCCCGAGCGCGGGCATGACGGGTACAGCAAGGCATTCGACAAGGTGCTAGACAGGGCGAGCTGGTGGGGGGCCGCAGGCGGGGGGCTCTACTTGACGACGATTGCCTACACGGTCTATATTGCATCTGTCCTCGGATTCCTTATGCAGCTGGATGCCCTGCCACCGCGCTGGGAGACAGTGGAGGCCGAGGTATTCACTCGCTTAGTTCCTGGCTCCAACTTATGGACATGCCCGGAAGACCTTCGGCAGCTCCAAGTCCTCGGTTTCCCCCGCGGGTTCGCAGATCTTCGCGCGCGGCAGAGGGCAGCGCAGCTCCGGGTTGCAGCAATGGAGAACGGCCCTGCGGGAGGCTTGCACGTAGCGGCCCGGGCCACGGAGCTCCGCCGCATTCGCATGAATTCCGACAACATGATGGTGGCCGCTGCCTGGGCGGATTGGTTCGACCGCTCTTACATCTGCCAGCTGGACGACAATCAGTGGCAGTGCAGCGCCGAGGGCGTCACTGTTCACGCAGTCGAACGGCAGCTTCTGGGGGGCGAGATTGCCCGGCCGCTCACGGCGCAACAAGCCCGCAGCCTCCGTCGCGGCTTCCAGGGCTGCGCCGCTACCCTGTTGACGACTACCAGACCAGAGGAGCTGGAGCCGCGCGTGAGGCACAAACTCGACCGCTGGGCGGTCGACCAGTACCCCCGCACCCGGGTATCGCATGGCATGCGATTCCTCAGGATCCTGGGGAAGGCGGCGCCGCCCCGCGTTTGGGCGGCATCCTGGCGAGCCATGTGGAACGGCTGGCCAACCTCGCGACGCACCCAAGGGCGGTCGGGTCTCCCGGGCTGCATGTTCGGGTGCTCCGAGACCAGCCCGGATTCCATCGAGCACTACGCGAACTGCAGGATTGCCCATTCGATCTTAGCCAGAGAGTTGGGCATGTCAAGGGCGGCCACGCCACAGGGCCGCTTGGCCGCCTTCCTGGGCCTGGACCTCCGGGCCGCCGAGGATGACGACGCAGTGATTTTGCGGGGCATCCGCTTGGCAGCGATGTACCGCGTCCATTGCCATTGCCGTCACGGGCAGCTCCGCCGGGGGCCGGCAGCGGTGGAGGCGCTGCGGCAGGCTTGCCGGGAGGTCGTGAAAGGCCACAGGCAAGCCAGCGCAGCGTACGACGCGGCCCAGGCGCGCGGGAGAGGGAGTCGATGAGGTGCTCGGCGGGCAGTTGCAGAACTTCGTCGGGAAGCGCCGGCAGGTGGCGGTGGGGGGGGCGGACTCCTACAGGTGACGCGCTGCTCCTGGCTCAGTCGGCGGCCTTCCGCTCTACCTCTCCTCCTCGCCCTCCTCCTCCCCTTCCCTCCCTCCCTCCCTCCTCATTGGTGGCCAACGTCTCGTAGTGGAGGCCAGCGGGATGGTGCCCGGTGGAGCCGTTGACGCGCCGCGCTTGACTGACAGATTCCTCTCTTTTCCCTCTTGCTCTTCCTCCCCCTCCCTCTCACGCACCGTCTCCGTGACATTTGGATGCGTTTTGTGTGGAGGGGGGGGGCTGGTTTTGTCCCCCGGACTCCGGCCACCTCGCTGCGGCCCAATGTCGGCCCGTCCCGTGCGGTGTGAGTTTTTTCCCCAGGAGCTTGGAATCTGGCCCCGGCACGGCGCAACAAACTAGAACCAAAGAGCGCGGCAGGTATAGTATACGGTCGAATTTCCAGTCGGTCGGCCGCCGCGGCTGGCGACCGTTTAGATTGCCACAGAATGCCTGTACGGTCTCTCCGGCAGTGAATGATAAGCCGTTCTATCGGCCTCGCGGCCATGACAATCAGATTCCTAGGCAATCTTCGTCGGCTCCGCGCCTTGCAACGACTATCCCCCCTCCCTTCTCTTCCTTTCGCGCTCGCCTCCTGGAGGCGGTGCTCCGGCTTGCCCTTCCGGGGTGGGCCGGCACTCCGCCTCCTCTTCCGGTCTCCTCCTCACTCCCCCCTTGCACGGCGTGAAGTTGGGCAGTGTGGCCCGGATGTCTTTTCTCCAGTTTTCCCTGCGCCGTGTGGTCCAGATCGGCCGGAGGGCGTGTGTTCTGGTGCGACGCTCGGCGAGGGCGATCCTCCCCTTCCTTCTTCCTCGTCCTCTTTTCCTCCTCCCTCCTGCCCCGAATTGGTGGTTTCGATGCTGCCGGATGCATGGGCATCGCGCGGTGGTTTTTGCGGCCGCTCCTGGCCGACCCCTGGCTGCATTATCAGCCAGGGCTCGCTCCAGTCAGCCGCTGCAGAGCAGCGTCGCGTGTGCCCGGCGCTTCTGTGCCCGATCTCACATAGTATATTCTCAGTTGGCGAGTGTGCGCACCCAACAATTTATGTCACTCGAGGGCCTTCGCTGTCTCTCGACCTTCCAGTGCGTGTGCCAGTCACCTCATGCACACGACTGGTTAGTTCGTATTTGCCATTCTGCATCGTCTCTCCGAGGAGACGGCGGCAGGTCGGAATTTCAAGTCCGCAGTGTTCTGACAGGCGAGTCTCCCCGAGCCCAGGGCCATTGCCAGCTTGTCCCCCTCGTCCTCCTCCTCCTCCTCCTCGTCCCTCTTCCCCTGGATCGGTGTGGGAGCTGTAGGGTAATCCACGGCGGCCGCAGGACTTCGCTCCGAGGTCACCCTTTTAATTCCCGTGCGCGTTTCGTTGGGTGCGGGTATAGCCCCCATGAGGGGAAGCGGATCCCATGTAACCGAGCGTGCCTATTTTTGGCCGTACTGAATCGGAGCAGGGGCTGAAACTGATGTGTGTTTGCGTGGAAAAAAAAAAATCTAGGGGTGGTATCGGCAGTGGGGCCAAGCCACACAATGGGGATAGGGTCGGTTTTTTCGGTTAAACGATGCTAAAGCTGTATCCGCAGGGTCCGCGGCCAGGGACTTGGCACCGCGAGGCTGCGGTTTATATGGAAGATATGTGTTTTCGCTGCCCTCGGTCCCTCGATTGGCAGGCCGCCCGGGCCGAGCTGCACGGGGGGAACGCGATCCGGGGGGGGGCGAGCTGCGGCCGGGGAATGGAGGCTTTTTTTTTTTTTGTTTATTATTTATTTTTTTTTTTTTTTTTTTCTGATGTCGCTGTGTAAATATAGCTTAGTTTTGTGTTGTGGGGCTGTGTGGTTGGTTGGGTTTTTGGGGGGGGGGGTGGGAGGGGTTGTGGGTGTGGGTGGGAGGGTTTTTGTTTGTTGTTGGGTATTGTTGTTTTTTGGATTGGTATTATTTGTTGTTCTGGTAGGTTGGGCACGCGGGGGAGGTTTTTTTTTTGTGTTTTGTATTTTTATGGGGTGTCCTGTGCATTTTGTTTTTTTTTTTTTTTTTTGTGTTTTTTTTTTTTAATATTTTTTTTTTGTTTTCTTTTATTTTTTTTTTTTTTTTTTTGTTTTTTTATTTTTTTTTTTGATTTTTTCTATTTATTTATTTTTTTTTTTTTTTTTTTCTTTTATTGTTTTTTTTTGCGGTTGTTTTCGCATCGCAAGTTCTTATTTCTGTTTTATTTTTTATTTTGCTTCCGGGGGTCACCAGAGAAGAAAGAACCACCACCCGCATCTAGAGGGGCTGGCCGCTCCTCCCCATCGAGCTGGTGGCATCCCGTTCCGGGCGCGCCCCCAGAGTGCCCGGAACGGAGTGCAGCTTGTTCGCAGGTGTGGCCATTGGGAGCGGAGTGCTGTGGAGTTCGGGTGGTAGTGCCTCTTTTTGCTTTCATGAGGGGTGGGCTCGCCCGAAGCTCCCTCGCTCAGGCGGACGGCACCAGGAAAAGATACCCATACTGCTATCCTTCCCTCGGTTGTCCCTTTTGTGGCATCCTGGGAGGCCCTCGTCGCCACCGCTGGATTCGCCTCAATGCTTGAGGTCCCCGTCTCGGCATGAGGGATCACAATTTTGGGTGGTATGGTCTCATACATCTTCAGACAGGACCGCTTATCGGCCGGGAGGCCGTTAACGCGGCCATGTTAACGGCCAGGTGGCCGTTAACGCGGCCATGCTAACGGCGATTCTTCACATAACCAATGAAACATCAATGTCTTTGAGCCCCGCCTTCAAGCGTGAACGCGGGCGCGTTAACGGCCGAGTTGCCGTGAACGCGCCCGCGGTATCGGCCAGGTCGCCGTTAACACGGCCATGTTAACGGCTATTCTTAACAAAACCAATGAACAATCAGTGATATTGGACGCGGCTCAGAAGCGTGGACACGGGCTTGTTCGCGGCCAGGTACCGGGACACACGGCCGTGTTCGCTGTCAGGTGTGTCGGGGTTTCGGTTTTCTGCTCTGCCTGGCGGCCCATCGGGGCCAGACGGATCGCGAGGAGGCGGAGGAGGAGGAGGAGGAGGAGGAGGAGGAGGAGGAGGGGCCATTTGTGGCTGTGGCTCCTCGCGTTTCTCCGGCCTGCCTCTCTCCCCTCCCCCTCCTCCCTGTCTCCCTAAATCCCCCTCCCTCCTCCTCCCCCCGCCCCTCCCCCCGAAATGGGACGAATTACAAGCGACTAGTCCCAATTCCAACCGTTCGGAGCGAATTGCAACCATACATGGAACCAATTACAACCATGGGATCTTCAGAAGTACTTTTTTCTTCTTCAGAGTACTTCTTCTTCTTCAGAAGTGCTTCGATTCCTTAGAATTCCTTAGGATTCCTTAGGATCCTTAGGATTCCTTAGGGTCCTTGGGATTCCTTAGGATCCTTAGGATCAGGACTCCTCCGGATTCCGTCAGGAATCCTTGGGAATATTTGCGAATCCATGGGAATCCTGAAAAATCCTTAGGGGAAGGGGGCGCTTTGGGGGCCTTCTTGAGGTCTCTTTGGGCCACTCTTAAGGCCCTCTTGGGGCCTTCTTGGAGCCCTCCTGGGACCCTTATTGATTTTTCTTGGCGCCGAAATAAGCCCTAGAAAGGCCAACTTTCGAGGGCTGCAGGAGGGCCAACTTTTGAGGTCAACACTACGAACATTACTACTATTTCGACCTACTGCTACGACTTCTGCTACGACTACTGCTACAGCTAGTACTACTACTTCTACTCCTACTACTACGACCACTACTATTATTTCCTGCTTCTACTGCTACGCCGACTGCTTTTTAATCTTATTATTTGTACTGAAGCGACGCCGACTACTACAGTTACAACAACTCCTACTACTAGTACTGCTATTCCTGCTACCAGCACCACCACTTGTGGAACTACTACTACTACTACTACTACTACTACTACTACTACTACTACTACTACTACTCTATAATCACTACTACTACTACTACTACTACTACTACTACTACTACTGCTACTGCTACTACTACTACTACTGCTACTACTACTACTACTACTAGTATAAGTATTGCCTGTACTACTACTGTCACTACTAATACCACTACTACTACCACTACTGAGAGTGGCCACGACTACTACTACGACTGCTACGAGTCTTGCTTTGCCTGCTAC